>CM050322.1:13288163-13664265 GCA_027475135.1 Bactrocera correcta | reverse complement strand
TTCGATGATTGTTTGAATATTTATAATCAAAAAAAGGTCTCTTTCCATGTTTTGACATTTTTGAAATGGTTGTTTAAGTTCTGTAATAGGCAATATCGGTTCTCCATAAGCGAGTTCTGCTGGCGTGGTGCCCATTTATTTTTTCTATGCTGTTTGAAGACCAAGTAGTAAAGGGTGATTTTTTAAGAGCTTGATAACTTTTTTTAAAAAAAAAACGCATAAAATTTGCAAAATCTCATCGGTTCTTTATTTGAAACGTTAGATTGGTTCATGACATTTACTTTTTGAAGATAATTTCATTTAAATGTTGACCGCGGCTGCGTCTTAGGTGGTCCATTCGGAAAGTCCAATTTTGGGCAACTTTTTCGAGCATTTCGGCCGGAATAGCCCGAATTTCTTCGGAAATGTTGTCTTCCAAAGCTGGAATAGTTGCTGGCTTATTTCTGTAGACTTTAGACTTGACGTAGCCCCACAAAAAATAGTCTAAAGGCGTTAAATCGCATGATCTTGGTGGCCAACTTACGGGTCCATTTCTTGAGATGAATTGTTGTCCGAAGTTTTCCCTCAAAATGGCAATAGAATCGCGAGCTGTGTGGCATGTAGCGCCATCTTGTTGAAACCACATGTCAACCAAGTTCAGTTCTTCCATTTTTGGCAACAAAAAGTTTGTTAGCATCGAACGATAGCGATCGCCATTCACCGTAACGTTGCGTCCAACAGCATCTTTGAAAAAATACGGTCCAATGATTCCACCAGCGTACAAACCACACCAAACAGTGCATTTTTCGGGATGCATGGGCAGTTCTTGAACGGCTTCTGGTTGCTCTTCACCCCAAATGCGGCAATTTTGCTTATTTACGTAGCCATTCAACCAGAAATGAGCCTCATCGCTGAACAAAATTTGACGATAAAAAAGCGGATTTTCTGCCAACTTTTCTAGGGCCCATTCACTGAAAATTCGACGTTGTGGCAGATCGTTCGGCTTCAGTTCTTGCACGAGCTGTATTTTATACGGTTTTACACCAAGATCTTTGCGTAAAATCTTCCATGTGGTCGAATAACACAAACCCAATTGCTGCGAACGGCGACGAATCGACATTTCACGGTCTTCAGCCACACTCTCAGAAACAGACGCAATATTCTCTTCTGTACGCACTGTACGCATTCGTGTGGTTGGTTTAATGTCCAATAAAGTAAACTGAGTGCGAAACTTGGTCACAATCGCATTAATTGTTTGCTCACTTGGTCGATTATGTAGACCATAAATCGGACGTAAAGCGCGAAACACATTTCGAACCGAACACTGATTTTGGTAATAAAATTCAATGATTTGCAAGCGTTGCTCGTTAGTAAGTCTATTCATGATGAAATGTCAAAGCATACTGAGCATCTTTCTCTTTGACACCATGTCTGAAATCCCACGTAATCTGTCAAATACTAATGCATGAAAATCCTAACCTCAAAAAAATCACCCGTTACAACTGGTAGAGCGTCTAACCAGGTTTCCCGATTTCAATGGAGTAAAGATTTAGTTGGCGATGAAAACGTTCGTCTAACCCATTTGGTTCCGGATGGGATGGAGAAGTCTTTAGATGTTTGATGGCAAGGTTCTATGATAATGAGTTAAAATTTTTTTACTCAAGTTGTCGTCTTTGATTAGATGTTATTCGTTGTGGTGGACTGTACCGAGTAATTCAGTGAGCGAGTAACACGATCGATCATAGTTAATTTTTGATTAAATCCTTCAGAAGTTTGTAAAGAAACCAAGTCTATAAGTACGTAGTCGAATCGTTTCGAGGGTATTGATACGTGTCGTAGAATTTTGTTACGTTGACGTTGATGCCCATGTACGTTAGTCTTTGTTTATCGACGGTCACACAAATCGTTTATTAAATAGCTATTCCGAAGTCTTAATTCGGGAATGTTAAGAATCCAATTTACGTTTTCTGAGTGAAACCGGGACGTTTTTTTCGTGAAGATTCATTAGTTATATCACAGTACACAGCTGGTTCGGTGGCATTTTTCTGTGTTCGCTGTAATGATAGCGATGTTTGACGGATTGCAGAGTAATTTTACCAATTCTGTGTCGTTTTGTTGTGCTGTTGCTAAACTCTGTGTAGTGCGAAGGATAGCGTTAACTTTACCTTTTGATGGCGTTATGCCGCCCTTGTTGACGATGTGGCTAAATAATTTCACCTGGGTTAGACCAAAATTAGATTTTGTGGAATTAATTACTAATCCACAATCTTGAATGCGTTTAAATAATATCTCAAGATGTTGCAAATGTTAGCGGTCGTTGGTTGAAGCTACCAAGATATCTTCGATATATACCAATAAGAATGGAAGATCTCGTGTCTTTCATCAACGAACCTTTGAAACGTGTGGTACCGTTTGTTAGAACAAGGATAATATGAGAAAACTCAAATAGTCCAAAAGGCGTTATAACTTACGTTTTAGAAATGTCTCTGGGTGCGACCGGGACTTTGTTAAATGCACTAAGCAAATTTATTGTAGAAAAAATGTTTTTACCCTGTAGTGTTGAGGTAAAGTCCTCAAAGCAGCGTTGAATATAGACTGCGGTAGTCTCCACATGATCGCTATCCTCCAGTGCTTTTAGCTGTAAAGTGCAGTGGCAATGACCATGAACTGTTCGATTCCGTTCCCAGTTTGATCAAGTTATCATATTCGTGACGTACAGATTTATCGCGTAGTGAACGAGGTGCATACACTTGAAGAGCCCCCAAAGGTGATGCACAACGCCAGGAGAAGGCGAACCCGATTTCCCAATCGATGACGATGGAGCAGACGTTCCATTGCCGGACCATGAAAAGATTCGAATAGCAATTGCCCGCCTGAAGAACAACAAATAAATAAATAATGATGAATAACAAAGCTATTCAAACACGGCGGCGAAGAATTGATAAGAAGCATGCCTCAGCTTCTTTGCAAAATATGGTCGGACGAAAGCTCCAACGATTGGAATTTAAGTGTGCTATGCCCAATCCATACAAAAGGAGACCCCACAATCTGCGCCAACTATAGTGGGATTAGCCTCCACAACAGCGTATATAAGGTTCTATTGAGCGTATTGTGTGAAAGATTAAAGCCCACCGTCAACAAACTGATTGGACCTTTTCAATATGGCTTTAGACATGGAAAATCAACAACCGACCAGATATTCACCATGCGCCAAATTTTGGAAAAGACCTGTGAAAGGATAATTGACACGCACCACCTATTCGTCGATTTCAAAGCTGCTTCCGATAGCACAAAAAGGAGCTGCCTCTTTGCTGCGATGTTTGAATTTGGTATACCCGCAAAACTAATACGGCTGTGTAAACTGACGTTGAACAACACCCAAAGCTCCGTCAGGATCGGGATGGACCTCTCCGAGCCGTTCGATACCAAACGAGGTTTCAGACAAGGCGACTCCCTATCGTGCGACTTCTTCAATCTGCTGCTGGAGAAAATAGTTCGAGCTGCAGAACTTAATCGAACAGGTACAATATTTTATAAGAGTGTACAGCTGCTAGCGTATGCCGATGATATTGATATCATCGGCCTCAACACCCGCGCCGTTAGCTCTGCCTTCTCCAGACTGAACAAGGAAGCAACGCAAATGGGTCTGGCAGTGAACGAGGGCAAGACGAAATATCTCCTGTCATCAAACAAACACAGTCGTCGCACTCGCGACTTGGCTCTCACATCACTGTTGACAGTCATAACTTTGAAGTTGTAGATAATTTCGTCTATTTAGGAACCAGCATTAACACCACCAACAATGTCAGCCTGGAAATCTAACGCAGGATCACTCTTGCCAATAGGTGCTACTTCGGACTGAGTAGGCAATTGAAAAGTAAAGTCCTCTCGCGACGAACAAAAGCCAAACTCTATAAGTCGCTCATAATTCCCGTCCTGCTATATGGTGCAGAGGCTTGGACGATGACAACAACCGATGAGTCGACGTTTCAAGTTTTCGAGTGAAAGGTTCGGCGAAAGATTTATGGTCCTTTACGCATTGGCCACTGCGAATATCGCATTCGATGGAGCGATGAGCTGTACGAGATATACGATGACATTGACATAGTTCAGCGAATTTAAAGACAGCGGCTACGCTGGCTAGGTCATGTTGTCCGGATGGATGAAAACACTCCAGCTCTGAAAGTATTCGATGCACTACCCGCCGCGGGAAGCAGAGGAAGAGGAAGACCTCCACTCCGTTGGATGGACCAAGTGGAGCAGGACTTGGCTTCGCTTGGAACATCCAATTGGCGCCACGTATTGAAGAGAAGAAACGATTGGCGCGCTGTTGTTGACTCGGCTATAATCGCGTAAGCGGTGTCTACGCCAGTAAAGAATATATATTTGTTAAATATACATATTTTAAAATGAATACAAAAAAAAAAAACAAAATATTTATGCATTTTATAAACGTATCGTATTTTAATAGAACTAGGTGTATGTAAAGTTTATTAGTTCACTGTACATACTTTGTAAATTATGTTGTGTCCTTTCACAGTCAATAAGAAGGCAATGTTTTAACGGCAAGGCCGGAGCAAGTATATTTATTATTGGTAAAATACAAAATACAAACTGAACTCAAAAATATTAGGCGTGTTTTATATGACCAGCAAATGAAGTAATTAGCTTATTTTGTATGGAAGGCAGCCAATATAATTTCGCTGGCTTTTTATAAGCTATTATAGCTTGTATATTGAACTAGAGACATTGCCAGTTCTTCGCTTTTTTTCATTCACCGTAGCAAGGCTTTATCCCGAAAAAAAGTAGTTGGCAAAGCGAGAAACCTCATTTTGACAGATAAAAATGCAAACCAGAGAACATATAACATAGAGAAGGTTAATGGTGTGCCGATTGTCATCACGTTCCTCTTTTTGGAGAGGTTGAGTTTTCTATTAGTGGATTTCACCAAAAAAATATTATTAGCGGATTTCACTAATATTTAACATGAGAGGGTCCAAAATAGCAAAATTGAGCACTTTCTTTGTTAAATGAGAAAAAAGATGCTAATTTCAATGTTTACAAATGTACGCTTACAGATTCGCGTATCTATAATGCGCAAACGACTATGGATATCATTTATAGATATTATGAAAGATATATTTGATATCAAAGCACATACATAAGTACATACATTCTTATGTATGTGCAATTTTGCATATGTATTTAATGATGAATTCCATTAAATCTGTTGAAATATATAATAAAGTCATATTTGTATTATTACCTAAATTTTATAAATAGTATAATTATAATAAATATAGGTTTGTTACTTATTTGCTTTGTGCATAAAAGATTTTGTTAACTTTTTAAAAGACCATGCCGTCGCACAGATTCACATAAGCTTGTGAAAAGATTTAAAAAAACCATACGCATAATTTTTTACATATGTTTTTGTGTTCACGTAAACAAATTAGAAAGAATCATTCGCATAATATTTGTAAATTTGTCTACACACAAATTTGTGTGTAAATATATACACCCATTATTTGATACAAATCTCCGTTGTCACGGACAACCAATTGCCGACGGTTTTGCCAAAAAGTCAATGTGTCGAAGGATTGTCGTGACGACAAAGCTTTGCCGAAAAAAATAAACGAACGGCCGCCGATTGTCCCCGCTTCCCTTGCCTCTGTACAGCTTCGCGTAATCGTTTCTGGCAACTCCCAAGAGAATGGCGATCAGAGAACTTTCCTCACTTGAGTGAACTTCTAACCATGGCTCCATCCTCTACACGTGACTCCATCCTGAATATAATACATAAGGTTACATATCTATAAATGATCAAAATGACGTGAAAAAGTAAAATCCTCTTGACTGCCTTCCTATCCGTCCGTCCGTGCAAGCTGCAACTTGCGTAAAAATTGAGATATTCTGATGAAACTTTGTATGCGGCTTCCCTAGTACAAAAAAATTTCGAGTTCGTGGAAAACACGTAAAGTACCACAACTTTGCACTAAACTATGATATGAAGTTGTAATTTGGTACAGAAGATTGCAGTACCCAGGGGAACTTGTAGGCCAAAATTTTTGCAAAGTGGGCGTAGGTACCCCCTCTAAAAAGTTTTATATACATGTCCCCTCAGCTACTAAAGCTACAACATCACTGCAAAATGGATGAAATTGCAGGATGACGGTACTGCTCAAAACTACTAAAAGCGCAATAAATCAATAACTAAATATGTCAGACACATTTAATTTTACTTTAGATAGGTTTGTAGGAGTTAGTGGACGATGGGCGATCTTCGGACCCGACTAACCGATACATGTCACATTGTGAAATTGGACGAAATCGTACAACAAATTGCTCCTCAAATTTGCACGGAAAAGTATTAACCACTTTAACAATTCTTAAAAACATGCACATGGGTTAAAATGTACAATCCGAAAATTCTCAAGCGTTTTTGAGAAGCGATAATATAACTTAGGGAATGCTCGAATAAAATAAAAAAGCCTAATTGCCTGTCGAAAGAAAATTACGATAAAGTATGAAAGCATGTCCCGTCGATTCCACGGTTCAATTACAAGAGAGCCTTTATTTAATTTCTTTTAGTTGCTTAGCCTAAATCTTAAAACTACGGCTTAAACTAGTGGTAATGTTCATATGTATTAAAAAAGGGGTAAGTATGGTAATTTTCAACTTTCGTTAAATATTGTAAAAGATTACGTTGAGGCAGAGAATGTAAAGTATAGAGAAGGTGCAGGTTCGATGCCGAACATTTTATAAGATTGTGATACGGAATTTCACCTCACAAGCACAGAATTCACGATGTGAAATGTTAATATTTTTAACAGTTCTCTCACATACTCCACCAGTGAGTATGAAGAGAAATAATATAAGTATGTACGGCATATGATGCCATAGCATGCATATTGAATATTGAAGAAAAATAAGTTCTTTGATTTTCCATTTTTAACAGCTAAAAATGTGTACAAATACAGCTCTCTCACATATTTAAGAAAATGACGAGACATAAATATATATACATATGTATGTATGCATGCTCCTTATGATACTCCTAGCCACAGCATTGTAAGTATGTATGTACATATGCTTTTGTGTTTGGCATGTAAAAATAATTATGATATGAGGTATGAATGCATGCATAATAATATTTATAGTCAATTTGGACTTGCATATTTAATAATTTTATTTGATTTTTACATAATAACGTATACTATAAATATTTTTGTATTATATTTCTTACTAATAGAAGTTAAATTTATCACAAAAATATATACATACATATGTATGTATGTACACATTCTATCATATTAATCTTATGTATCTGCACATGCTCATATGAATGCATGTATACGCATGTGCGCGTTCAGAAATTCAAATCATGGTTTTATCACTTATCAATATATTACATGTGCGCGCATTGATCTGCATGTTCATACATTCATATATACATATGTACATATATTTGTATACATTGCCGAAGAAATAATGCACAAGCATACAAAAATATGCGTACACTTGTGAATATGTCATCAACAAAAAATTGAAGCATTGTTCTACGAAAACAACAATTGTATAAATAGCAGAAGCATCACAAGTCAATATGGCAGCCGAATTGGCGAAGCCCAAATGTAGTAAATTTTACAACAAAAACGATTTCATTCATAAACGCAGGCGCATATGCCACAATCGACCTCGCTTCATTCATACAAACAGACGCCGTAACATCTCCCTGAGCATGCCTTTGCCTACAAGTGTCTTTTCGCGACGATGGCAAAAGCTAAAAATCATAAACTGAACAACTTTCTGATGATTCTTCACAGAAAGAAGTGAGAAAAGTGGCAATATAGCTCTTGTCGATTTACAATATTTGTCAATTCTAAAATAAGTATTTTTCCGTGGCTCGCAAAAATCTGCGTCGATATGTATGCAGGCTCATACATGTGCATACATATTTAAGCAAGTTTGTAGGCGAAGCTGCTACAGGGGCAAGGCAAGCGGTGACAATCGGCGACCATTCGTTTATTTTTTTCGGCACAGCTTGGAACTTCTATCATCACACAAGTGCTGAACACAATGAGCGCGACAGACTGCAAACGACAGCTGTCAAATATTAGAATATACACGTTTTTAGGGACACAGTTATTGAGGCAGCTGCACAACTACATAAATGTGTCTTTAAGAACGTGTGGATTTTAATATTTGACGGAACAGTCTATCGCGCTCAATGTGTTCATCACTTGACTCTTTGACAAAACGCTAGTTTCGGCCATTGGTTGATCGTGACAACGGAGATGCGAAAGATGCGTGCGACACTTGTTATGATGAATGTATGTATGTACATATGTATGTGGCTCGCATTTGCTTTCGTAAACATACAGACAAATGTGCCAAAGAAAAATATATTATGTACATATATGTATGCCATAGGAAATCTATTGGTGCAAATATGGAAATGATAACAAAATAATGCGAATATGCATATTTCTTGAAGGTCATCAATTTTCTTTGAAGAAATGAAGTTTATTTGATACATCTTCATTTTGTAATAGTCGAAATAAATATAACTTTTTTGAAATAATTTAAAAATTAAAAAATATAATTAAATTATTTTTTACCAAATTTATCACGATTTTGTAAAAAAATTAAAATTTTTCTGAAAAAAATGGTTCATATGATGCAAGATAATCACGCATATGTGACAATGTTTTATATAATACAATATAAGCATGCATACATTTGTATGTGACTCAGAGAATGCTTGTTACATTCTCTGTGTGACTTTGTATATTTTTCTTCATATCATTTCTCTTTACTCATTCTCGCACGAGTTCAGTTGTTTTACATATGTTTCTGCCTTTGAAAGTGCTCATTTCTGCTAAATAGCAGCGGAATGGTGAAATTCCGTGTCACAATCTTATAAGTTCTGTTAGCCGTCCAATCGAACATCATACAGATTTCGATTTGCTCCTTCTCTATTTTTTAAGTTCTCTGGTTGAGGTAAGTAAGGTGAGTAATATTTTGGTATTACAAATGTATTATTAGGGTAAGTATACAATAATAATGTGATTCAATATTTTATAATTTTTATAATTCACTTTTCTTAATTTTTAGTTTTAGGTTTAAATATATATATCTTGTCGCTTGACGCAACACCGGCCACCTTGACAAGATCAGATTCCTTCAATATCCAGTGGAAGCACGGCCACGGTGTCGTTGTCGCTGAACATCTTCGTCGGCATTCCTCGGCGTCCAATGAACCTTTTTTTGGGCGAGAATAAATTAATTAGAAGATAGGTCCGAAACTAAATCTAAATGTACTACTTTGGAAGTAAAGCAAGCGAAAACTGCAATACATGTTTTTACGGGTGGTCGTATCTTTAAGGTTGTGTATATCGGACCACAAAAATCTACGCCACATATACAAAAGGGTCGTAGGGCTCGAAGTCTTTCGACTGGCGAAATTTCCGATTATTTGGCTTTGCAACTTCGGCTTGTAATGAAAGCAATGTATACAATTTCTTACGGTTCTACTGCAAATTTCTCGGGGATTAATTAGCCATACGCATTCTCGAAGAAGCGCAACCAACGCTTTAGCCCCTGCGTGGTGATTTCAAATATGCAGGAACCGTAAATACGTTATAACAAGGGGCGAACTTTTATTTGATAAAAGCGGAAGTTCGGCATGGTATTGGAAATGTATTGGAGAGGTGCATTTAATAGGCGACCTAATACTCAGATTAATTTGAATGTTAGCGACATATCCGAGTATTCATGCAAAAACGGATTGAGTTTTTGCAAGTTTGCTGGTAGGGTGGCCTGATCCATCGTAATATATATGCGACCACACAAAGCAATTTTTTATGAGAAGAGAATTTTTCAATGAGGGCCAATATTGAATTTTTCTCAGCAGTCGAAATTAATATAAATGTAATTTTCTTCTTTTCTAATTCTCCGTCTTCTGTTGAGAGTTGGAAGTGGTTAATAATTGGGCCATAATGCAGGGTCCTCTAGGAGGAACTGTGGACCTGCCAAACCATATCGAATTATTCAATTCGTCCACGTTACAACCCCAAGACACTTGATCAGCAGGATTTTGTTTCGTTGGCACATGTCGCCAATGTACTCTGTCAGTCAACTCTTGGATTTCGGACACTCTATTCGTGACGAAGGTTTGTAGTGAGGATGGATGTGTTTTAATCCAACGCAAAACTATTTCAACGTCTTTCAAAAATATAATCTTGTCAAAATGTCGATTCAAAATAGGCTCTACTTTTGACCATAATTTCGAAAGAAGATGTGCTGTTGAGAGCTCAGGACGCAGAAGAGATTTGGTCTTCAGCGGAGCCACTCTAAACTTTGCAGTAAGCAGCATACATTAAATGCTACAAGCAGATTGGCTTCGTATGTATATGCAGCATCCGTACGCCCTTATTGAGGCGTCGGAGAAGCCAAATATTTGGCAGATGGCACTCGACTCAACGAGGAATGCTAATAGGTGAGAGCTGCATTAGGTTGGCTTTAAAGTTCTGCCTGCTAGTGTCAAGGCGCAATGGAATCCACTCATCCCAATTTAGTTAAGATTTTTGCTTTGGTAACTAGTGGGGCTAGTATTCCAAGAGGATCAAAAAGGCGAGCAGAAACTGACAATATATTTCTTTTAGTAGCTCGCAGTTCATTAAAATTGTCATCTAAAACAAAGCAAAACAAATCCTCTTTCGGCAACCTATGGATTCCTAACGTTTTAGTAGAATTTTTGTCATTGAAGCTTAATGACTTTTCAGTGCAATTATTGCCGAAAAATTTAGGGTGGTTCGAAAGCCATTTCGTTAAGGTGAATCCGGCCGAGTTTAGTATTTTAATTACCTCACTTCTCAAAAAATCCAGAGACTCAAAAAAATAAATCATCAACATAAAAGTCTCTTTTGATGGCCAAGGAACCGAGTGGATATTCCATTGTATTGGCATCACTGAGCATTTATGGTGTTAAGACGAAAAATTTGTATTTGCTTTGAAGGATGCTCTCTCCACGCAATAAGTTGACAATTTCTGTCTTCTTCATGCATAATTATTTGACGGTACATTTTAGTAATATCCTCTGTTAGTGCATAGTAAGCAAAAACAAAGAAGAGTTAAATATAATTCTTCTTGGATGGTTGAACCTACCATAAAAAGTTCATTCAACGCTATTTGAGTTGAAGATCGACTCGAAGCATCAAAGACAACACAATTTGGTTGTTGCGCTCTCGGGCCTTAAGACGCATTAATGAGGAATGAAGTAGTGTGGTTCACTCGGGATCTTATTGTTCGTTGGGCCCATGTGACCTAATGCTCTATATTCATTCATAAAGTCCAGATACATTTTACGAAGTTCTGGATATTTAAATGTCCTTCTCTCCAGGGCCTGAAACCGCCGAACCGCGGTTTCATAGGAGTGACCGAGTAAATTACGGTCAGCTTTAAACGGCATTCTGACTTGAAGCCTTCCTGAAGGCAATACTTGAGTAGTATTAACGAAAAAATTTTCACGCTCTTGTTGCTCTGGTGTGAATTTGATGCCATTTGATTCTGAAGGTAATTCTTCTACAGCCCAAAATTTTTGGACTACTGAATCGATTGACGTTAAGTCTACTTCAGCTTGGCATAATGTGCTATGTAATCTGGGAGGAGAACTTATATTACTGGCATATATGCCAGACACAATCCATCCTAAAAGGGTTTTCTGAAGAGTGGGTTGGTTAGGACCATTTTTAATTTGACCAACAGCTAATAGATCGAAAAATGTTTCAGCACCCAATAGGATATCCACTTTTTTAGATTTGTGGAATTCTGAGTCCGCCAATTCAGTATTGTGCGGAATTTTCCAGCCAGTAACATTAATGTTATGGTCTGGATGATTTGCCGAAATGCATCGCATTACCTAGAATTCCGCCGAAAATTCAAAATTATTTAACCGCGACTTGACAAACGCTTTCAGTTTTGACCCTACTTTTGTATTGGAATTGCCAATTCCAATTACGCTTAATGTTTTGTGCTGACGTCGAATCCGCAACTTTTGTGCCAAGTCCTCCGTCATAAAGTTTACCTGGGAGTCTGAGTCCAGCAAGGCTCTCGCAGGAAGGTAATCTCCGCAGCTGGTCCTCACTAGAATTACTGCTGTTGCGATCGATTGCACACACGACATCTATCCGTTCTGCACTTAGAGACAGTGTGTCCCTTACGCAAACAATTTATGCATAAGGGCACCGATTTCACGAACTCGAACCTCTGCTGTACCGGAAGCGCCTTGAAGGTGGGGCAGGCAGTCAAATAATGGTCTTTGGATTTGCATTGCTGACAAAGAGACTGCCTCGTATTTGCTGCAACTAGCGCCGATTTGGTCCTGTCCATATGTTGTTGTTTCCCATAACTCGCGCTGCTTGTTGGTATGGGCTTCGTCCTAGAGTGTGATGCTCCTTCCGCTGATAGCTGCTGATATCGTCGATTTAGGGTGGCTTCACAGTCCTTCCACAGTGGCAGTTTGTCATAGTCCAGCGCTTCTTCCCATTTGGATCGGGTGGTAGGGTCAACCTATGTCATTACAATGTGTATGATTATTGCGTTCGTTATTTGTTTTTCGTCACCCAACGATAGCAACGAAAACGAATCATATACCGCTGACACTTCGTCAATCATGGAACGCAGGGAAGGCGCAGAAGGTTTTTGGGATCGCTGGCAGCTCAAAAAGTTTAGATATTGTATTGAAAAATATTAAACAATTATTATCATACACTTTTTTGGGACTTGCCAACGCTTTCGGATAATTTTCATCCGACATCTGAAACGCTTTAACTGTTCCCAGAGCCTCTCCAGATAGACAATTTACCAAATGGTTAAATTTTTCAATATCTGGGATATTTGGATCATTATGAACCAAGCTCTCAAATAAACTCATAAAATTTTTAAACTCTGAATATTCTCCCTTGAATTTCGGCAAATTCATTTTAGGGAGCCTTGAGCTGTGAGAAGCTACAAAAGATGTTTCGGCAAGTGAGTTTTTATTTTTTGCTAAAATTGACTTAATTATGGACTTCGTTTCAACGATTATGTCCTCTAACTCCCCTCGGGCCATGTCGTCCTCATCAATTTCTTCAATCTTTGATTGGCATTTCATTAATTTTTCACTATGTGAATTTAATATATCTAAACGACATTCCAATTCTATTGGATCTAAAGACATAGTCTTTTCGAGAAGGCCTGTTATAATGCGCAAAATACTCTTTTTCGCAACCGTTCTTTGACGTCTTAACGGTTTTAAGCCCGTCAACTCCTTACTTAGAGACAGGTTTCCGAGAGTTAGCTTTGGCTTGCTCATTTGTGCTCGTTTAAATTAAATTTTCGAAAAAAACGACTATAAAGGTTGGCAATAGATATATTATGAATCGACAACGAAAACGAAAAAAATATATACATCGATATATGCAAATCCTAAATATACGAAAGCCAAACCAATAATTTACGAGAAATAAACAATATGTTGGCAATAAAAATATATGGGGACTCGGTTACGAAAACGAAAAAAAAAATATCGATTCCAAAGTATACGAAAGCCGAAGCAATAAGTGCGCAAAATGAGCAATAGCACAATAAAGTAATGTAACTCGGAAAATGTCAGAATGAAAATCGGCAAAAATTGCGAAAAAAACGAAAGATAATTGCAAACGCGGATCGAAAAAATTGCAAAAAACGTGATAATTTAAATTTGCAATTAATAGTTTTTCCACCTTTATTTCAAAATAAAGGGCTACCGCAGGATCCTAGAAACCCTTGTTCACTTTGAATTCGTATAGTATAGGTAAATCACAATATATTATACATATATATATATATATATATATTATATATATATAAAAAAGAGTATACTAATAATAAAATGTAATATATATAAAGTGAAAACTGAAGGTGCACTTGTTTTGATGTTTTTTTTTTTTTGTTTGCACTGCTTTGGGTAAAACGCACTCGTTACCTGGTGCATCGGCTGTTTGCCGGCGCTTACGTCCCTTTTGCACAGAATGCAACGGCAGCTCATTCCCACGATGGCTGCGGCGTTGATGGCAACAGCGGTTTGATGGTAGCAGCCACGATGGCAGCAGCGTCGTTGTGACAGCGGCGGGTTGATGGCAGCGACGACGATGGTAGCAACGGTTTGATGGTAGCGAAGTGATTGTAGAAGCAACGGATTAGTTATACCGGCACTTTTGCTTTTACCGTTTATTTTGATTGCGGCACTTTCACCAGTTTTTAAAAAGTACTCGAACAGCTTTTTCCAACTGTTCCAACTGTTACTTTCTTCGTGAGGCACTTTAAACAGGTTTTTTTTTTAAAGATTTTCCACTGGCTTTTTTCAAAATGTTAATTTTTTTTGTAGTTATATACTAACGTACATATATACACATTATGTCTTGTACATATACAGCCGTGGTCACGCAAATAGCACATTTAGTCATAAGAAGCAATAAGCGCGAATATAATTAACAAAGGTCTTTAAGAGAGTAAAATGAGCTTAAAATATGATTACTTGTTTATTAATTTTTCCATTTATGTAGGTAAAAAAAGCCAAATAGCGATCACGAATAATTAGTATTAATTGTAAAACTTAAACTCCCTGGTCACTCAAATAGCACATTTTACCAAACCTGCAAAATTCATGTGAAATTAGTGAAATTTAATCAACAATTTGGTGCCATAATATGCTTACGTTTCCAATACTTGGTTCTAGATTCCAGATTTTCAATTATAGCATCACATCCGCATACCATATTTTCTACAAGCTTCTCGCATCTCTTCTTTGGGATGGAGTACCAAGCTTCCTTAATACTTTCAAATAAATCCCCAAAATTTGTAAAATTTTTATCAGCAATTTTAAGGTTAATATCATTACATAAGTTTTCTATTGGATTAAATTCAGGGGTTAACGGCTAATCCAAAACATTTATTTTTTCTTTCTTAAGTCAATCCTTTGTGATTTTGGCTGTGTGCTTAGGGTCATTATCTTGCATAAAAGTACAGCGAAGGAGCATTTAATTAAAAGCAAATGGTTCCATTTCGTTCCTTAATATGTCTTAATATTGAAACCGATATTTTTTCCCATAAATTGGAATAATTGGGCCTACGCCATGCCAGAAAAGTCACCTCATAACATCATATTTCCGCCTGTGTATTTCATCGTCCTTTTTGTGTACCTGGAATTCAACGATTGACGTTTAGGATGATGAACACTACTTTTTCTATCAGGTCCATTCTGCTAATTTTCGTTTCATCCATTCGTAGTAAATTCTTCCCAAAAATAAAGTCTTTGTCCATATGTGTTTTTGCGAAACAGAAGTGGCTTGTTTTTGACCCGGGCAGTCAGAAAGTTGTACGTCATTAAAACGTTTTCCAACCATCTTCCGCAATATATTTAGTCCATATTCTTCATTGATTTCCTGCATCATTTGTCGTGAGGACTTAAAAGGGTCGGCCTTGCTTCGCCAGACTATGGCTCTATCTTCAGTAATTGTTTTCTTTCGGGGTAGTTGTAGTTTTTTTTTTAATTTTGGTCAACTAGATCCCGTTAACTTTTATAAGTTTAAGATCATTATAAACCATTTTCCAGGAACAATTCAATAAAACCGCAATTTTTGAACAATTTTCCCAGATTTCTTCATATTGTGCATAATGTGTCTTTTTTCAGGACTACAGGGCTTACCACGGTCCATTACCACTCGAATTCAATCACTTTATCGTAGACAACCATAATTAATAATGAAAATTCACTCCCTTTAGATTTTTTGCAAACAAATTATAACTTTCTAAAAAATGTGCTTTTTGGGTGACGAAGCCATTTTTGAGGGAGTTCAAGTTTTTCAATTAATACTAATCACACCGGTCAACACGATTTTTGGGTCTGACATCTGCATGTTAAATTTTAGTTTCTCCTATGACAAAAATAAGGAGAAAAAATTTTTTTCCGGTTAAAGTTTGCTTTCGTAGAAATTAGAGCAATTTTTCGATTTTTTTCTTACCTTCTAAAGTATTTTTACAATTAACGCAGGCGAAGTGAGGTACCCAATTTTCATTTTGATTACTGACTTTTAGGTTGAAATAGGCTTCATAGGCTTCGCAAAGTTTCAAATTTGTTCATAAGGCAAATTTTTTACTTCTAACTTTAATAAATTCACCGCAAATAAAACAGAATAAATCAACATCATTTTTACACTGACTTGATGCCATTTTTTAACTGAGTAATACACTAATATTGTTGTTACAACTATAATTAACAGGTTAACATTTACTACTGTGCCTCTTATAAATAATAATACTGTTTACTTCCGGGTTTATCAAAGTGCTGCCATCTTTGATTTATGAAATAAATTAAAATATACTTATCGATGTAGATCAGCCCAAAGCCAACTTTAAGAACTAAAGATAAATATTTAAGTGTTTTTCAATGTCTAGAATCAGAATTCAAGCATGAGAACAGAAACCCAAAAAAAAAAAAAATATTTTTTTTTGTTGACCGGTGTTATTCGTGAATTTATATTTGCTGTTTTTTACTTAATTAGATAAATTAATAAACAAGTAATCATATTTAAGGCCCTTTTTACTTTTTAAGAAAATTTTGTCAATTGTATAAGCGCTTATTGCTTCTTACGACTAAGTGTGCTATTTGCGTGACCATGGCTGTATGTCCGTCAGCCCAGCACAATTTCAAAATTTTGTCACTTCGCCTTTCGTTCTTTTATTTTTTGCACTACTGTAAATTTCCTTGTTGTTTGTGTTTTACGTATATGTATTAGCACTTTGCATCCACGATACTTCCCTTTTCCTTTTTCTTTTGCTTAGGTAAATACATATATGGGTAAGTATTAGCACTCCACTTAACTATACATACATATATATACGTATATTTGTATCTGGTTTTTATATTATTTTTAAATTTTTCTGCTTCACATATATATTTATTTTTATATTTAGCCACTTTATTTTCAAGGTATTCACGTATGTATGTAAGCATTAATCACTGTCCATGTATGTATGTATGTATATATGTAAGTATTAAATAATTTTGCCGCCACTTCTTCTTTTTATTCTCGCTTTGGTTTTGTGTTTTTATTTTATGTTTTATAATTCTTTTTCCTTTACTTAGGTATCACTTTCACTGCACAACTTGGTCACTTCACTATATACATATATGAATTATGTTCATATATATGTAGGTATGTATATATATTTTTAGTTAATTATGTTTTTTATTTATTCGTTTTAGGTGATTGTTCCCACTTCACTTTACCGGAGACCGAAAACCGAAACGATTGACAAGCAATTAGAAACGATAATAGTTAATTAGACGAAAACGAAAGTCAAATAAAATATATTCTAAACTCACGCACTTAGCCCCTGCTCGGGCGCCATGGAAATTCTCAAGCGTTTTTGAGAAGCGATAATATATCTTAGGGAATGCGCGAATAAAATAAAGAAGCCTAATTGCCTGTCGAAAGAAAATTACGATAAAGCATGAAAACGCGTCCGGTCGATTCCACGGTTCAATTACAAGAGAGCCTTTATTTAATTTCATTTAGTTGCTTAGCCTAAATCTTAAAACTAACGGCTTAAACTAGTGGTAATTTTCATATGTATTAAGAAGGGGTAAGTATAGTAATTTTCAACTTTCGTTAAATATTGTTAAACATTACATTGAGATAAGTAAGGTGAGTAATATTTTGGTATTACAAATGTATTATTAAGGTAAGTATACAATAATATGTAATTAAATATTTTATAATTTTTATAATTCACTTTTTTAAGTGGACGTAAGTTGCATACCGGACTGCTGGGGGATCGTAGGAGGAATTTACGTGGCGCTGCATATGATCGAACGTATAAAGCGAATGTGTATCAGCGATGAGTGTGTGACGAATTGTGACTGTTATCCCGTTGTACATCCTGTTTGTTTAGTGGGTTGGTGTACGGGCCTGTTGAGTTGTGTGGTGTTATGGTGTCATTGGCTGTGGTATATTAGCAGTGTCTTGCTAGGGCGCACAAATTTTCCCGGGTAGAGTGGGTTCCATATAGCACAATCTTAAATTCCACTTGTTTAGTTCAGATTCAAGTATACAAATCAAAAAGCAATTGATACAAATTGCCTAACGTATGTAGATAAATTTAAGCGAAAACTTGGCCTAGCCCCTATATAATTAGTATCATGATTTTCTTACATCCGGCTGACTTTACTCTATATGACTGGTTTTATATCCTTAAGTATGGTATTATTAAGGCTAGACAAAGGAGTTTGCCGATTTCATTCCGACATAAGCTTAACTACACAGTTCTAAAGACTATGATTGACTATGATGTAGCAATAATATTATCAGCAAAAGATACTCAATTAAGAGGGGGGATACCTTTAGTACAGTCAAAAAAAAAAAATTTTCCGATTTTGTTAGGGAACGATCCCGTTGATTGACATTTTTTTGCTGCCGTCAACTTCCTAACTAGGCTTCTTATCTGAATAAAAAAAAAATTTTTAAATTACTTTACTAATAGTAAAATTAAAATTAAAATAATTCGCTCGCAGTTTTACGGCCGAATTAAAAAAGTTAGTTTCGATGAAACGAGTTTCAAAGTTCTCCGACAACGTTCTTTCAGTTTTTTACAGTGAGCCTTAATACGCTTAATATAACCTTATAATTGGAAAGAGCGCACTTTAGTTCCAATAGTTGGGCTTGCTTTCCTCTAACCTTATTCTACAAAGAAGCTGATGCATGCTTCTTATAAGTTATGTATGTATTTAAATAGACCGGCCGACAATCCATCGGCACAGCGCTTGGTTGTTCTTCAGACGGGTAATTTCTACAAACTTCTTCATAGTCGCTCCGTCCTCATCGATTGGGGAATCTGGTTCCCAATCTCCTGGTGTTATGTTCTCACTGCTATTCAGTAGGTTGGAGAAGTGTTCTTTCCCTAATTTTAGTATGATCTGAGCATCTGTTACTAAATACCCATTGGACGTTCCACATATGTAAGTACGCTTGGGTCTTGAAACCCTCTGTTAGTCGCCATTTTTGGTAGAATTTTCGATCATCGCCCCTGTCGGCCAGCTAGTCAAGCTCTTCGTACTCACGCATTTCATTGTCTGCAAATGCGTCTCGCTTCTCTCTTCAACTCTCGGTATACGAAGTTCGACAATTAAGTGATGACCAGCGAAACAGCTTCGGAAACGTACGCTAAAATTGTAAGAGTGTATGGTGATAGTGCTCTTATTCGTGCCCAGGCACACAATGGTTGTCTTCGTGCGGCCTCCGCCAGAAAACATCTCGCATGAGCAAGTCGAAGGTGAAAACGATGAATGAATATTGCCTTTTTTGATAGCCGTGGAATCGTTCACAAAGAATTCGTTCCACTGGGGAAAACTGTGAATCACGTCTACTATTGCCAAGTACTCGAAGGATTGCGAAAACGAGTCAACAGGGTGCGCCCAGACGTCGCTCGAAACTGGATCCTTCATCAGCGTGTACCAGTATTCGGCCTCTAGAGGGATCTCCGTGTTGCAACAGCCGCCCTATTCCCCAGACATGTCACCCTGTGACTTTTAGTTTCCTAAAACAAAATCGGTGGTCAAAGGAACCCATTTTGAGACGATTACGGCCATCTAGGTGGCCATGGCAAAGGTACCCGCGGACATCCCAGTCGAAGCGTTCCAAAAATGTTACGAAGCATAGAAAACTCAAGAGGACTACTTTGAAGGAGATGGCAGAGTTGTAGAATAATTTTCAAATATACGGTTTTTATGGAATCAGTCTCAAATAATTGTCATACCTCGTATATCCCATCCCGCACCTCTTTTTTCGGTTGTAACTACACATCTAAACCACTGAAAACTGTCTTCCGTTTATGATCAACCTTTTTTTTTTGCTAGAATCTAGTACTACAGATGACCATATTTCGGACTTCAGCAAAGTCGATAACCCTCATCCCATTTGGGGATGTCTCATTATCAAGCGCTCATAGAAGACATTTTTAGTCGTCCTTCTCTTTGGTGGGGGGTGGTCGCAAATCAGCGATATGTGTAAGAAATTCGCGTTGATGCGGATGGTGGCTAAAAGTTCAGCCACCGGGGAAAAATCCAATACTCAGCGACGGAGTTTCTCCCCCACCAAAAATTCCGATCTCAGTCCTTGTGCCACCCATTGCATTTTTTCAACTGCGGTGATATCAGCTTTTACTCTAGCGAACACATCAACCAGCTAGGCAGCGGCACCTTCCCTATTAAGAACCAGACATTCCAGGTGCATGTCCTTAAATCGTAATCCTTAGAATTAGACTGAAATAATTGGTGGTATAAAATTAGAAGGGTTGTTTGAATAAATTTTTTATATTGTTCAGGTAAACTTGAGAACTTTTTTCCAGCATTTAATAAATATATATATATATATTGTAGGGAAGTAATTAATCCCTAAGGCGATTCTACGTGACTTTGATTAATAAAACCAGCCACAAGAGCCAATGCTGTCTACTTGTGTCCAAGTTATATTAATCGTAGCTTCCACGTTGTGTGCCAATTGTAGGGAAGTAGCTAATCCCTAAGATGATTCTACTTGACTTTGATCAATAAAACTAGCCACAAGAGCCAATGCTGTCTACTTGTGTCCAAGTTATATGAATCGTTATGCTTCCACAGAAAAGTGTAAAACGCAGCTTGGAGTTTAGATTCGTACTCTTTATTGGTCGCAGTTCGAATCACCTAAATTCAAATTAACAGGGTACTTAAATAGTTACATTGAGCAAAGTTAATATAAAAGGATCACAGTTATAAGTATTCAAACATTTAGTAAAACTGTGGTGAATTTAAAATGAGCAAAAATGTAAACTTAACATAATGTAGCTTCTAACATTGTCGAGCTTTTAATAATTAACATAACTAACGAATAACATTGTAAAGTATTAATAGCATCCGTGCATCCGGTTACAGTCGTTACATCCTCCCCCTCTGACTCAGAAATCGTCTCGATGATGGAGTCAGCAAATATTATTTTCGCGGACGTAGAACTCTAATTGATGGGTTGGTATGATTACTGTGGGCATTTACTGTGTTGTTGTTGTGTGGCATAGATTGTTGCATGCTATTGTTAGTCGTTGTGTGTGCAGATGAACATGCAGCTTTTGGTCGTCCTCGTCTTCTGTGTAGATATTTCGGGTTAGCATTTGGCCCTTCATATAGCGTCAGTGCTGTTGCATGGTGTGTTCCAATAGGCTCATCTGGATTATCAATTGTTGCAATCACGTAACATGATACACCTCTTTTTGCTGTAATGCGGTACGGGCCATCTCTTGGTGTCGCAAATTTTGACGTCACTTTCTCACTACCCTTGCTTAAAAAATGCGTTGTAACAAGGACTGTATCACCAATGTTGAATGAAGGCTGCGGTCGCCGTTTCTTATCGGTGTAAGTTTTATTTCGGTCTTGCTGTTTTTCTTGTACCTCTTCTGCTAATTTAAGTGTATTGGCAAGTTTGGTTAAATGCGGAGTAATTTGTGGTATAAAGTTTTCTGCTTCGATTACTCTTTTTAAATCGTAGTGTTCTTCGAGAGGGCTTCTTAATTCTCTGCCGAATGTAAGATAGGCTGGTGAAAAACCAGTGCTATCACATTTTGCCGTATTCATAGCGAATCTTATGGTTGGTAAGCATTCATCCCATGAAGTATGATCTTTGTCGACGAATATTGAAAGTTGATTTTTAAGGTCACGGTTTTTTCTTTCAACGGGGTTAGCCTCCGGATGATAAAGTGGTGTAAACGTTTGCTTGATTCCCAGGCAGAAAGCAAGTTTTGCATTACAGCGGAAATGAATTGGCTGTCATTGTCTGCGTGTATACGACGAGGTACACCAAATCTCAAAACAACTTCGTTTAAAACTTTGGTTCCGCAAATTTCTGCTGAAGCTTCTTTCAGTGCGAATAGCTCAACCCACCGACTACATAAGTCTTCTACGACTAGTATCCAACGATTTCCGTTCGCAGTACGAGGTAAAGGACCAAATAAGTCAAGAGCGATGATCTCAAACCGTTGGTTACTTGAAACTATTTGAAGTAGACCTGCTGGTTTCAGATTTGTTGGTTTGTACTTTTTGCATTCAATGCACGATTTTACATATTGAGCAATTTCCGTACGCATTCCAGGCCAAAAAAAAAGTGGTGTGATTCGACTGATAGTATGATCAATCCCGTAATGTCCTGCAGTTGGATCAGCATGAAATTTCTTTAAAACCGTTTCTCTTAAAGTTTTGGGTACTACAAGTTGACCGTTTTCTGAATCTTCGTCTGAACAGAATCGGTGCAGCACGCCATTTACCATAATGTATCCACGACTAGTTTGTCTGGTTACGTTTTCATCGTCTTTTTCAAACGATTCGATGATGCCCTTCAGTCCGTCATCCTCTACTGCTCCTTTCTAAATTCTTCAGCGCTTTTGCGAAGAAAATCTATCTCAAAAGAATTTATGTTAGAATGGTTTTCGGTCAAACACGGTGGACGTGATAACATATCAGCAACTATGTTTTGTTTGCCTGCTATGTACCCCAGCTTCAAACTATACGTTTGTAGTTGCAAAGCCCATCTGGCAAGGCGTCCAGTAGGAGTTTTCAAACTAAAAAGCCATTTAAGCGGCTGGTGATTAGTCAATACTGTAATTTCTGCTTCCTCAATATAGCCACGAAATTTCTTTACGGCCCAAACTACGGCCAGTGCTTCCCGTTCCGTTGTAGAGTAATTTCTCTCTGCCGGAAGAAAAAGACGGCTGGCATACTCAATTGGGTGTTCTTCGTCGTTCTCCCCCTGCAGTAAAACAGCTCCGAGCGCATAATCGCTAGCGTCAGTTTTCAAAACAAAGGGTTTGGTTTCATCAAATTATTGCAGTACCGGTGGCGACGAGAGAAATTTTTTAAGGTTATCGAACGCATTCTTTTCGTCTGACGACCATTTCCATTGCACGTTTTTCTTCGTCAACTTAGCAAAGGTTTTGACACATCCGCAAAATTAGGAATAAACCGTCGATACCAAGAGCATGTTTGCAGAAAGGAAATAAGTTGTTTCAGATTTCTCGAGTATGGTCGTTTAAAAAATAGCGTCTATTTTCTCGTTGTCAACCTTTATTCCTTTTGTGGTCAAAATGTGCCCAAGATACTTTATCTCCGCTCGGCAGAAAACGCATTTTGCTCTACTCAACTGAATGCCATAGTCTTCCAGTTTTGAGAGTGTTTGTCGTAAGTCCTGCATGTGTGAGTGAAAATCATTTGAGCATATAATTATGTCATCTAAATATGCAAGTATCAAAATATGTGGTAATCTGGATCGAAATTTGTCGATCAGTCGCTGGAACGTGGCTGGAGCATTCTTTAGTCCGAAAGGCATTCTATTAAAAACGAAAATTCCGAAAGGGGTTGTAAATGCAGTTTTCGGATTGTCATCAATTGCCATTTTGATTTGCCAATATCCGGCTTTCAAATCGATCGTAGACATGAACGGTGTTGCTTTTGCTGCATGAAGCAAGTCAATTGCATTTAATCGCCGATAATCCACGCAAAGTCTCACTCCGCCATTTTTTTTCGGTATTAGAACAACCGGAAATGACCACGGTGATTCGCTTTCCTCTATTATGCCCTTTTTGAGCATATCCTCTAATTCAGTCTATAATTTATTTTTCATTGCCGCCGAGATTCGGTAAGGTTGCGACGAAATAGGTGCATGCGCCTCTGTTTTTATGTGATGTTCAACATGCGGTATTGGTAGTACGGCATCTTCAAAAATTTTCTTATGCTCATACAACATAGTCTCCAGAATATTCTTTTCATCTTCCTTTAAAAGCACACCTTCATCAGGACGCAATTTTATTTCAAAGGATCTGATTTCGATAATAGATACTACTCGCTTCAGCTTTACTACTCTTCTTCAATTTTTTCATAGGTGGAAATAAGTCGCATTGTTCTGGTGTTTCGAAATCTGATGCTATACAACGTGTGAATATGTCGTCTATTGCATTTGGCGAGTATTCGTATGACGATTCCACATAACTCTCAGCAGTAATAGCGTCACTATTATTGGTATTTTCGAACCAGGACATAAATTCATCTATTGCCTTATACTCGCTGTTGTGTGTATATGCGCTCGTTGTTGCTATAGATACGCAATTTTGTGTTTGAGTTTCTTGCATCTTAAACTCGAAAACAGTATTAGGGTCATCCTTAAAATGCCATGTGCGCTGTGCAAGATCCATAACTATGCCTGCTTGTTCGAGAAAGTCAATACCTAACAACGTTCGATTGTTTTTAAAGTTCGCTAAGCAAATAAATCGTATACGTTTGAAACGTTTGCCAATTAAAATGTCGACGATCGTCGAGTAAACCATCTCCTGACGAGCTATTCCGTCCGCTAATTTAATTTCCGCAAAAACTTTTTGAAATTCGACATCTTTTTCTTTGAGTTTTTTATACAGTTGTGTACTTGCAACACTGGTTCTTGCAGCCGTATCTAAATATGCTTCACCTTTTAAACCGTTTAAATTGATGTCGACGGTTGGCACATTCCTACCTATTACGGTGATTACAACTGTGTTGAAGTCGAGCTGTTCGGGACTACGTAGTGGGTTTTTCTTGTTGCAATTTGGGCAGTTTGATCTGTAGTAACCTGGTGTACCGCATCCATAACAGCTAAAGATGGTTTCTTTCATTTTCTGGGTGGTTCTTTTCTCTGCTTAAATTTTTTTAAAACAATTTTCTGCGGAATGATTCTTCTTCCTGCAGTAAGAACAACGAGTAGGAATTTTGTCTGTTGCTTCCCTTATTTTGCTGGTGTCTATTTCCTTGTTTTCAACCAATAATAATTCTGCCTCCCGTGCTTTGTCTAGCAACTCGTTAAAAGTTCTTACGCTTTCACGAGGCACCTTTTCTCGTATTTTTAATAGCAATTGCGAAAAAATGATATCGATCATAGTTTCTTCGCTAAGTTTTTCGGAAAGTTGAGCAAATAACTGTCGCTTCTTGCATACAAACGAATCAGTTGATTCAGCAAATTTCTGCTTTTCTTGATTTAGATCAGAAAAAATACGCCAGTCTGGTTTCGGGGGTGAAAATGCCTTTCGAAGCAAAGCAATGGCGTCGTTGAACGTTTCCGCTTCTTGTTTTACGCCCTGCCACCACGAAGACGCATAACCTTCTAGCAAAGCGCGTTCATCCGTAATATTTTCTGCATCTTTGTATACTAGGACGGTAGCTATAAAATCTTCAATTTTGCTGATATTCCTCCCACCATTAAAACGCACGCTACATTGTAGATTTCCTAGCAGCTGCCTAAATTGATTGTCTGTTAACGTAACATTAGAAGGGTGATTTGTTTGGTTAACATCCCCTGTAACATCCCCATTAACATTAGGGTTAGCAACATCTGCGCTATTGTCCGATTTATTAACAGGATCAGTAACAGTCGCAAAAGAAAGGAAAATATAGCAGCAATGCACTTAAGCCCAAAAGTATGCAACGGTAGTTTGGCAAAGTAACAACACTAACAACGTAGTACTGCCAAACCTAGTTTTAAAGCCAATGTTTTCTATGCAACAACTATGTGCCTTTTGCGGGACCTTCGAGGGAATGCAGCAACAATTTAACATACGAATCAGGTGATCTTCTCAGCAAAACGAAACCCACAGTAATGCACCGCTGAACATTTGTTGTTGAAGAATTTTTGGTTTATTGTTATTTTATTTTCGTTTGTCTTCATGCGTCTGAAATTTATTTTGATTTTAAGCAAACTTTATTTGATTTACGTTGGGCGCCAATTGTAGGGAAGTAATTAATCCCTAAGGGGATTCTACGTGACTTTGATTAATAAAACCAGCCACAAGAGCCAATACTGTCTACTTGTGTCCAAGTTATATTAATCGTAGCTTCCACGTTGTGTGCCAATTGTAGGGAAGTAGCTAATCCCTAAGATGATTCTACTTGACTTTGATCAATAAAACTAGCCACAAGAGTCAATGCTGTCTACTTGTGTTCAAGTTATATTAATCGCAGCTTCCACAGAAAAGTGTAAAACGCAGCTTAAAGTTTAGATTCGTACTCTCTTTATTGGTCGCAGTTCGAATGACCTGAATTCAAATTAACAGGGTACTTAAATAATTACATTGAGCAAAGTTAATATAAAAGGATCACAGGTATAAGTATTCACACATTGAGTAAAACTGTGGTGAATTAAAAATGAGCAAAAATGTAAACTTAACATAATGTAGCTTCTAACATTGTCGAGCTTTTAATAATTAACATAACTAACGAATAACATTGTAAAGTATTAATAGCATCCGTGCATCCGGTTACAGTCGTTACAATATATATGTATATATAAAATATATATATAGGCATTGTAGGCAGCAAACTCATCCAGACGATTCAAAATCGTGTATGTCAGTTTTACGGGGCTAAGGCAAGTTTTCACCTGATTTGATCTATTCTAGGGACATACCTACATTGTTATTAGTACAACACGCTCTCTTGTTTTCACTAAATTAAACCGGAAGTTCGGAAATTTTTATACTAAATATATGGTGGCTAAGGTTAGCAATGATACGATTCAACCCATATTTCTCGAAGATTAACTCAAAGGATTGCGCATATTCGCAACCCCTACTAACGGTCTAAAACTTGGTTAAATCGGATTATAATTATATCGGATTAGTGGGACTGCCAACATTTATTAGTAACGTAACGTATATTAATAGCGATTCCAGCGCGTTTTCTATGCTTCGTAACATTTCTGGAACGCTTCGACTGGGATGTCCGCGGGTACCTTTGCCATGGCCACCTAGATGGCCGTAATCGTCTCAAAATGGGTTCCTTTGACCACCGATTTTGTTTTAGGAAACTAAAAGTCACAGAGTGACATGTCAGGCGAATAAGGCGGCTTTTGCAACACGACGATCCCTTTAGAGGCCGAATAAGGGTACACACCGAGGTCGGTGTGGCACGGCGCGTTGTCGTGATGAAGAATCCAGTTCGTTTTCGCAATCCTTCGAGTACTTGGCAATAGTAGACTTGATTCACAGTTTTCCCCAGTGGAACGAATTCTTTGTGAACGATTCCACGGCTATCAAAAAAGGCAATATTCATCGTTTTCATCTTCGACTTGCTCATGCGAGATGTTTTCTGGCGGAGGCCGCACGAAGACAACCATTGTGAGCCTGGGCACGAATAAGAGCACTATCACCATACACTCTTACAATTTTAGCGTACGTTTCCGAAGCTGTTTCGCTGGTCATCACTTAATTTTCGAACTTCGTATACCGAGAGTTGAAGAGAGAAGCGAGACGCATTTGCAGACAATGAAATGCGTGAGTACGAAGAGCTTGACTAGCTGGTCGACAGGGGCGATGATCGGAAATTCTACCAAAAATGGCGACTAACAGAGGGTTTCAAGACCCAAGCGTACTTATGTGGAACGTCCAATGGGTATTTAGTAACAGATGCTCAGATCATACTAAAATTAGGGAAGGAACACTTCTCCAACCTACCGAATAGCAGTGAAAGCATAACACCAGGAGATGGGGAACCAGATTCCCCAATCGATGAGGACGGAGCGACTATGAAGAAGTTTGTAGAAATTACCCGTCTGAAGAACAACCAAGCGCTGTGCCGATGGATTGTCGGCCGGTCTATTTAAATACATACATAACTTATAAGAAGCATGCATCAGCTTCTTTGTAGAATAAGGTTAGAGGAAAGCAAGCCCAACTATTGGAACTAAAGTGCGCTCCTTCCAATCCACAAAAAAGGAGACCCTACCGTGAGATAAGCCTTTTCAACATCACATATAAGGTTATATTAAGCGTATTAAGGCTCACTGTAAAAAACTGAATGAACGTTATCCGTGTGGCTTTAGGCTTGGAAAACCAGCAACTGACCAGATATTCACCATGCGCCAAGTCTTCGAAAAGACATGTGAAAAGAGAATGGACACACTCCACCTATTCGTCTGTTTTAAAGCATCTTTTAACAGCAGGTACAAGAACCGCCATTATGACGCTATGCCGAAATTTAGTAAACGTAAAATCAGTACGGTACTACGGCCGGCAAATCCAGCCTCCACGACGAGACATCCCCAAATGGGTTGAGGCTGATCGACTTCGCCGGGGTCCGAAATATGCTTATTTGTAATACTAGATTCCAACACAAGCAAATATGTACATCAAGCTGCATGGCTGTCTCCTGATCGAAAAGCCACCAACCATATCGATCATGTTCTGATAGGCGGAAGACATCGACTCGGATCCCTATTTTGTTGCAGCCAAGATTTGCACCCGCCTCTGTGCAGCAAAAAACGCACGCCAGCAAGTACAAGGAAGGTTTGACGTCGAAAAGCTGCAATCACAACAGATTGCCGATTTTTTTTCTATTCGATTTGCACTCCTGCTCTCTTAAAACATTAGTCAACAACCCGGTGTAAGGGAACTGTGGGACGGCATTTCAAACTCCTTACGTACAGCTGCAACCAAACCGATGGTTCTCGGAAAGTGCAAAAGAACAGCTGATATGACGAGGAGTGTCGTGTCGCAACGAAGAGAAAACAGGCTGCCTACCTCGCAACGTTACGATCGACCACAACACGTTTGGGATGGGATAGATACCGAGAGTTGAAAAGGGAAGCGAGACGCATTTGTAGACAGAAAAAGAAAGAGGCCGAAATGCGTGAGTACGAAGAGCTTCATAAGCTGGCTGACAGAAGTAATGCTCGAAAATTCTACGAAAAGATGCGGTGACTTACAGAAGGTTTCAAGACCGGAGCATACTCTTGTAGAACCCCCAAAGATGATCTAGTCACCGATGCCCAGAGTATACTTAAATTATGGAGGGAACACTTCTCCAGCCTGCTGAATGGCACAAAACGTACAACGCCAGCAAAGGCGAATCGATAACGATGGAGCAGACGTTCCATTGTCCGACAATGAGGAAGTTCTAATAGCAATACTTGTCTCAAGAACAACAAAACGGCGGCTGCCGATGGATTGCCGACCGAGCTATTCAAACATGGTGGCGAAGAACTGATAAGGAGCTTTCATCAGCTTCTTTGCAAAATATGGTCAGACGAAAGTATGCCAAACAACTGGAATTTGAGTGTGCTATGCCCAATCTACAAAAAGGCTGACCCCAAAATCTGCGTAAACTACCGTGGGATAAGCCTCCTCAACATCGCGCATAAGGTTCAGCCTATTGTGTTAAGAATTAAAGCCTACCGTTAACAAACTGATTGGACCTTGTTGACAACGTCCGGTGTGTTTTACGTGGGTACCTGCTGACGACAGCCTTACTCCACGGCGCTCAAAAGCACAGCGGATCAAATCAATGCGTTGATCAGCGCCCTGAGAATGCTAAGCATTTTCAGTACCAATTGGCAGTGTGGAATGGACACACTAACCACCTTGGTAGGGTTCGAGGCCCATCTAAAACCTCTGCCGTGCTTTGGGTCCGGCACCCGGTTGCAATGCAACTCCACATTCAACTGACAAGATCAGTTCTTCCCGCGATTTGGGTTTCAACCACAACCACCACGATACTCCCCGAGGGGCCAGTCCGCATGAGCGGGTTGGAGTTACCTCCAAGGGTTCCTGCTCCCCGTGGTACCAGAATTAAGTCTCCGGTCAGACCTCGTAGCCGAAACTACTACCAGTTGAGCTTCCATACTGCTCTGGACTGGTGGCCAGGGGTTGGACCCCATACACACATCACTTACACACACCTATCATACAAAAAACTAAAACCCTAATTTCCAGCTAACCGCCTTCGCCGCGTAAATATTTCACGCGCAAACAGCCCTAACTGTTCGGTATTCCGACTAGTGGAGATCACACCACTAACATCTAATCGTCCATCAGTCCAGCTAATCCCCATACCACCCAGATCCCTAATGTCCGAGTACATCGGGCACTCCGCAATTAAAT
This sequence comes from Bactrocera correcta, assembly GCA_027475135.1. Lineage (NCBI taxonomy): Eukaryota > Metazoa > Arthropoda > Insecta > Diptera > Tephritidae > Bactrocera > Bactrocera correcta. The sequence goes on along the minus strand of CM050322.1, from coordinate 13,634,289 downwards.
GCGACCAACTCTCTGACCCCGCACAAAAACACTTGACATTTTACTTGCGTCACATATCTGATGCTGACCCCATTCACACGGACAATCGGTAGACGTACCGGTGACAATCTACCTTTCAGCAGCATTGCCACCGTTTTGTCCATCGATATGTCAACCCCCACACCTAAACCCCAAGAATTAACGATCTCTAAGAGATCTCCTCCCGCTCGCTCTAACTCAGACCTAGAGCGACCTTCAACAATAAGAAGAAGGTCGTCCGCATACGCACAACACTTACAGAGTGGCTCGAGCTGCCCAAGCAGAGTGTCCATCATAAGGTTCCAAATATATGGACCACAGATGGAACCCTGCGGGCAGCCCCGAACAACTCCGATCTCCACACTTCCATTCATGCCGACAAGAGAGGCCTTTCTGTCCGAAAAATGACTCCTCCAAAGAGTAACTTCCGGACAGCCAAGCTCCTCCAGTCGTTGTACCACTCGATCCCAGCTTAGGTAATCAAACGCCCCCTTGAAGTCAACAAATATGCCAAGGACATATTTGTTGACATTCTCCCTAACGACATTCTGAACGAAAAACCACGCATCCTCTATACTGCGTCCTTTCCTGAACCCAAACTGCCTATCCGACCACATACCCCGCGTTAGCTCCTGAAGCCGTTCCACCATGACTCTTTCCAGCACCTTGTTGACAGTCATAACTCTGAAGTCGTAGATAATTTCGTGCCTTGGGCGATGACAATAGCTGATGAGTCGACGTTGCGAATTTTCGAGAGAAACGTTTTGCGAAAGATTTATGGTGCTTTGCGCGTTGACTACGGCGAATATCGCATTCGATGGAACAATGAGCTGTATGAGATATACGACGACATTAACAAAGTTCAGTGAATTAAGGGGGTATTCTAGTCTAGAAGCATGAATTTCAGGTAATTTTTAAAGTGCTGTAAAAAAAAAGGCAATTAATATTTTTACTATCCATTTTTTCAATAGTTATTTTTTGATTTTAAAGGAGAAAAGAAAAAGATTAAAAAGTAAAAAATTCAAAAAATATGAGGGGATTTCTAAAAATTTCCACGTGACCATACCGATGATTTCAATCCTCCTAGTTATCTGAAACAAAAAAAAAAAAGATTATTAATCTAGAATGAAGTCGTAATGGCCGGATATCCGGAAAAGTGGGAAAAAATTGTTTTCACAAAATGGCGACTGCCTGGAAAAAGAAATTTTTTTGAATCACTTTCTATGACTATTTCGAATTTTTTAAAAATAAAAAAAATGCTAGTTGCAACCATAGACATGCCTATAAAGAATACTCTATAAAAATTTCAAGTAAATCGGTCCAATAGAACCTGAGAAATCGTGGGTATCTTTCCGAAAAGTCAGTTTTGAGAAAAACGCGTTTAAAGTTTCCCTAATGTCTTTGGTTCGATTAATTCCGGCCGAACCAATTTGGATGCCGAAAATGCCTTTATCTCCGAAAATAATTTGAATTTTGAAAAATCCGCTTGTACACATGTTCTTGAATAGTTATAACTTTGAAAACATAAAAAAATTTCGAGTTTTTTAAATTTCCTGACCAGAATACCCCCTTAAAAGACAGCGGCTACGCTGGCTAGGTCATATTGTCCGAATGGACGAAAACACTCCAGCAGTACCCGTCGGGGGAAGCAGAGGGGAAGCGGCTACGCTGGCTAGGTCATATTGTCCGAATGGACGAAAACACTCCACCAGTACCCGTCGGGGGAAGCAGAGGAAGGCCTCCAATCCGTTGAAAGGACCAAGTGGCGCCACGTAGCGTAAAGAAGAAACGACTGGCGTGCTGTTGTTGACTCGGCTATAATCGCGTAAGAGGTGTCTACGGCAGTAAAGAAGAAGAAGAAGAAAATCAATGCGGCTGTGTAAGCTGACGTTGATCAATACAAAAATACCCGTCAGGATTGGAAGGGACCTCTCCATACGATACCAAACGAATTTTCGGATAAGGTGACTCCCTATCGTATGTGTCTGATTAGAGAAGGTACAATTTGGATAAGAATGTACGGCTGCTGGCGTAGACGGATTAAATTGATATCTTTGGCCTCAACTACCGCGGAATGACAAAGAAGCGTAGCGCATGGGTCTAGTTGTGAACGAGGACAACACGAAATATCTCCTGTCAACAAACAAACACTTAACGCATTCGCGACTTGACTCCCACATTGCTATTGACATTCGTAACTTCGAAGTCGTAGATAATCTCGTATATTTTGGAACCCGTATTAACACCAGCGATAACATCAGCCATGAAATCCAACGCAGAATCCCTCTTGCCAACAACTCTAGCTTCTTGCTACACAATACCTCTTTCTATACGGTGCGGAGACATGGACGAAGACACCATCTGCTGATTGCGGCAAATGTCGCAGTCGACGAAACGACGAGCTGTACGAGATATACAGCGACATTGCTGTAGATCAGTAAATCAAGATAAGATTCAGTGCCTACCGGTGGAAGCAGAGTAAGAGGAAAGTCTCTAATCCGTTGGACCTGGTAAACTGCGTCTGTTAACTCGTCTATTACCGCTTAGGCGGTGTCTATGACAGTAAAGAATAAGAAAAATAAAATATACTTACATAAATCTATGTAGATGATATGACGTGGCTAAATGGAAAGGATTAAGGGTTTTAATTTTTAAATATATTTTTTATCGTCGTTTGCAAATTTTTTACGAATTACTAGATAATATAATCACTAAAATGAAGGAGGGTAGGAGGTGTGGTGCTGTTTTAGTACGGCTTTCTTCTTTAAAATTTTAAAACCAGTTAATGCTCAATATATTAAAGAAAACATTTGAATTGGCACTATGTGATTCCCGGTTTTCAAATATATTTTTCTATGTTTTCTCTACTTTGATTCTTTCAAACTCTTTAGTACAGACGGTTCGGTTCTCTTACTTATTTATGTACTTACACGGCAAAAGAATTTACGAATACTTGAAGATATTTCCACACTTTTGATTCTAGCAAATAGCGTGATTATAAAACATTAAGCGGTTCGTGAACTTACAAAGTATAGTGTCAGAAAAATTTTAGAGGAACACAATATAAAACACTTCGTAATATGTTGTAAGGGTCTTAAACCATTCAATTCATACCGTCTGTTTGTGCATACTGATTATAAAATTTGTTCTTGCAGATTATGAAGAGAAATATAAAAAAAAATGGTTGGTTTCACAAGCATCAGACATGAAATTTAAGCCGATCCAATTTACGCATGAGGTTTCGAGTAAAGATATTAGTATCAAAGACATCACAGATATTGCTTTAACAACATTGTCATTTCTATCGTTTGGAATGTTTGTTCTACAAATTTTAACGTGCTTAACTGCTGTAAAAAAATTTATTTGAGACCTGAAATTTGGAAATATTTAAAAATATAATTTTAATTTAGGAAAAACTTGATGCCAACAATATTATTTTAATGCAATCAGCCTCCCCAAACGCAGTAATGGACGAAGAGCGCATTGAAGAAATAAGAAGAAGGAAGAGATCACCTATAAACACACTACTAAAGGTAAAAAGCTAAATATGGAAAGCAAACAACAAAGTCGTATATTTTAAGTAAAAATTATTGCTATTAATTATTTTCTTATCTTTTACGTATACCGTCATAATTCTTCGACCTACTGCAAATTAAATGTTTACTGTTTTAAATCATAAGAATTATTGTTTAAATAACTGAAATTTTTTATATATACTGTTTTCCTCAAAAAGGTAAGATGCTAACGGTACTAATCTTGCCAACCAGACAGGCGATCTGCCAAAAGTGTACGGTCATCTCGTTTCAGTTCTAGTAATTGTAACGTATACCCCTTGTATTCATCCTTAACCGAAAACCTATTACGTGTCGTCACTAAGCCCTTAATAAAGATAGATTGACACATGGGATCCTCTAATAACTACAACAACCCCGTTTGCTCAGCGCAAATGCCTTAAGAACTCCTGCCGACTGTGCGAAAATAGTTGAAATCTTAATTATATTAGGCTGCCAAAAAAGTCTTGCAGTATTTTCACTAGATGGCGCTGAAAGCGCGTAGTTCTAGTTTTATTCGTCGCATCGGGTCATGCTATACCTTTTTGGAAAACTTATTTCACGTGCTAACACGTGTTTGATTGATTGTCGTTTCTTTTAAGTCGTTCGTGAGTTATAGCGTCGCAAACACGAAGCAAAATAAAGAGAAAATACGGCATATTTTACAGTACTACTACGATAAAGGCATAAAGTGCAAAATTTGTGCAGTTTATGGAATCGATACAGTTTCCATTTCCACCGCACAACGATGGTTTCAACGTTTTCGTTCTGGTGTAGAGGTGGTGGAAGATGCGCCACGCTCCGGAAGGCCTGTCGTCGAAAATTGCGATAAAATCGTTGAATTAATCGAAAGAGACTGGCATAGTAGTCATCAAGCCGTTATAAACCATTTTAAGAAGCTTGGAGTCACTAAGAAGCTTGTTTAGTGCCACACGAATTGATTCAATAAAAATACCGCAAGACCTTTTTCATTTCCCATTATACAACGTGGCATGCGTAAATGAAAAAAGCCAACAGATCATATACTTATGAAAGTGCACATGCATATACAAAAACATAATGGAATATGCATACATATTATACATATAGTAGAGGACCCGTCCACGCTTCACTGTGGCTGATACATAGATAATACTGCTACTGGATTATAATTATTAGTTAATGAAATATAGCATATCCGTGAAGCAACTTGTGTTAGTTTACAAAAAAATGGATCATAGAGCATTTCCTGTGTTAATAAATCAATGCTTTTTGGAGAAAAATACTGTTGAATTTGGGCTGAGGGAAATCCATCGATGAAAAGATATCTGCTAAGCTTAAAGAGGCAAAAGCTCTGTGCAAAGTGGGTACCTCGCAAGTTCATAATCCAACAAAAAGAATGAATAACTGATTCTGAGAAGTATTTAAGTGCTCTTTAGTCGTAATAAAACCGAATTTTTTCGGTAATCCCTCCCTCCCTATCAATTATGCCTAGGCTACGTAAAAATTTTTCCTAAATTTAAAATTAAAAAAAAAGTAAAATATGTAAATGCAACTATTTAGGGTCGGCTTTAGTATACCATCCCACTATTTCAGGGTAAAAATTGGTATGGTTGGATAGGGCTGATGCTCCAGATTAAGAAAATATATAATTGTTGCAGCCGCAAACTTAGAGTTTTCGAGATATTTGCAATTAAAAGTTGAAAACTTTGCAAATTTCATCTTGCAATTTCTCGTAATTAATATTATTTATTTTATATTATGCACTTACACTTCATTAAATCGTTTCTACATATTTATTTTTTATTTATTATTTACACATTTGCTTAAAATAAGCATTTTATATTTTATAAAAATTTCATTACATGCACAATAACAAAAGTATTCTGTGTTGACAGCTACTAAGTGTTGCCATAATTACACATTGACCAAACGAATAAAAATTAATAAAAAAAAAGGATTATACCCTAAGTATATAAATCATTGCCCCTTTTCTTGATATATCAGGATGTTTGACCGGGCAGGCCGCCAACGTCTAAGTTGGGTTATAGGTACCGCATACGCAATAAAACCACTTTATATCCAATCTTGAAACAAAATTTCAGTTTTCGTTATAAAATGGATAAATTTTGGTTATTATATCTGTCAGCGATTTCCATTTATTTTTGATGATACATTGGTTTATATTTTAGGTGACAATATATATATTATTTAACTTTATTTAATTCACGGATTGTATGTGATTTTTTCTTAAATTTAGAATATTAGAAGTCATAGACTCGTATAACTTTACCACAAATAATTTAAACTTCAAACAACGTATTTTCATTTAATGTTTTAGCAAGTGGCAGCTTTTGTTATGACAGCCTAAATCCATGAAAATTTGCTGTTGAAATTGATAAAACACCGCCAGCTGCTAGAAATGTAGCGCCATCTACTATAACATACCGCACTTACTCAATACCGCTCTTAGCGCCACCAACTGGTGGATAGCTCTTTGGTAATAATAAACAAATAATTTGCAATAAATAAATAATGCGACTATAAGGAGAGTTATAAACTATCTTATCTTTCAATTTGGACCAAACTGCACACAGTGTTAAAAATATCATTAAAATCGGTTCAGTAGTTTAGGAGTCCATCGACATCAAACAACGTGACACGTGATTTTTATATATTATGATAAGTTAACACAACACTTTTTACTCAAGCATCGACTTACAACATCCGGCACGTGTGACTGAAATGCACCCAAAAGTGCATGGCCAGCGTCTGCACTACCTGTTGTGCAGCATAAGATTCGTGGAAGCGAATCACGCCACTTATAATTATTCAAGTTAGAATTAAGCATAAATATTGTAATTTTGGTTAAGCAAGTTTCAGTTCTAATTACTCAATAAAGCTACACGGTAACGCCCCTAGGCAGCGCCGCTAAATAAATATATTTTTTTAGTTATTTAATAACTAAAAAGCTTAACTGCGCCCGAGCTAAAAAGTCATAAATAATAGAGAAATAAATGCCCACTAGTAGCTAAAGCAAACGGGAAGCACTAGTTGCCTGCCAGCTCTATTCGCGAGTGTCTAAATCAGTGAAAACAATTATTCTAAAAAAAAGCAAACACAACGTAATATAATCAAGCGCATTTTGACATAGCGTTAAAAGGAAAAGCAAAAATAAAGAAAAAACGCCACAGGAAGCAAATAAAAATATGAAAATATGTAGTTTTAAAACAATAGAAAAAACACTGCATTAATTAAAAAATAAAAAAGCAAGAATTTTGCGTAAAACAAGTGAAAAGCAAAAGACACACAAAGTGTTATCTGGCAGATCTAGCGTCTGTAGTTGAAAATTAAGAAATCCATGACATGTATAAAAAACGCGGAGATATTATGAATAAAATTTCAAACAAAACTAAAAACGACAAGTGTAACAAATACCAAACAACTGAAGAAAATCATGCACAAGTGAAAGAATGAACAAAGCAATAATAAAAACCTAACGATGTGTGAAAACTCAAAAATATCGAAAGATTGCTTAAGAAACTAAGTCTAGAAACAGTTGAGAAAATACGCAGTTCATCATTAACCAATTAATAATTATTAAAAATTAATTATTAAGTGAGCACGCACTTTCAAAGTTATTCAGTCCAGCCATAAACATCGATGTATTGCATATAACTACCACAGCAAAAACAAGCATTACTACATCAACAACGCCCCCAACAACAAACAAATACAGCTCAGCAATTGGATGACGATTCTATATCCTGATCGGCAGCTAATAGAAATACTATCAGCAGAACCAGCGACAACAGAATCCCCAACAATCCTGTAAGTGGAAGCAGCCTACAATAACTATACTAAGACATTATATTAATTTAAGAATTATATTAAATATAGAATATTAATATATTATTAATAATATTATACTGAGAATATTAAAAATATACAAATGGCGAACCCCAATAATTTAATTCGCCTACCAATCCTTCCTCCCAATATGGCACCTAATACCCCTCAGACATCCCAAAATACACAATTAAGCATGGACGACCTGTCCAGGAGGATGGAGTCATGTGTAGAAGTTCACGTAAGTGAGGAAAGTTCTCTGATCGCCATTCACTTGGGAGTAGCCAGAAATGATTCTTTTACATATGACTCAAGCAGCTCACGACTTCCGGTCTTTGACCAAGTATCCTCTGGGTAGCGTAAGAAGGCGAGGTAAAGTGAGGCGAGGTAAAGTGAGAAGGCGAAATATTCCCTACTTGCGCTGGGTTTGGGACCCCCCACGTAAAAAAAACACCCCCAATGAAAGGAAACAACAAGCCTCTGATGAGTGACCCCCCTTTTGATGACGACCATGGCTAAAGAATTAAGGACTATGATTTGAGGGCATGCACCTGGAATATCCGGTCCCTTAATTGGGAAGGTGTCGCTGCCTAGCCGGTTGATGTCCTCGTGACAATAAAGGCTGACATCACCGCCGTCCAAGAAATGCGATGGACGGACCAAGGACAGAGACAAGTAAGGACGATGTGACCAAAGATGCCTTTTAAGAGTGCAAAATCGGGCTTGGCGACTTTAACGCCAGGGTGGGCAAAGAAGGTATCTTTGGCACTACGGTCAGTAAATTCATCCTCCAGGAGGAAACATCCCCAAATGGGTTAAGGTTGATCGACTTCGCCGGGGCCCGAAATATGGTTATCTGTACTAATAGATTCCAGCATAAAAATATTCATCAAGCTACCTGGCAGTCTCCGGGTCGAAAAACCACCAACCAGATCGATTATGTTGTGATAGACGGAAGAAATGTCACCAGTGTTTTAGATGTGCGTGCGCTCCGAGCTCCTAACATCGACTCGGACCACTATGTTGTTGCAGCCAAGATTCGAACTCGCCTCTTTGCAGCAAACAACGCATGCCATCAAACACAAGGAAGGTTCGACGTCGAGAAGCTGCAATCGCAACAGACAGCCGAACAATTATCTACTCGGCTTGCGCACCTGCTCTCTAAGAGCACTCGTCAACAACTCGGTATAAGGGAACTGTGGGACGGCATTTAAACTCCTTACGTACAGCTGCAACCAAAACCATTGGTTTTCGGAAAGTGCAAAAGAACAGCTAATATGACGAGGAGGGCCGTGTTGCAGCGGAGAGAAAACAGACTGCCCCACTCGACCACAACAAGGGAAGTGAGACGCATTTGTAGACAGAAAAACAAAGAGGACGAAATGCGTGAGTACGAAGAGCTTCATAAGCTGGCCGACAGGGGTAATGCTCGAAAATTCTATCCAAAGATGCGGCGGCTTACAGAAGGTTTCAAGACCGGAGAATACTCTTGTAGAACCCTCCAAAGTGATCTAGCCACCGATGCCTAGAGCATACTTAAATTATGGAGGGAACACTTCTCCAGCCTGCTGAATGGCAGTGAACGCACAACACCAGGAGAAAGCGAACCCGATACCCCAATCGATGACGATGGAGCAGACGTTCCATTGCCCGACCATGAAGAAGTTCGAATAGCAATTGCCCGCCTGAAGAACAACAAAGCGGCGGGGCCGATGGATTGCCGGCCGAGCAATTCAAATGCGGCGGGGAAGAACTGATAAGGAGCATGCATCAGCTTCTTTGAAAAATATGGTCGGACGAAAGTATGCGCAACGATTGGAATTTAAGTGTGCTATGCCCAATCCACAAAAAAGGAGACCCCACAATCTGCGCCAACTACCGTGGGATAAGCCTCCTCAACATAGCGTACAATGTTCTATCGATCGTATTGTGTGAAAGTTGAAGGCCTACCGTCAACAAACTGATTGGACCTTATTATCAATGTGGCTTTAGACCTGGAAAATCAACAACCGACCAGATATTCATCATGCGCCAAATTTTGAAAAAGACCTGTGAAAGGAGAATCGACACGCATCACCTCTTCGTCGATTTCAAAGCTGCTTTCGATAGCACGAAAAGAAGCTACCTCTATGCCGCGATGTCTGAATTTGGTATCCCCGCAAAACTAATACGGCTGTGTAAACTGACGTTGAGCAATACCCAAAGCTCCATCAGGATCGGGAAGGACCTCTCCGAGCCGTTCGATGTCAAATGAGGTTTCAGACAAGGCGACTCCCTCTCGTGGGACTTCTTCAATCTGCTGCTGGAGAAAATAATTCGAGCTGCAGAACTTAGTCGACCAAGTTCAATCCTTTTCAAGTGTGTACAGCTGCTGGCGTATGCCGATGACCCGCGACGTTAGTTCTGCTTTCTCCAGACTGAACAAGGAAGCAATGCAAAGGGGTCTGGTAGTGAATGAGGGCAAGACGAAATATTTATTTTCATCAAACAAACAGTCGTCGCATTCGCGACTGTTGACAGTCACAACTTTGAAGTTGTAGATAATTTCGTCTATTTAGGAACCAGCAATGTCGCCTGGAAATCCAACGCAGGATTACTCTTGCCAACAGGTGCTACTTCGAACTGAGAAGGCAATTGAAAGTAAAGTCCTCTCTCGACGAACAAAAACCAAACTCTATAAGTCGCTTATAATTCCCATCCTACTTTATAGTGCAGAAGCTTGGACGATGACAACAACCGATGAGGCGACGTAATGAGTTTTCGAGAGAAAGGTTCTGCGAAAGATTTATGGTCCTTTGCGCATTGGCCACGGCGAATATCGCATTCGATGGAACGTTGAGCTGTACGAGATATACGACGACATTGACATAGTTCAGCGAATTAAAAGACAGCGGCTACACTGGCTAGGTCATGTTGTCCGGATGGATGAAAACACTCCAGCTCTGAAAGTATTCGACGCAGTACCCGCCGCGGGAATCAGAGGAAGAGGAAGACCTCCACTCCGTTGGAAGGACCAAGTGGAGAAGGACCTGGCTTCGCTTGGAATATCGAATTGGCGCCACGTAGCGAAGAGAAGAAACGACTGGCGCGCTATTGTTGACTCGGCTATAATCGCGTAAGCGGTATCTACGCCAGTAAAGAAAAAGAAGAATACCTGTCCAGGCTCATAGCTAGTATAGCTTCAGACATAGTAAAGACACAGGGATCGCAAGTGGTACATGCGGCATTACACCCAAATGCAATTGCAACCGACATTATGAACCAAACAATAGACATAGAACATAGGAACAACTTACGTGAATGGAATTCTCTGGCAATCCAGGAGAATTCAGCTCATGGAAAAAAAGTGTAGATCGAGTTTTAGCTATCTATGAACCTCAAAAGGGGACATCGAAGTATTAAGGAATTTTAGGCGTAATACGGACCAAGATAATAGCCAATGCCCATGCGGCATTAGAAGCATAAAATACGCCACTTGATTGGCCATCAATTTCAAAATGTCTAATTATGCATTATGGTGACAAGCGCGACTTGTCAACATTAGAATATCCATGACCACATTGGTCCAAGGAAATAGAACAGTTTCAGATTTCTATCAACAGGTGTACAGCCACCTTTCATTGATACTAAATAAATTAGGTTGTCCCGACATGGGAAACGAATCTCTTCACATGCTGACGCAAGCATATAGCGACAAAGGATTAGGTACCTTTATAAGAGGGCTTAACGGCGACTTATCTAGACTATTAGGAATACGAGGTGGCAAGAACTCATGATGCACCACGCCCCCGCAATCGAAGAAAACTCTCAGTTACGATTCGCGATACTTTTTGAACACACCTCGTTTGAGAGGCAGATCTGCGGTTCTCTTCATCTTTGTTTAAAACTACACAACCAAAACTTTCGTATAAACCATGCGTACAATGCAAAACCGATACATCCTCCACCCTTATCTCCAAAAAGGAATTTTCCACAGCCACAAAGGCACCAAGGAAACCAAGGAAGGAAAGGACAACGAACATTTGACATTGACACAGCTTCACAGGAAGACGGACAATTTGGCGAACCAAGCGATATTAATTTTTTAGAATAATAAGCTCTTCGCTCCCCTTCTTTGAAGTAAAGGCGGAGAGCGGCAGAATTTTAAAATTTTTAGTAGATACAGGTTGCAATAAAAATTATGTTAAGCCAGAGCTCACAAAAAAAGGAATCAAAAACGACAATCCATTTTTTGCAAAATCTGTTGCAGCAAATTTAGAAATCAGCGAACATACTTATGTTCAACTTTTTAACTTTAAGGATAAAATTAAATTCTATCTAATGCCACTGCTCAAAACATTTGACGGTTTCTAGGGAATGATACCCTTCGGGAATTTAAGGCTATTAGATATACTGGTGAAAATTACATGATTTTAAGTATAGGCTTTAAGGTTCACCTCAAACAGCTCCCCTCACAGCGGGTGAACGCAATTAATGTAGATGAGGGATACCTCTCAAAAAATCAAATGAACGCGATGAAAGACATCGTAAATAGATACCCAAAGCTTTTTTCCGAACCCGACAAAAAGCTAACTTATACAACAAAAGTTGTCGGACAACAATTCGGACAACATCCGATTCCTCTGTTTACACAAAATTCTACCCATATCCTGCAGCATTGAAACAGGAGGTGGAATCTCAGGTAGAAAAGCTTTTTAGTGATGGTATAATTAAACCACCTAGATCCCCGTACAACTCCCCAGTGTGGATTATACCAAAGAAGCCAGAAGAGGCAGGAAATAAACAATACCCTATGGTGTTATAGGAAATTAAACAAAGTAACGATCGCGGATAGATACCCCATTCCAGAAATTACAGAAGTAATTTCCCAACTAGGTAATAGCAATTTCTTCTCAGTTCTCGACCTGATTCATTTCACCAGATTCCACTAAAAAAATCTGATATAAAAAACTACTTTCTCTATCAACAATGGGAAGTACGAATTTACTCGACTACCATCTGGCCTAAAAAATGCGCTATCTATTTTCCAGCGCGCATTAGATGATAATAGGTTCTCAAAAAAGTCTTGCGGTATTTTCGCTAGTTGGCGCTGAAAGCGCGTAGTTCTAGTTTTATTCGTCGCATCGGGTCATGCTATACCTTTTTGGAAATCTGATTTCACGCGCTAAAACGTATTTGACTGATTGTCGTTTCCTTTAAGTTGTTCGTGAGTTATAGCGTCGCAAACATGGAGCAAAATAAAGAGAAAATACGGCATATTTTACATTACTACTACGATAAAGGCAAAAATGCATCTCAAGCCGCCAATAAAATTTGTGCAGTTTATGGACCCGATACAGTTTCCATTTCCACCGCACAACGATGGTTTCAACGTTTTCGTTCTGGTGTAGAGGTGGTCGAAGATGCGCCACGCTCCGGAAGGCCGAAAGAGACCGTTATAAACCATTTGAAGAAGCTTGGAGTCACCAAGAAGTTCGATGTATGGGTGCCACACGAATTGATTAAATAAAAATACCGCAAGACTTCTTTGACAACCCATTATTATTATTAACTAATTACTCCAGAGACATTAAATTTTACTTCCGAGATTCCCTTAAAGTATGACCAAAAATTGTTCAAATCCAATCAAAATGGTTCAAGCCCTAGGTACCGAATATATTTACCCCAGGAAACATTTTATTAGTATGTGGAATGATAGTAGTTAAAAGATAAAATCGGGTCGATCATACCCCAGCTCCCATATACTACGTATAATGGTTTTCGTTTTTCTAACAAATCTTTTGGAGAATTTGTCGGTTAGTGTATGCGTTAAATAGGAAAAATGTATGTATATTTCCCTAGCTTTGATTTTTGCAAGTGTTAAGAGTATAAATGTTCGGTTGCAGCCGGTTCAAAATTGGGAAACTGGCAACCCTGCATTTAAAAGAGCAATCTCGTTAAGAGCGGTAACTCGTTTCTACGAAAAAATCCTATATCCGCAAATATTCACTTTAAGGGCAGTAGAAGCGGTGGTGAAATGATTATGAAATAACTGTGTAAACTTAAGTGACCCAACATCCCGGCCCCGCTCAAGCACGTTCAAACAGTCAGAACTGCAATTTTTGGATTGCATTGGCACATCAACCACTCTGACTCGTACATCCTTTCCTGACACAGTACCTTTAACCCCTTGACGTATTTCCACGAGTCTGACTCGTGGTTCAATTTTTGTGCCTAATATGATTAACACGAGTCTGACTCGTGGTGCGTAGAAGTGCAAATTTGATGAAAAGAGAATTGAAATTTTTTGAGTGCATTATCTATTGCAGATCAGTTGTGTAATTATCCATATTTTTTGTTACGCATTAAAAATAAATAAAATTCGTTTCGTTTTGCGACAGTTCGTAAGCATAAAAACTTTTTTGTTTAGTGCAAGTTGTGAGCGAACAGTTGAAAGCGAATTTCGTTGCGCTAATTGATACGTCAAGGGGTTGATACGACCAATTAGCCATCACTGTGTGTCTACATTGTCCTCATGGACGAAAACCATTGTGCTTTTAACGACAATTCCGTGGTCAGTATTCCACTTTATTTTCGCTTGAAGTTCTTTTATGTAGTTGTGTAACCAACGCTTCCAATTATTTCTTATCGGTCATTTGATTCCATTTGATTGACGTTGTTCCACTGACTCCGGAAGAGCCTTTAACACTACCCGCTAAGAAGAGACCAGGAGTCAAATCTTCGTGGTCGCTGTGGTCAGAAAAAATAAATCCAAGAATTTAGAACTGCTTCTACATATTTCTGCCAAGGCTGAAGTGAGTTCTACATACGTTAATTTGATATTTATGTCCTTTGGCGTATTTAACTGCAGGCTTTTAAATGCCATCAAAATGAAGTGAGAGATAAAATGAAAATCAATAATAACTTTGGTATCCCTCTTGCAAAGAAAGGATTTAAATTTAGTAAGTTTTTTGCAAAATAAGTTGCGTTATTTCGGAAAATATGTAATGGAAGACCTCTTCTTCCAATTATTCGCTTCAGTGATGTCAAAAATGTATCGCCTTTCGATGTGGTCAACCTTTGCCGTGAACACATAAATATGAAAATATATTATAGGGTACCTTGCCTTGATACGAAAATAAATGTTGACAGGTCCACAGAAATCGACGCTGTAATGAAAGAATGAGCGTGTTTGTGTCAAGCGCTGAATAGGAATATTACCCAGTATATGTTGAAGAAATTTCGATTTGTAAAGAAAGCAATGAGTACATGACAGGACGTTACCAGCATCGACGATTCATATAATGATTTTACGTACTTGTATGTGCCTAGACTCTCTTATATTTATTTATGAAGGTTAAGCACTGTTTCCTAAGCTTAGGTAAATTCTAAGTTGTCGCTAAGCTGTATGATATGATTCACCTAAGTAGGAAAAATCTTTCTTGAATGGGATGTACATCGAACTACGGTGTCACTATTTATCATATCCATCCAAATAGCATTTTTTTAATTCATAAAATTTTCACCAAGTTTACTTTGCGCTACAAAAAGTAAACTAAGGAAGCTCTCCGTTCATAAAAGAAAGAAAAATTTCTTTGGTTTATTAAATTGATCATCAGGGAATTCAGTGTCTGGTGTAACATGCCACGGATATGTACATATATGTATATATATATCGAAAGTAGGCCCAAACATGTCGCTTAAGAATTAATATTTGAGAAGTTTTGTTGGGGCACGCTAAGGTTACTCATTTTAATTTATAGCCTCTAGTAGACTATTTTGAGAGCTTCGGAAAATGATTCGTTGGAAATCTTTATTGTCTTTATGTACGACTATTTGTCTATACACTTTTCAACGTCCCCATTGAATATAGTATGTGTTGAATATACGGTCGATATTTGGTTGGAACGTGAGTACATAAAATGGAATTTTGAGATTTCACCGAAATAGTTCAGCGGCGTTGGATATGATTTTATAACCGAAGAAATATTATGGAAGAATGGTATACAAAAACTTGTAGACAGTATAAACGGTGCATTATGCCTAAGATTCGTTCCATCGCTTTGGAAAATATGTGAAATCACAATGATACCTAAGTCGGTTAAACCAGTACACGACGTTACATTATATAGACCAATATCCCTGCTGCTAGCTTTATCTAACATCTTTGAGAATGTACTCATAGATATATACCGGTCATAAACACCTCATATCTAACATTAATTTGGCTTCTGTGACCACCATTCAACAATTTACCAAGTACACCGAATTGATAATTTCGATGAAAATACAATTGATAAAAAGAACGTTTACGGCGGCCTTCTTGAATGTGTCTCAATCTTTTGACAAAGTTTGTCATTCGGGTCTGCTGCTAAAATTGGAAAACATGCTATCCCATACTATATTGCGAAATAATTGCTTCCTACTTAAAAGATAGATACTTGCGCATTAAACGAGAGCATACATACTCAAACTTGCAACCAATATTTGATTTTTACCAGTGACCTCCCATCTGACTCAAGTTATATGACTGCGACATTTACGGATGACACAGCTTTGTTAGCAGTTGAAGAGTCAACTTCTCGCCGAGTGCTGACAGTAGTCAATCCAATTACTAAGTAGGCATTTAAGTTTCGTATCAAATTAAACGAAACCAAGTCAGTTCACTTTACATTAAAAAAGGTCTGATAATCCGATTTATATAAATAACATTCCTATACCACATCATAACAGTGCTAAGTACCTAGGTATCACCTTAGATGCTAAGCTACATGCATGTCAACAAAAAGAGGTGGTGAGCTTGATATAAAATTTGCTAAATTTTACCACCTAGTTAGTTGGCAGGAAATCCACTCTATCAATTCAAAACAAACTGTTAGTATACAAACAAGTTCTAAAGCCAGTTTGAGCCTACGAAGCCCGACTATGGAATTGCTCAAGCGCAATCAGCGCTTCAAAAGTAAGATACTAACGACTGTAGTTATTGCTCCTTGGCACGTTAGATTTGTTGACCTGCACCGTGATCTGTCGTGAATTCCGTGGTAAATGAAATGAGGAACCCTCCAGACTCATCGAAACTGCTGGGCGAGAAATCTGGTTGGAACGCGAGAAGCTTTCTGACAACAGTAGCAGCAAATGTATTTCTTAATATTTACCTTTTAAGTAGTTTATCAAATTAATTAGAATAGAATTCTTTGTTAGTATTTTATTTTTATATACTTGGTACAATTTGAAAATAATAAAAATAAGTAAGGAAGGGCTAAGTTCGGGTGAAACCGTACTCTTGCGACTTGTCAGAATTAAAGCCACGGGAATACCATAAGATGTAAAATGTCAATCAGAAGATCGGAATCTAAGAAATTTTATATATACATACATATATGTACTCTATATAACTCATTCACTGACCGACAAATTCGGTATAAGATTTGTTAGAAAAACGAAAGTACCTCATTTGCAATCACCAATTATATGGAGCAAATCAGCCGGATGTTCGAAAATTCTGGTAATGATTATAAGGGTGCTGGGTGAAATTTTCGCTCAAATCTATCCATTCAAGGCACAAAAACGCTCCCCCAATTTTATTAAAAGAACTCAAATATTGTCTGATAAAGCCAAGTGGAAGTTCGAAAATCTTTATATTAGGCATATGAGGGCTCAGAGAAGTATTAGCCCGATTAGACCAATTTTTGACATACAGACATACCATTGTCAAAAAACGAGTATCCCTGAATTTCTACTATAGATATTGGGTCCACATATTCGGTATCTAGAGTCTTGAACAGTTTTGGTTTTCTTTGAACAATGTTTGGTTAAAAGGTGCCATACGTTAAGGGAATTATTACTTAGGCTGTTAACGATAAGGTGGTTATTAAATTAAAAATAACCTCTACGCACCAAGAACACCCTCTGTATTGGTTATTTGCGCATTTTTACACAAACAGCTGTTCATTGTTTACAATTTAAATTCAATGAAATTCCTATTTATAAGATCTCTAAACATAGTTTGAAAAGCAAAATAATCGAATTTAAAATAAAGATGATATTCTGAAAATGGACTTTATTGAAGGTATGTGCTCATTGATTAGTAGAGACGGGGAGATGAACTACATGTTCCGAAATATATTCATTGACGAGAAAACGTTCTGTCTTGTTTCGACGATACAAATCGAAGATTTTGCAAATGCTTCATGTCAGCAAATGCCAATTCGCTCATCTTCTAGAAATATTTTCTAATGATATTAACTTTAATAATTCAAGTTTACAAATACATGTAGATTTGCAACTCGCAATCGTATTGCTCCGATTAGGTTCACCGGGTGAAAGTGCTTCTATACGTAAAATCGCTACAACTTTTGGCGTGGGAAATGGAGGTACATCGGCCAATATCACCAAAAGGTTTTTTCGGCAATTTTGAATAAACTAACCCAATTCATTTATTGGCCTGGAGCGGCAGAGGGCCGGTAACTTATTTTTGACGGAAGTGAGATTTAACTGGCCGAAAAATGACATGAACATTAAGTGTATTTTTCTCGGCAACGAATATACTCTATCAAATTGGAAGTAGTATATGACCACAAATTACGGATATTACATGCAGAAGTGAGAAATCCCGGAAGCTACCAAGATTCTAAAGTGTTAAGAGATCTCATATTGGAAGAAACACAACGGGCTTATTTAGTGCAGAAGAGTGGATTGAAGGTTACTCTGCGTATTAGTTGACAAAACATTTGATAACACCATACCGAAGCAATTCTTCTTTAGCAGACTCTTAAAGACAAACTAAATTCAAAATTGTTTCGGCATCCTTAAAGAAAAGCTGTGCAGTTTCGAAACAAATCCGGTTAAAAATAAAAGAAAGAGAGTCACACATTTTTTGATAAATAGGTACTTGTCTGCTGCGTGCTACACAACATACTCTTGAAAGAGCGCGATTCTTCACATTTTGAAAGGCAAGTGTCGAAGCCCACGAATGCCAATATGATGGATGTGCTATTGTTGCGCCTACCCCTGAACTAAAAAGACAATTTAATTTTTAATAAAAATTCATATTTTTGTTTTAATATGAAACAAGTAATTTAAAATTATTTATTTGTTTATTTTAAGTGTTTATTTGCTATTATATTATAATATTATAATTATTTATATATTTCATTTATATCTCAAACTTTCGGACTTTCGTTTTACTTCAACTGTATTATTTTAAGTTGGTATGTCAATGGCAGTGTGATGCTGTTTTGCCTTCACTTTTTTCGCAAACGGGTTGGCAGCAGATGAGCCAGATGCCAATTCTTCGTGCTTCGGGGTCTTCCAAATCCCCCAAATTTAGAGCAGAGTCGAGTTGCACTGCGGACGAGCAACCACCTCGCTTTCCCTCTCCGTAACAAAAATTTCCGCGAATTGTTTATAATGCAAACAACTTTTAAGCACTTTATCTGTATTTAAGCAAAGAATTGAATTGCAAAGTTGATATTAAAAATATAAAAGGTAACCATCACTGTTAGCTCCACATCACCACCCTCTACTCCAGAGCGACTAGAATTTATCCAGCTTTCTGCCGATTTCATTTATCTCTTTAAGTAACGAACCTTACATTTTAAATTGTTCCATGTCACTTCAATTTTGGTTACTGCAAGCAACTTACTATAATAGATTTTCGCTGTTGTTTTCTGAAATTAAAAGAGATGTAATTAAATCGCAATAAATAATTAATTTGTCGAAAACTCGCCTCGATGTATCGGCGTTCCTGCATATAGAACAGCACCGTTTTAATTTCGGCTTTCGTCAATTTCTTCACCTACTTTTCTCGCCGGCGCTTTCGGATTTCTGTTGACACTTAAATAAGAATATAAATAAATGACAAAAAATTTATATTTATTTTGTACTTTATGATTCTTACTTATTTTGATAATTCATTCATTCGTTAGTTGATTCTCGACGCGGATAGACGTGCGTGCGCATCGTTGCGATTTATTCAAAGTGTTTTTTCTCGGTGACTTTTGCGATTTTGGCGATTCTCTTTTGTGCGGTTATTTGTTTACGCGATTGGCTGGCACCGTTATTGCCTGGCGCGCGTGTGTAGCGGTACGGTGGAATTGTTCGTGCGATCGTGGTAGCGTGGGTTAGTGACCGCGAGTGGTTTTGTGCGGGTACACATTTTTTGTAGATATAGCGGTAAGTAATTTTATTTATAATTACTTTATATACGGACAACGTGGTCATCCACGTTGTTGTTATTGGCGGAAGTTTCGCACGGTTCCAGTCTAGCTCCGTGTTGTTGGCACTCTTGCTGACTGGACTGCCCGCCAGTGGTACTGTGCTGAGCATCTGGCGTTTAGTTGGCTCGGTGTCAGAAGGATCTGGACAGGTTTGCCCAAAGGGTGCTGGCGTCTGTCCGGTGTTGGAGATTGCGACTCCTGTGAGGACCAACGGTCATACCAGTGAACCGTTTAGCCCACGGTGCGATTCGGCTCAGCGCCACATCGGTCGACTCTCGGACCGTTACGGGGACATTGTCCGTCCGGCGGCCAATTGAGTGGCCCCAATCCGACCAAGGGTTGGGGTTGTGGGCTGTGCCACTGCGGGCTCGCTATAATCGACCGCTTGGGTGGTCGCTGCTATTGAGCGGGCCTTTGCGTGGGTCGCACTTTTCAGCGCGTTCAGACGCAGACACCTGGAGAGCAGCTGCTCCAGTATCTTTCTGTCCGTGAGCCTTCTGCGCTAGTGGTACGCCAGCGGATCAGTTCGACTGGGGGGTTAGTTGGGCAGCGGGATGCCTCGTGTACGCATTAAGAGGACGAAGGCCCTCGCTGGAAGCGGAGAATCTGCCGTTTCAACAGTCGTGGATGATTTCACGTCGGGAGGCGAGGGTGAAACGACGGGAGCGGTGAGGTCTCCACCGCGGAGCAAGGCGCGTTTGGGGTCGCCGCGTAAGGAGATGGAAAGCGAGGGAGGGAGCGGGAGTTGTGGCGGGAGTGCCAACGTGGCCTCCGCTGAGAAGGCGGTTACGCGTGCGGGGTCGCCGCGTAACGTTGGGGAAAATGCGGGAGGGAGTGGGAGTGCCATCGTGGCCTCCACCGAGAAGGCGGTAGCGCGTGAGGGGGAAGGCGAGGGAAGTCGTGGTGGAAAGGCCAGCGTGGCCACCACTGCGAAAACGGTTGCTCAACCGTCAAAGACGGTTGGCAAAGAATCGGGTTCCGGGCGTGCCAAAGAGGCCGCAAAAAAGCGGGAGTGCTCGCGGGGGGCAGTTGTTGTTGGGGGTGGGGCAGTCAGCCATGTCGCGGCTGCAAAACGAATTACGGGGGAGCTCAACGAGCTCGTTTTTGAGTCGAAGAATTTTGAGGTAGGGACTGCGAAGGGGCTGTGGGAGCTTGCCTCAAAGTATGAGGCGCTCCTAATGACGGTGATAACCGAGAATGCCCATCTTCGCGGTCAGGTAGATGCCCTTAGGGGGAGTTGTGGGAGATCCTCCTCTTCGGCGCCGAGCAGGTTAATGCCGGCTCCGTCGGCACCGATGCCTGCGCCTCCAGCACTTGTGCTTGAGGCAATCGCACCGGTGACGCCGAAGCCTGTGGAGACCTGGTCGGTTGTGGTAAGGGGCCCGCAACTTCCTCTAAGGAAGTTATTCAGAAGGTGGTGAAGGAGGTGGGCCCCTCACTTGGAGTGAGGGTCCACGAGGTTAGGCCTATCAAGGGTGGTGGGGCGGTTATTCGCACTCCCTCCGTCCTTGAGAGGGAGAGAGTGGCGAGTAATAAGAAGTTTGAGGAGGTGGGGTTGGACGTCTCTGTCAACCGGAAGTTGGGACGTCGGGTGGTAGTCCAAGGGGTCCATACGGAGATCCCCCATGAAGAATTCATGGAGGAACTACTCCGGCTGAACCTCCAGGACTTCAGCCCGGCATCCCAGAAGACTGACGTAAGGATGGTCAGTCGTCCCTGGAAGGTGGCTGCTGACGGTAGCACCAATGTCGTCCTTGAGGGTACGGACAAATTGATGTCCGCCCTCTTGGAGGCAGGTCGGTGCTACATAAAGTGGTTCTCCTTCAGGGTGCGACCGTACAGCCCCGTCGCTGGATGCTTCCGTTGTATGGGATTTGACCATAGGGTGGCTGAATGTAGGGCTAGATCGGATGTCTGTCGGAGGTGCGGTCAAGAAGGCCACAAAGCTGCCAGTTGTGTCAATGCACCGCTTTGTCGCAACTGTGAGTTTAAGGGTAGGCCAGCTGGGCATCTGATGATGTCAGCTGTCTACCCTATCTATTGTGGCATCGTTGAGCGCGCCCTCGCCAGACACTGATGGGGGGGATTATCCAGCTCAACTGTCAGGGCTCTTATGCCGTAATGTGCGAGTTGGGGGGTTGTATGGTAGAGGGTGGGTGCGGTATTGCTCTACTCCAGGAGCCCTACGCCACCAATGGTGTGGTTCGGGGTCTTCCTGGAGGTTTTAGGGTCTTCACTGACCTTAGAGCTAACGCCGCAATAGTTGTGAATAATCCACGCTGCGATTGTGTAGTTGTGGATTCTTCACAACTGGGTATATGCGTAGCGGTAGAGGGGGAGTTCGGTAGGATGATTGTCGCTAGTTTGTATTGCAAATATAGCGAGCCCCTAGAGCCCTACCTGGGCTACATGGATAAGCTACTACTACTTGCGAGTAGTAGCCCATTTATCCTAGGGTTGGATGCGAATGCCTCGTCCTCGATGTGGTTTAGTAAGGTATCCCGGCATTCGTCTGGATACCAAAGCCACAGTCGAGGCGAGGCATTAAGCGAATGGGTGGTGGCTAATAGCCTCCACGTCTTGAATGAGCCGAGCGAGTGGTATACGTTCGATGGGCCTGGGGGCGTGAGCGACATTGACGTGACGCTTATGAACGAGGCAGCAAGTAGGGCTTTTAGTGTTAGTTGGGCGGTTAGGGGAGGGTGGGGATTGAGTGACCATAATTTGCTTCAAATTGTGGTTACCCCTCGATCTCCTCCCTCACCTTATGAGAGTCCATTGCGGCGATGGCGTACCGCTGGTACTGACTGGAACCAATATGGGCTCTCGGTTAGGGAAGCGGTACTTAGTATACCGCTTAGCGAGTTTGAGGAGTTGGGGGTCGACGAGCAAATTGCTCGTCTCTATGAGGTTGTTTGGGGGACAAATGATAGGGTCTTTGGTATGTATGAGTGTTCCAAGATTAGTAAAATTAAATGGTGGACGCATGAGTTAACCTTGAAGAGGAGGACTGTCAGGCATTTGAGGCGAAAGTTTCAACGTGCTCGACGGTCCAATTCTGATAGGCTGTCCCAGCTTAGGCGGGAATTTAGTTGTGCGGATAGGGAATACAAGGAGATGTTAGTTAAAGTTAAGGAAGACGAGTGGAGGAGCTTCGTTAGGGAAAATAGGAACGACACCTGGGGTCAGGTCTATAGGATCTGCAGGGGTCGTAGGAGGGAGGATATCACCTCTCTTCGCGTCGGTGACACTCTGTTATCGTCGTGGAGAGAGTGTTCGGGGGTTTTGTTAGGTGCGTTCTTTCCTAGGTCGGAGGTGCAGGTTCCTCACGCACAAGAGGTGCCTGTCCCTCCATTAGATGATGGGGAGTTGGGGTACGCCTTTGGCCTGGTTAGGTCTAAACGGTCCCCAGGTTTTGATGGTTTGAACGGAGAGATGTGTAAAAGCTTATGGAAGTTCATTCCGGAATACCTGGAGGCCATTTATAATAAGTGCGTCTGGGAGGGATACTTTCCACGCGAGTGGAAAAGTGCTAGGGTTGTTCCTCTCCTGAAGTCCCCTGATAAGGTCAGGAGCGATCCTCGATCTTATCGGGGCATCAGTCTCCTTCCAGTACTTGGAAAAGTGCTGGAAAGGGTTATGGTGGAACGGCTTCAGGAGCTAACGCGGGGGGCGGATAGGCAGTTTGAGTTCAGGAAAGGACGCAGTATAGAGGATGCGTGGTTTTTTGTTCAGAATGTCGTTAGGGAGAATGTCAACAAATATGTCCTTGGCATATTTGTTGACTTCAAGGGGGCATTTGACTACCTAAGCTGGGATCGAGTGTTGCAACGGCTGGAGGAGCTTGGCTGTCCGGAAATTACTCTTTGGCGGAGTTATTTTTCGGACAGAAAGGCCTCTCTGGTCGGCATGAATGGGAGTGTGGAGATTGGAGTTGTTCGAGGCTGCCCGCAGGGTTCCATCTGTGGTCCATATATTTGGAACCTTATGATGGACACTCTGCTTGGGCAGCTCGAGCCACTCTGTAAATGTTGCGCGTATGCGGACGACCTTCTTCTTATGGTTGAAGGTCGCTCGAGGTTGGATTTAGAACGGGCGGGAGGAGATCTCTTAGAGATCGTTAATTCTTGGGGTTTAGGTGTGGGGGTTGACATATCGATGGACAAAACGGTGGCAATGCTGCTGAAAGGTAGATTGTCGCCGTCTCGTCCACCGATTGTCCGTGTGAACGGGGTCAGCATCAGATATGTGACGCAAGTCAAGTATCTGGGGTTGACCATAAGTGAAAAGTTGTGTTTTACTCCACACTTTGCGAATGTGAAGGAGCGACTGCAGGCAACTGTAGGCAAAATACGACGTATTTTGAGGAGCGATTGGGGTCTCGGACGTCGTGCTGTCCGCACTATATATCGTGGCTTGTTTGTGGCCTGTGCCACATATGGAGCCCCGGTATGGTGGGAGGCAGCCACGACTGTCTTGGGGTCTCAAAAACTCCTCTCAATACAGCGTTGTATGATGCTTGCTTGCTTGCCTGTATGTCGCACCGTCTCAACGGATGCGATGCAGGTGTTATTAGGTGCACCCCCTCTTGACCTGATTGTCATACAGCGTGCTGTTGCATTCAGGTTAAGAAGGGGTTTGAGTGTGTCATTGCTGCGGAACGATTGGATTTCCGACGATGATGTGGAGAGGGAGGGATATCTAGGGAGCAAGAGGCTTCTAGATGATAGGGTTAGATGTAGGTGGCAACAACGTTGGGACAATAGTCCTAACGGCCGAGTGACGTACGAGTACATTCGGGACGTTGGATTCGTTGAGGATAACCCAGACTTCAGATTCTGTCTGAGTCTGGGTTTTCTGCTTACGGGGCATGGGCCTTTGAATGCATTTTTGCATCAGAGGCACCTATCAGATACGTCAGGGTGTTTTTGTGGGGCGGGGTTAGAAAATTGGTCGCATTTAATTGCGGAGTGCCCGATGTACTCGGACATTAGGGATCTGGGTGGTATGGGGATTAGCTGGACTGATGGACGATTAGATGTTAGTGGTGTGATCTCCACTAGTCGGAATACCGAACAGTTAGGGTTGTTTGCGCGTGAGTTATTTAAGCGGCGAAGGCGGTTAGCTGGAAATTAGGGTTTTAGTTTTTTGTATGAGTGTTAGGTGTTTGTGTTGTGGGTATTTTATGTGTTAGTGGGGTCAACCTCACCTTCTTTGCTGGCCACCAGTCCGGAGCAGTATGGAAGCTCAACTGGTAGTAGTTTCGGCTACGAAGTCTGACCGGAGGCTTAATTCTGGTACCACGGGGAGCAGGAGCCCTTGGAGGTAACTCCAACCTGCTCATGCGGACTGGCCCCTCGGGGAGTATCGTGGTGGTTGTGGTTGAAACCCAAATCGCGGGAAGAACTGACTTTGTCAGTTGAATGTGGAGTTGCATTGCAACCGGGTGCCGGACCCAAAGCATGGCAGAGGTTTTAGATGGGCCTCGAACCCTACCAAGGTGGTTAGTGTGTCCATTCCACACTGCCAATTGGTACTGAAAATGCTTAGCATTCTCAGGGCGCTGATCAACGCATTGATTTGATCCGCTGTGCTTTTGAGCGCCGTGGAGTAAGGTTGTCGTCAGCAGGTACCCACGTAAAACACACCGGACGTTACTTTGATAATTTTCATGCTTGTTATTTTGTTTTTAATTTGATGATTGTAAACAAAAAACAGCTTGTGATATCAGAGTTTCCAAAATGAAATACTAAATGGAAATGCGATTCTTTAGTTTTATTTAATTTTTGTGCTGCCATTTAGTTAAATCCAACGATTTTCTAACACTGAAAAGAAGCAAGCAATCACATAGCCTGTAAACAAGGGCCTTGGTCAAAGTCGGTTATTTTGTCATACCGCATTTTGTTGTTGTTTACTTAATCAGATCGTTGCTGGCGATGATATGGCCGTAAGATGCTGTGTGGTGCGTTGTGGTCGCTGGACTGGATCGCTGCGTGGTCTGTTACGGGTATTGGTGCGATGTTCCGACGGATGGGTGCAGCTGACGCCTTTGGGCCAGCCACATACCCTTTTCTAAATTAAGAAGACCTTAACATCGAGGCTTTTATCTTGAAAGGTCCAGCAAAAAAATCAACCCCAGTGATGGTAAAGGGTAGAGTATAATAGCAGCGTTCAGGTGGTAAAGCTGCCCTGATCTGCGTACGCATTTTGTGTTTGTACATGGTACATGGTTTACACATGAAAATCGTCCTTTTGATTTGTGGCTTTAGTCGCAGTATATAAAATTATTGACTGACCATTTGTTGCATTAAACGATGCTCAGGATGCAGTGTAAGCTGGTGGAGATATGCTAGAAATAGGAAAGTAAAAAGGGTTTGGGAAAAATTTTTTTGAAAAAGGGTTGGATTTTCATGCAGTTTTTTATTTACCAGTGTCCCAAAATGGGGTGTCAAAAAACCCCTTGGTTGGGCAAAAAGAGAAAGAATTTTTTTCCTTTTAAGTTTTAAACTTTGGGGAAAATTTTATCATGAAATAACTTACTAACGGGGCCCAACGCGTGGCAAAATCAAAAGTGAATTTTTTTTTACCAAAATTTAAGTATTTTGTTTCGTAATGAGTTTTGCGTCCCTGTCCGAAAAAGCCCTTTGAGCCTCCATTTCTGGTTAATGGGTTTAGTAAATAAAAGCAAAAATTGCCGCATATTTAGAATTGACTGAGCATTCCAGAATCCCGGGTTTTTGTTGAACTGCCTATTGGGAATCCGAAAAATCTCCTGTTTTTGTGTGGTTTGTTTTTGTGGGGGGATTTCATTACCATTTTTTAAAGATGCTTTGTCACCGAAACGATTTCGGTTTTTAAATTTGGGGGGTCCTATAGTTGTGTAACAGTATTTTTGTTTTCCAAAAGGAAGAAAGGAACTTGGTAGACATGTTTGGTTTCAAAAAAGAATTTTCCGTACATTTTTAACACCCCTCGCGATTTCATGCGCCAAATTTTGAGGGAAAACTTTTCGGACAACAATTTTCATCTTCAAGAAAACGTACTCTTTGAGGTTGGCAAACCATCGATTTTGTTGAATTTTTAAAGGGGCCTTTAAATATTTTTTGTGGGGCTACGTCAAGTCTAAAGTCTACAGAAATAAGCCAGCAACTATTCCAGCTTTGGAAGACAACATTTCCGAAGAAATTCGGGCTATTCCGGCCGAAATGCTCGAAAAAGTTGCCCAAAATTGGACTTTCCGAATGGACCACCTAAGACGCAGCCGCGGTCAACATTTAAATGAAATTATCTTCAAAAAGTAAATGTCATGAACCAATCTAACGTTTCAAATAAAGAACCGATGAGATTTTGCAAATTTTATGCGTTTTTTTTTTAAAAAAAGTTATCAAGCTCTTAAAAAATCACCCTTTATGTACGCAAAGATCATTTGGTTTTCCTTTAATTTTTTGTTTAAGTCTTTGGGTAAATTTGTGCATGTAAGCGACTAACTTTTGCTAACAGAAGAGCAATTCAATTCAAGCGGTGGCAGACTGAGTATCGTTAAAGGTGCAACTTTGGTTTTGTCTACCAAAAGGTGTGAAGATATTTTGTTATCGTACTGAGTTCGTACGTACCCTGTCGCGCAATAAGCCTTTTCAGAGCCATCACAGAAACTGTGTTATGCTGCGTTAATGTTAGGAGTGAAATTTACCCAACAGGGGGTTCTATTTTATATGATATTGACTCAATTGTATATGAGAATTGATCTGTTATCGCATTCCATTGAATCCCAAGGGTTTTGGTTGTACTAGCCGTTTAAAATTGGAAGTCTGTATCTAATAAGTCTTCCTTTTTTATATCTTTTGTTATTGTGGGTGATTTTATTTCATTTTCTTAAGGAGGAATCCCGCTTTGATCACTTCTGAAAGCGATACGCACCGTATTGATATATTGGGGATACCTGATAGTATGTCGTCCAGGTATGTTTGTGTTTGCAACACAGAGAATGCTAAAGGAAGTTTGTAGTCACTGATTGGACTATTACTAAAAAATAGAATTTGCCTGTACATTTTTTCAACATCCCCATTGAAAACGTATTTAAACATGCGCCAATTTAGTAGTAGCAACATGAGATCAGTTTTCCCTGTGTATAGTACATCATTTAGTGATTTGCGTAAGATCGTACTCTTTGAGGTATTGCAAACCACTCGTATTTTTGTTGTAATTTTATCGGGCCTTATTATTCTATGATGTGGAAGATAAAAAGATAAATAACTACCTTTACGAGTAAATACTTTTTCATAAGGTACAGTTTCTTCCATATGATTGAGGTCAAGATATTAGTCCACCGCATATTCATATGCCTATTTAAGCTTACATTTAGTTTCAGGAATAGTTGGTTTGAATGGTAGTCGCACAACATAACGACCATGTCGAGTTTGAACCTTTGATGATATAAAGGATCTTTGAGAGCCTTATTCTATTAGTGTTCTTAGTTTGAATAAATCACCCTTCTGTTCTATAGTGACGACCGCAGTAGGTAAAAGAATTTTGCTTTCATTTTCTGAATGAAGCGCTTGAATTTTTGCTGCTTTAGAGCAATATGGTTGTTATTCCCTTTTTTCGGGTTTTGAGATTTCAGAATTACTTGATGTAGATTTAGCGACTAAGCTCGTGGTTTTTTGAAATTGATTTGGCTTCATATTTTGAAAAATGGTAATATGAAGTAATGAGTGATGTCTTCGTTGATGCAAGGTTTATGTTGTCTGACAAGATTGTACCTGTCAGAAACCGATAATATTTTGATTCTCTCGCAAGATCTTATTTTATGACCTCCTTTACAAATTTCACATAATGGTTGCTATTAATTAGTTTGGTTTGACACGTATGTGTGACTTTTATCAACGTATTGCATATTATTGATGGTTTGAGGTTTGAACAAGTTTCTGTTTGAGTCATTTTGATGACATTTTAAATTTATATTTTTGTTGTCAATTCGCTCAGCTATCTCATATTGAGAAGTGAGGAATGCTTTCATTTGTTCCCAAGTGGGCATGTTTTTTCTTTTAACTACTGATTGTTCCCTTCGTAGTAACGCAGCATCAGGGAGAGTTTCAGCACAAATAGTTACCATCATAGGGTCCCACGATTCTGTGGAGATATTTTGTGTTTTTAACTGTTCTTCTTCTTTACTGGCGGACACTGCTTACGCGATTATAGTCAAGTTGCCAACAGCGCGCCGTTTCTTCTTTTCGCTACGTGGCGCCCATTGGATATTCCAAGCGAAGCCAAGTCCTTCTCCACTTGGTCCTTCCAACGGAGTGGAGGTCTTTCTCTTTATCTGCTTTCCCCGGCGGGCTACATCAATATCATTGGCATACACCAGCAGCTGTATAAAGATTGTACCTGCTCGATGAAGTTCTGCAGCTCGAATTATTTTCTCCAGCAGCAAATTAAAGACGTTGCACGATAGGGAGTCGCCTTGTCTGAAACTTCGTTTCTTATCGAACGGCTCGGAGAGGTCCTTCCCGATCCTGACGGAGCTTTTGGTGCTGCTCGACGTCAATTTACACAGCCGTATTAGTTTTGCGGAGATACCAAATTCAGACATTGCGGCATAGAGGCAGCTCCTTTTCATGCTGTCGAAAGCAGCTTTGAAATCGACGAATAGGTGGTGCGTGTCGATTCTCCTTTCACGGGTCTTTCCCAAACTTTGGCGCATGGTAAATATCTGGTCGGTGCTGATTTGCCTGGTTTAAAGCCACACTGATAAGGTCCAATCAGTTTGTTGACGGTGGGCTTTCAACTTTCACACAATACGCTCGATAGAACATAATACAGGATGTTGAGGAGGCTTATCCCACGGTAGTTGGCGCAGATTGTGGGGTCTCCCTTTTTGTGGATTGGGCAGAACACACTTAAATTCCATTCGTTGGTCATGTAATTGTGTTTTTAACACTGGTATGCAATTAGTCCTTGGCTGGTTCGTTTTTAATTTTTGGTAAATGCAATAAAGTTTTTATTGAGATTTTTATCATAACTCTTCCATTTTCGTATCTTTCGACCAGTGCTTCCTAAGCCAGCTTAAAATTTTCGTCATTTAAAGCGAATCGCTTGATGATACTGCCTGCTTCCCCTTTTGTTTTGTACCTGCGATGTTAAAACTTTTGTGCTTGTGAGAGTTTAGGATGGTTTATTTAAACACCAGTGAACATGTCTCGGAAGGACAGCCATTAAAAACTTCAGTATAACTTTTAGATAAAAGCCTTTATCTAGGTCTGCTTTTGGTATTGTAACTACTCTGGGAGCGGAAGTAGCGGCTCTACTTGGCCTTACTAAACTTATTTGTTCAGTTATCATTCCCTTTGTTAATTCGTACTGATTGCGGCAGTTATCACACTTGGCTGTCGCCGAAACTTTCGTGTTTTCTAGGAGTTCTGCGTCGCCAGAAGGCATGCCCAAATAATATTAACACTTTCTAGTTTTACATTCAGAACTGATTCCGTGATAACAGTAATAGGGCAAGCTTTAAATCTTGTGCAATACCTTATAAATCTATCACTTTCAGTGATAAAACTCGATATTGTATGATCTTTTGATCTTTTTTGTTTTACACTCTGCTTTGACTGTGTAGCTTCTGCAGGTGTCCCGTTTGGTTTATCTTCATCAGCCATTTTCGGAACTTTAAATGATAGAGGTGTTTTAGGTTTAACCTCTCTTGATTTGCCACATTGCATTAATTTGAATTGAGTATGAAGCTTTTAGTTTAAAGTTTTGTCTAACAAGTTAATGTTTGAAAATTAATATTTCTATAGCAATGTTTCAAATAGATTTTTGAAATAATATAAATTAAAAATTTTATTAACAGAAAACATACACACTGACCACAAATTATGTTTTGATAATTTGTGTATTTTAAACTTTTGATTTGATATGATCAACTTTTCGACTCGTTACCGCATAAAAAGATTCAAGTTTTTATTTCTGTAAAAGTCTGATAATTTTTTTTTAAGTGCCTGAAAATTTTGAAATTTTTGAATTTGTGAACGGATCAAGAACGCGAAAAAAATTCAATAAGTAAAATTGTTTGTTAGTATCTGTTTATTTTTATATGTTTGCATATGTATATGCTTTATACGTACCATATGATGTTTTCCTTTTGTATTGTTTTGATCGTATCACTTGTGGTTCTTTATAATTGTTATATATGTATGTACATAAGTAATTTATAAATATTTGCAGTCCAGTCATTTAAGCTTAAATTGAGTAAGAATCTCGGAATTCGATATGCCCATTTATATGTCTGTAAATACTTGTATATTGACACCCTAAAGTTGTCTCAAAACTTACATATGATAGGGTATACCCACTATAATGACTGGACTATAATGAGCGAAATGCACATAAATGTATGCATTTATATGCGTATTCGTAATTGATTGATGAGATAGCGAAAGAACTGTAATAAATATTTATTATGTATATTTATATACTACTGTGCCAAATAATATAAGGTGACATTTGAATTTAAACTGCGCGCGTCGAAGAATTTGGAGAATTATTTTTCTTTTTTTAGGTTGGTAATACTATCAGTCACATTTATGTCAAATTTCATGTCAAAATATTCATTAGTGTTTAAGATACCTGTCGTTTTGTGAGCTGCTAAAAGTGAGTTTTTCGTTTTTTGCGATGTCGAAATTTGTTGAGCAAAGAATTTGCATTAAATTTTGTTTACGGAATCAATTTTCTGATGCGGATACGTTGAGGATGGTGCAGAAAGCCTTTGGTGATGAAGGGTATGTCTAAAAAAAATGTTTACAAGTGGCATAGTGAGTTCCAAGCCGGCCGTGAACGTGTCGAAGACGAAGAGCGTCCAGGGCGACCATCAACCTCAACCGACAAAGCTCACGTTCAACAAATCAAAGATTTGGTGTTGAAAAACCGTCGATTAACAATTAGAGACCTTGCTAATGAAGTTGGCATATCAAAAGGCTCAGCCAATACCATTCTGAAGGATGTTTTGGATCTTAAGTGCGTCAAATCTCGACTGGTACCGAAAACATTGAATTTAAAAAACAGGCGTCGCGTTGAAGTGTGTGAAACGATGCTTTCCGACTACCAGGGTGTAATGAAACGCATTAGAACTGTTGATGAGACTTGGATATATGCTAACGATCCCGAAACAACCGATTAATCGAGCGAAATCGCGCCAAAGTCGCTCAACAAGGAATATTATTTGAACGTTATGCGTCGTTTGCGTAAAGCAAACCGGAATTGTGGAAAGACAATTCTGGTTTTAACACCACGATAATGCACCATCCCATACTGCCCTTGTATTTCGAAGATTGGAAAATCCGTTAGCATAAGTGCATTACATCGGGAGGGGATTACTTTGAAGGGGATAAAATTGATTTGGAAGAATAAATACAGAATTTTCAAAATAAAAACAATGTCACCTTTTTGGGCACAGTAGTATATTTGCATGTATATTGTTGTTTAATATAATGTAACAATCCTGCTTTTGCTTTATTAGATTAAGGGGTATCGATGGAGAGTCTGCAAGTATGTAATACTTGACTTATGTAAAATATTAGATTTGTGGTTTATTTTGTGGTGTGTTTCGGGAGACAAAAAGTTTGAGGTAAGAGAGCATAATTTTGGTGTGACTAAGTTTAGTATTCTGTTTTTGCTTTTATATGTATAAGGCGATCCTTCTTGTTGCTTTATTAGCTCAAGAGGTATCGCTGGAAAATTACATACTTAAGCAAATTTTTTTTTTTAGAATAAACAATTGAATTTTACAAAAAAAATTCAATTTGCCGTAAAAGTTCGAAAATTCCAGAAATTACCCGGAAGTTAACTTTAACCTTGAATAACTCTTAAAGGAGTGAGTATATCGAAAAATTGTCCAGAAATTTTTTGTAGAGCATTCAATTCTGTACAAGAATATGACTTTTTTATTGCAACAAACCAGAAAGTTTTAGAGAAAAAAAAATATTCGTAAAAAGTGGCAAAATCCCATGTAATTTCAATGGGAAATGTATCGTGTTTGGGGCAAGGTTTATGATGAAAGTTGAGGGCTTTTTATGGTCTGATATATTTTTTTAGATGGAAAACTAAAAGTTTAGGGGGCGTCTCGTCAACAATAATTAATTTGGTAAATAACGGACACCCTAATACACAAGTATTTATTATCTATTATTAGTTTAGGATCATTTGCGATCTTTTATATTGCATACATTACATTCTATAGCCTCTAATCAATATACCTGCAATAAATATTTATTGCGGTGATGATTGAAATGGGTATTTGTACATACATATTTATATTTACTATTGTATTTTTATGTGCTGGCGATAAAGCACATAAATATTTGAAAAATGATATCTGTTTCTATATAGATTTACAAAAATATCTCATTTACAATTTTAGCCGTCAAGAACTGTTCAGAAATCTGAACATACTGCCCACACTGAAGTACGTCTTCTTCTTCTTTACTGGCGGATACACTGCTTACGCGATTGTAGCCTAGTTAACAACAGCACGCCAGTCATTTCTTTTTCTCGCTACGTGGCGGCAATTGGTATTCCAAGCGAAGCCTGGTCCTTCTCCACTCGGTCCTTCAAACGGAGTGGAGGTCTTCCTCTTCGTCTGCTTTCCCCGGCGGGTACTGCGTCGAATACTTTCAGAGCTGAAGCCTTTTCGTCCATCCGGACAACATGATCTAGCCAGCGTAGCCGCTGTCTTTTAATTCGCTGAACTATGGAACTGTCGCCATATATCTCATACAGCTCATCGTTTCATCGGATGCGATATTGGCCGTAACCAACGCGCAAGGGACCATAAATCTTTCACAGAACTCTTCCCTCGAAAACTCGCGACGTCGACACATCAGTTGTTGTCATCCTCCAAACCTCTGCACCATATGGCAGAACGGGAATTATGAGTGATTTATAGAGTTTGGTTTTTGTTCGTTTTTACTTCTCAATTACCTACTCAGTCCGAAGTAGCACCTGTTGGCAAGAGTTATCCTGCGTTGGATTTCCAACCTGACATTGTTGATGGTGGTTACGCTGATTCCAGGATAGACGAAATTATCTACGACTTCAAAGTTACGACCGTCAGCAGTGACGTGAGAGCCAAGTCGCGATTGCGACGACTGTTTGTTTGATGACAGGAAATATTCCGCTTTGCAGTCGTTCACTGGCAGACCCATTTGCTTTGCTTCCTTGTCCAATCTGGAGAAAGCAGAACTAACGGCGTGGGTGTTGAGGCCAATGATATCAATATCATCGGCATACGCCAGCAGCTGTACACTCTTATAAAAGATTGTACCTGCTAGATTAAGTTCTGCAGCTCGAATTATTTTCTCCAGCAGCAGGTTCAAGCAGTCGCACGATAGGGAGTTGCCTTGTTTGAAGCCTCGTTTGGTATCGAACGGCTCGGAGAGGTCCTTCCCGATCCTGACCGAGCTGTTGGTGTTGCTAAACGGCAGTTTACACAGCCGTATTAGTTTCGCGGGGATACCAAATTCAGACATCGCGCCATAAAGGCAGCTCCTATTCATGCTGTCGAAAGCAGCTTTGAAATTGACGAAGGGGTCGTGTGTCGATTCTCCTTTCACGGGTCTTTTCCAAGATTTGGCCATGGTGAATATCTGGTCGGTTGTTGGTTTGCCAGGTCTAGAGCCACACTGGTAAGGTCCAATCAGTTTGTTGACGGTGGGCTTTAATTTTTCACACAATACGCTCGATAGAACTTTACACGCGATGTTGAGGAAGCTTATCCCACGGTAGTTGGCGCAGATTATAGGGTTTCCTATTTTATTGATTGGGCATAGAACACTTAAATTCCAATCGTGGTTTTCGTGAGGACATCAACTAGCTGGGCAGCGACACCTTCCCAATTTAGGAAAGGCAGTGGATGTTTCGTCTTCTAACTTTAGCCCGCCTTCAAATGTATGCTCTTAGACTACCCAGAGGATACTTGGTCAAAGAACGGAAGTCGTGAGATTCTTGAGCCATATGTACAAGAATCGTTTTTGGCCCCTCCCAAGTGAATTGCGATCAGAGAACCTTCACAAAATTTCAAAATCAATTAAAGTTTTTATAAATTTTTTATTAGATTTTTCTTTATAAGATTAGCTGGTCGAGCTCGTAATAATTTTTCTTATACAAGATATTTTTTTCATTGTCTACATTTTAAGTTTTTAACATAATTTTAATTTACTAATACTAATAACTAATTTTTAAATATAAATCCTCCTTCCGGATACGCGTTCCTTGCTGCATTACAGATGCGTCGTAGGATTATTGTTAGGATTACGCCACCAGCAATTAACAGGAAGAGGTTGGTTGTATTCATGCCGTAGGGCACCATATGAGGCCACTCTAAGTCCAATGGGAATGGGAGGTATTTCAAACTCAATTCTGGAACTATTCAGATTGTATGCCCAAAGGTTTACGCTCTCCGTCCTCAGAACGCAATTTGTGTCTAATTTTATGATGCCTTGTCCATCTAGGATGGTAGTTTAATTATTACCATTATTATTTTTTGTCACTATCTTTGATGGCATTGGAAATATGCATGTGTTAGGTGAAGAGAGCTGTAACCAAAATTTTTGCATTGACATAATATTGCCTGTTTTATTTCTTAATAATGACATATCACAAGTCTGCATATGTCCTACGTTAAAGATAGGACATATTGTCATTCTCACCATATTGACATCTGTACAACATTTCATCAGTCAAGCTATAAAAAAACCATTTTATTTCGTTGAAAATAATGTGACGATTTGTTTCCTTAAAGCTGACGAAATACTCGTCATGCGGGTTGAATGTTTTTCGCATAAAGAGGCTAGCAAAAGCGAAAACTACAGAAAATTCTAAGAAAGTTTTACCAAGAAACCATGGGTCTAAAATTAATTCCCAGTTCGCGCAGTACGACTTTAAATTTTGAGGTCGCTTTGTTGGTTTTTTTCCAGCCATACAAATCTATCCGGCCTAATGGGTATATTGTGTACATATGGAGTTCTGTTTTGGTAACTATAGATATTTTTATATTAAACAATATAAAATCTTTAGTGACTTTGGCTGTTGTGGTGGCTATGTGTGAGTATCGGGAAGCCGCAAGCTCTGGCCAAGGTTATTTGAAATTTGTTTTATTTGGACTTCAAACTTTTTTATCGGCAACAGCCTTTCCATGAAGTTACCTCTAGTGTTCCAAAGGACGCTTATATTGTCTCTTTAAAGCATTTCAACGGTTTTCATTGTTGTGCTGAGTTTGGTTGCTGCTTCAGTGAATAATTCGCGTTTCAATTGCTCATCGAGAATTGAACTCATTGAATAAATTTAGTCGTTCATTATTTTAAAGTTATCCCAATAAGCTTGATTTTGACGCTTAAAAACATCTAAGGTAACGTCTTCCACTGAAGATTGATTTCGCAGCAGTCCCAGCAAGTAGTTTTCGTTCTCCTTAGACTTCTCTATTTCCGTAAGAACTTCTACATGCTCTTCATCCATCATCCCAAATAAGGAGTATCATAATGACCCTATAAGGGGTAACAGTTACTCTAACTTCCGTTGCATCCTCCTCCCCGTGAACGCGATGATGTGAAGCTGTTCAATCTCTAAATTTAAGTTGTGCAGCTGCTGAGCTATTGCGTTCACTTTATCCTTTTCAAATATAGTTGAGTCTTTTAAATATGTCAGGGAATTTGAAATTTGCTGCTTTTCAACCGAGTATTGAATGAGATCGATATGGACAATTATATACTACGCTGTCCTAATCAACCCAACAGCACCTCTTTTGTCCAAAAATACTCCAGAACTATATTTAAAATAACTTACATTTATGCATTTTTCGGATGGTAAAACTAAAAGTAGGTGTAAAAATTTTAAGCTTTTTTAAGATTGAAGTTCTAAACGTTGGATTCACTAGTATGCCCAACTAAAAGCTAATTGCCTGTGTCTTGGTCGAATTTAAGAATTCCGATTAAAAATGAAAAACGTCCGTTCGCGGGTATAGTCTTGAATACAATAGCATTCTTTTTTACATTAGTTCATTAGTTAAACTAAATCTTAACCTAACGGCTTAGACTAGTGGTAAGTATGTATAAAAAAAGGGGTAAGTATGTAGTTCTAATTCAATTCAGCATTCTAATAATTTATGGTAATAGATTATTCTACCTATATATAGGTAGTAGATGATGGTTATGGCTATAAAAGTATACTATACAATTGTAAGTATTTTACATGATGTAAAACATTTTATAATGCATTCAAATATTATTCAATTATTTCGACAAATTTATTTCTTAAAAAATATTTTTAGATTTATAAAATCGCATGACGTAACACCGGCCAGGGCAAGCTTGTGAATAGGGCGCTTAATGGTGCCTGCCTTGGTTGCCACGTCTGCCACTCGTACCTTTTCGTCTCGTCCTTCTACGGTTGCGGCGACTCGTCCTAGTGCCCACTGCTCCGATGCCGTGTTGTCTTCGTGGACGAGGACGAGATCGCCGGCCTGCAGGTTGCGTTTCGGGTGCAGCCATTTGTTGCGCTCCTGAACAAGTTGCCGTCTCTCGTAATAGCGAATTGGGTCCGTTGACACTTGTGCGAGTGGTAAAGCTCGGAGGGAGCACCCTATTAGTAGGTGTGCTGGGGTCAATGCTTCGCCGTTGTTGGGATCATGGCTCAACGGTGCAAGGGGCCGCGAGTTGAGGATGGCCTCCACTGCGGCCAGCAGTGTTCCCAGTTCTTCGGCGGTGAGCAGCACGTTGCCCATTATGGGCACGGCGAGGTGTTTGGCGGACTTCATTGCCGTCTCCCATAATCCGCCGAAGTGCGGCGCCCTCGGTGGTATAAAGGCGAATTTGAACCCTTCGTCGGCTATACTATACTATATTTATATATACTATACAATTGTACATGATGTAAAACATTTTATACTGTATTCAAATATTATTTAATTATTTCGACAAATTTATTTCTTAAAAAATATTTTTAGATTTATAAAACCACATGACGCAACAGTTAGGTTAATAATGTTAAAATTAATTTTTTATTTTGTATACGATATATGATATGGTATATTACCACTTCTCTCAATTGGATCTTCTCTTATTTTTTCTTCAAATAGAAAAAAGGCAAACATTGTGTATTTCTATTTTTGTTGTCCTTATGTCTACCATTCTACAATTGCCATCTTGAACTAAAATGACGTTTTCAATACGTCCTCTTCGCCACTGTAATGGTGGCATATTTTCTTCTTAAAGAAGTACGAAGGTACCAGTTTTAATATTTTCAAAGGGAACTTGCCATTTATTTCTTTTTTGCAATTCATCTAAATATTCATTGGACCAACGCCTCCAGAATCCTTTTGAATTATTTTCGACTGTAACTTTGGTTTTAGTTGGTGTCAACGATAGTTGATAATGGTTCTCCTACCAAGAAATGACCTGGTGTTAATACCTGGAGATCATTTGTATTTTTTGATAATGGGGTAATAGGTACTGAATTAAGTACTTTAGTGTTGAGTTGTTTAGTCGAAGAGACCGAAAGCCATGTCGTCGTCTTCCTTGGACTCCGACTGATTTAACAGCCGACTGATTTAACAGTCTTTGATTACAAAATTCTGATAATCCTGCTTTATGAGAGTCTTTCTGAAGTAATTTAAAAACTTCGCGAAGACTATTGGCTGCTCCAACAAAATTGGTCCCGTTATCTGAACAGATTTTGTGGGGCAACTTCTTCTGCTGAAGAAAGATCTGATACTACTTCTAAGTGTACTGCCTTCGTGGCAAAGCATACGAAGACACCGATATAAGCTTTAACAGCCTTCTTTCCACGTATTTTATGATGTATCCAAATTGGACCGAGGAAGTCATTCCTACAATATAAAATGGGCGCGTTTCTATTAGTCTATCTTGCCGTTAATTTCCCATTAACTGGCGTAGGGGCCGAGATTTGCTTTAAAGCATCTATAACATTTATTTACAACTTTGCTTGCTAATTGTCTACCTCTTAAAATCCAAAACTTTTACCTGGTTATTGCTAGTAAACCCTGTGGTTCAATGGGTACATGTCTTTTTTTACATAAAATTGGTTAACTTAAAATTTTTTCTCTCAATTTTGAGGTCGTTAAAAAATAAAAGAATTTGTCATTTTTTGTTTGATCTCAATTTGAATTGCACGCCAAAAAACAATGGAGCAACTTTGACCACTAAAAAGTTAACAGATATTCTTCTATTGGTCTATATTGTGATATTCTAAAGTTTGGTCAAAATCGGAGAACCACGGGTACAAAACCATGTCGGCAATTGATGGAATGGCCCATATATAAATTTAAATATGTTAGCTATAACGATTTGTAGAAGTTCGAAACTATGTTTTTGGTTTTCATTACAATTTTTTTCGGTTAGAATTATAATCTTGGATTTCTTTATCTCGGGAATAATAAAAATATTATTGTTTACTAGGGCCGGTCGATTTAAAAATCGCCCATTTCTCTATGAAAATCATATTCTAGGGATCAAAATAAGATACTTTGCCGAAGGAACTATACCTCTAAAACGAATTTTGATGTAACACAATTTGGGTCGAACTTTTGGGTAGGGGCAAATTTTGAAAAATCCCACTTTGACCCATTTAGAGTGCTCCAATCGAGTCCAAATGTATGGCCGACCCCCACTAACTTTGGACGGCCGATCCACCCATGCCAGTGGAACACCCCCTGGAACTCCCCTGGGGGATTCTCCATACAATCATTTCAAAAAATCACCACTTTTGGTGATTTACATGAAAAAGTCAGCTAAATTGCTGTTTTTTCTTTATTTTTATTTATTTATTTATAATAATATCTATTTTTTCTCTTAAGAAATTTATTTAGTCAGAACATATGTAAATGAAAAAAATTAATTTAAGTGAGTTATAGAAAAGAAATTATAAAAAATTATTGTTTGAAGTCTTTTTTACTTTCAAGTCTGGGCAATTTCGCACGGCTCTCTAATGTCGTCGCCATAACAGCCTCTGCATTTTCCGGTATAACCCGTTTGGAAACGCTAGCTAGCAATTGAACATGTAGTTCCGTTCCTTGTATGTGTGATGGAATTTTTGGATCATTAAACGGTGGATCATCTTGATTTAAATATTCTTTCAATGTATCGTACGGAATGCTTCGCGTGAATGGTGGTTCAAATACGATATTTATATCATTCAAATTGATCATTTCCGTATAACTTGTGCAATTAAAGTTTATATCTGGTTTTTTATAAACTCTAAGTTCCATTGGCTGGTCAACATCGGTTCGATAGCGTAGAATTTTCTTGATGGCACAGTCGCGCTTTTCTTTCCTATCATCAATCAACATTGATAACAAGATATTTGACAATTTTGCGTAAGCGAGGTTCTAGAAATCATGACCAACCAATGAACTTGAAAAATAATGCACTGCCGTACACGACGGAGCTGTAATGCTTTATATTGAAGTACATTGGCACATAACATTTAAATATAAATTCAACCAGAATTCTTAAATTTGCATCTGGATTTTCCGTTGTCATATATAATCGCAATAATCTAGCGGCCTTGGTTAGCCACCGAGAATGTACAATTCTCTCTGGTTTGATGTTAGCCAGATCCACAGGAACCACGCCGCTAGAAATTGCATGGGCCATGTCGTATAAGTACTTCGAATCGGTTGAAAATTCTTTTTGTTCTGAAGCAGGGGGCATATTTTGCAACTCAATTTTCTGGAAGCCGTCCAGCACCTAAAAATATATAGTAATAAAATAATTAAAAATGGTTGACAATTATAATAAATGAGTGATAGCAATAACTTACCGGAAGAGTTTCACAAGTTTCGATTTGACGGCTCAGTTTTCCGGTTGCCGATCTCGGTCCAGTGCTGGTTGATTTATCCAAAGCTTCAAACAAATGCCGAAACGGAAGTTCGTTGAAGTGTAGAAGGCAAACAAACCAATGCAATGGTCTTTTAAACAGCAATTCGAATCGTCGTATAATTCCACCGTGTGGGCCAGTGTTTGTTGGCTCACCGTCAGTGCATATTCCAATTAATGTATCCAGTGATATATTTTTATCGTTGAAAAAACCATTTAATTTGGTTGTTTTGTATTCAGCAGTTTCATGTTCCAATCTTACGTAACCAATCAATTCAGAATTGGGTTCTCTCAAGATAACAAGATGAGGTTCTTTTACCATCCTAGTATGATACTTCTCATCAATTTTATCTATCGGTTCCTTATATATATTATCAGGTTCCTTCATAAATGCATTCATTGTTAGTTTTCTCTGATTATGTTGATCGTGCATGAACTCTTAGAGGCGTTCGAGAACCAAGCCGCATGCACATGGAGCTGCCTTCAAATGGCATTTACATGTTCCAATGTAAAAAATTGTTTCCAGAGATTTTACATACTCTGTACATTGTTGGGTGTTGTTTCTTCTCTTGATTTGCTCTTGATACTTGTCAAGCAATTTATTCAATTTATTACACACATTTTTTCAGCATTATTTCCATACCAAGTTTTTCCCAAATTCCAATCAACTTATCTTGTACTTGAATAGTGAAGGATTTATGGGAAAACCTTTTTTGTTCTGTTTTAGCATGTTCGCTTAAGTAAAAATAATATCTCAAAATATTCAGATGGGTTGGTAAATTAAGATCAGTCAAATCAGTAGACACCAAAAAACAGTAACATCATGCTCATGACTCATTGGGTTATCGATAGTTATTGATGTAGTTGCTTCATCTTACGGTATAGAGGATGGTGGATTCATTGTAAACTTTTTGAGGTAATAAGAATGAAATGGTAATTGTAAAGTAAGACGCGTAGGGTTTCGGTTGTTAAAAAGAACTCAGCTCTGGTTGCCCAGAGCTCCTTTATTTATAGCATTCCTTATCCTAATTTATGTATGCACCACATGCTGAGTGCATACACACATCTTAACACTAATCTACTGTACATACCGACAATATGTACACATATCTTAAGTATAAGTGTTTTCAAGGGCAAAGTTTAAGAAGTTAAAGATAAACTTTGCGATCTTCAGGGCAAACATAATTGTCTATTGTTAGTTTAAGATCATTTGCGATCTTCAGGGCAAACATAATTGTTTCTTGTCTATTGTTAGTTTAGGATCATTTGCGATAGGGCAGACAATCCTTTACATTGCATACATTAAATACTAAAGTTACTAATCAATATACCCGAAATGAACATTTATTACATTGTTGATAGACATGGGTATTTGTAAATACATATCTACGTTTAAGACTAGATTCGTATGTGCTGGCCATAATGAACATACAGTAGATATCGGTTATATGCAATTGTTATAATTTAGAAAAAATTTTGCATACAGGCGGTAATTGCAAACAAGCGGTATTCGCTTATATGCAAAATATATGCATATAAACAATAAATTCGATGTAAACAAAAAATAGCACACAAGAAATAGAATATATAAATTTATTCAGTTTTAATAAAAATTATATTTCACTTCAGTCAATTTATTTAATTTGAAAATTGTTAAAATTTACTTTAAAAAATCTGTTATTATTTTCTGGCATTTCTGTTTTTCAGAACTCTCTAGGATTAAATTTTCAATGTCTTCAAAAGCCTCTAAGGGATCTATATTGTTATGGAAAAAATAGTCACGCAGCGAATCTAAGCTTAGCAAGGCATTTTTCGTTGAGGGGGTTTTAATACAAGCATCAGATTGCGGGAACATTTCCTCATCTTCAGTAGAATTTTCATTGACGGCCAATACGTCTGCAACAATATCCTCGTCAGACATGGTTCCAAAGCAGACAAGTTCATTATCGCATTAAATGTATTCATTATCAAGTGTGCACCCTTCATAGTTTTCGCCTTCAGTGCCTGCAATCTCATCTGTAATGAATTCAGTGTTGTCAATGCCTGCCTGAAATGAACTATTTTATTTTAAATTTGTACCATCTTAAACACGAAATCTACCTTTTTGAAACAATTACTAATTGTTTGCTGCTTAACAAGGTTCCAAGCGCGATTTGCATATTTGATACCATTCAAAATAGTGATCGATTTCAGGAATTCAACTATAGATAGGCCCTTCTCCAACGCACAAATTTGTTTTTTATTAGGATTTGTCGATATTCCATTTTAAATGAGTGGATGATACCTTGATCAAGTGGCTGTATAAGGGCAGTTGTATTTGGTGGCAAAAATTCAATCGTAATGTTTGAGAATTTCTCATCTGTATTGTGGCAAGGAGCATTTTATCAACAATCAAACATATCCCCTTGTTATTTTTTTCAAGATTTTGATTGAGATCTATTAGAATCTTTTTCCAAATAACACTCGTCATCCATGCACTTCTATTATTATAATATGGCAGCAGTAGCTGTTTTCCTTTAAAAGACCGTGGTTTAGCCGACTTTCCAATGCAATATGCACGTTTATACGTGCCGGTTGCATTGCATAGAAACAGAAATGTGAGGCGTTGCTTTTGAGTTTTGAATCCCTTTGGATTCTCATACTTGCCTTTGTAACTTCCATTTGGCAATACCTTGTAGTACAGCCCGGTTTCATCGGAATTAAATATACAATCCGGCGAAAATTTTTCAATAATATGAGACAAACGGTTAGTGAAGACTTCTGCACTTGTTGGGTTATTTTCGCCAACTTCTCCGTAAATCTTGGAGAAGTTAAGAGCATTTCGCCTTCACCAATGCTGCAACCAACTACGGTCTGGCACATAACTTTCGTTTAATTTTAACCCAAATTCCTGTGCTTTAGAAAGCAAGACAGGTCCGGTAACAATTCCATTTTGGGACCGGATTTGGTTAAACCAGGACAACAAGGTTCTGTCCAAATTCACGTGTGCGCCTTTCCTATCCCGTTTCCTATTGGAATTTTTATGGAGCGGATTTTGTTCTCTTGGATTTGAATACGCGATATAGTGCTTAAGCTAACTTTATATTTAGCAGCAATGATTTTTCGGTCTTTGGAAGTTTTTAAATCGTTTAAAACCGCAATTTTTTTTTTAGCTTTTAACACAACACGACGCGACACTGTAACAAGTGTAACACAAAATCATATGTTTGACAATCGATAAATCGATAGAATAAGTTTAGTGTTTCAGTGTTGGAAAATTTGCTTAAAACAGATTAAAATTTGTACGTAACGATTCAATTTTGCTGAAATTTTTTTGCATAAATGCGATATTTGCTAATAAACGATTTGCATTCAAACAACCAAATTCATATAATAAGTCCGCGTATAATGCGTTGAAATATGAAAATTTTGCATCTAACCAAAATTTGCATACAAGCAGTTCGTCATATAACCGATATCTACTATATATATTTGAACTATGATATTTGCATCCTTACAAAAATATCTTCTTTAAAATTAATTAATTTCTTTTATATAACTCACTTAAATTAATTTTTTTCATTTACATATGTTCTGACTAAATAAATTTCTTAAGAGAAAAAATAGATATTATTATAAATAAATTAATAAAAATAAAGAAAAAACATAGCAATTTAGCTGATTTTTTCATGTTAATCACCAAAAATGGTGATTTTTTGAAATGATTGTATGGGAAACCCCCCAGGGGAGTTCCAGGGGGTGTGCCACTGGCATGGGTGGATCGGCCGTCCAAAGTTAGTGGGGGTCGGTCATACATTTGGACTCGATTGGAGCTCTCTAAATGGGTCAAAGTGGGATTTTTCAAAATTTGCTTCTACCCAAAAGTTCGACCCAAATTGTGTTACATCAGAATTCGTTTTAGAGGTATGGTTCCTTCGGCAAAGTATCTTATTTTGATCCCTAGAATATGATTTTCATAGAGCAATGGACGATTTTTTTGCCTCCCCATAAATCGACCCAGCCTATTGTTTACATTTTGTTGGATTTTTTAATTATTTGTATAAATAATTTGCGGTTCTCTAAACAATTTACTGGTGATAAGTTCCCTTGGGGTCATTCCTCTAGAAATAATATCAGTCGGATTGTCATTTGAGCAGATGTGCCTCCAATTGTTTATGTGGGTGTTAGTTTGTATGAAATTTACTCTATTCGGCACAAATATCTGTAAACGTCCAGGATCTAGCTGTAACCAATTCATTAC
Organism: Bactrocera correcta; assembly: GCA_027475135.1. Taxonomy (NCBI): domain Eukaryota; kingdom Metazoa; phylum Arthropoda; class Insecta; order Diptera; family Tephritidae; genus Bactrocera; species Bactrocera correcta. The sequence goes on along the minus strand of CM050322.1, from coordinate 13,589,576 downwards.
TATCGTGGAGTCTGTATAAAAGTAATTAGAACATTTAAATTTAAAACTTTCTAAAATGTTTTGTATTAATTCTACTAAGAGGACAGCCGCATATATGTAGTTCAAGTTTTATGGGCGCGATTCGTGATTTGGCTGCAGGTATATTTACATAAGTTTCATCTGTTTAGTATTCAGAGTTTGCATAAACTACGGCCCGAATGGGTCGAATAATTTGGAAACGTCTGAAACAATGGTACATTTAGTAATCTTGCACATCCAATTGCAAGTTATATGAAAGTGGACGTCGAATGGAGTCCAAGTGACACCTAATCTTTTAACTTCGTTGTTAGTTTCCTTATTCAAGTCAAATTGATTTTCTGCGTATTCAAGAGGAATATTTTTCCTAATGTTGAATCCATATTTTTTTAAATTATTTTGATATTATCCTTAATTAACTTGACATTTTCTGGATTATCTCCTCCTGTCATAAGATCATCCATGTAAAAATCTCCTTTGATAATTTCCGTTACTTCTGGATAATTATAATATATATTTTTCACTTTTTAGTTTGATATGCTTTAAAAGCGTGTTTTTTTGGCTTTTTTAAACTATATTTATTTTTAGTTTTTTGTTCATAAGATGCAAGCTCACATCGACGTGACAGCCAAAGCAGAGAACGTATAATATAGAGAAGGTTCAACTGCGTAAAGGCGTGTGAACTGTCAAGAGCTAACAAAATGCTATTAATGGATTTCACAGCTTTTGGCTGAGGAGGACAAAATTTAACAGTACTGAGCGAACAGAGCTGAGCATTCAATAAAAATTATGCTCAGAAATATACATTGCTATTACATATGTATGTATGTGCTCTTTCGCTTATAATTTTATACGTTTTCATGCAATCATATCAATTGATATGAATATCATTTTGCGAATTTTTGTGAATTCATGCAAAATTAATAACATAACATAACATAAATTAATAATATTAGTAGTTAATGTCCAAATAGAAAATACTTGTTAAATATTTCTTAACCTCGATAACATAAAATTATTTCATATACATGTATATATGCTATATACATATATGATATATTATCGTAATATCATAAAAACATAATAAATTACAATAATAATATATGTAAATCTCACCTCTTATCATTTAAAACTTTCATACGCATCTATCCTACACATACATACATAGTATGTATGCAAGTATAAATCAATTTATCAGTAATATAAAAAGCGCGAGTTAATTTTTACATTCAGTAAAAATGAGTCAAAAGAATATATTTTGAGCTGCACCGAAATGTGTACTCTTTATTTATACTCTTAAGACTAACTTATTACATGGTTCTTACTTTTATTTATACTAACTAGTATGGTTAATTCTTACTAGTTGATAGTTTGTTAAGATACAGATTATATTATTTGTTTAGGTTTGTTTACATATATATTGCTTGCTTAGATGCAATTGCGTTTTAAGATGTTTTGATACTTGTTTGTTTAGGATTGTTTGTTGTAGTGATAATGGATTTCAATTGTTCCAACTCAAGGTTGTTTCTGAAACAAAAGGTTGTTTTGATGTCTGTTACTATTATAAGGAATACGTTCCTTAACTCGCGCACTTCTTTACATTTACGTACACACACATGTATGTATGTATGTGAGTATGCCATTCTCACACAAATAATATATGCCTACGCATGTAAATCAAAAAATACAAACATTCTTCTAGAAAAACAACAATTGTCTCAAAAATCATCATACATACTTACAATATGAGTACACATGTAAATATGTGCGTTTGACATTCCCACACAAACAATTCATACACAACATGCATACTTACATGCGTTCACATGTGAATATGTCACCCGCAAAAATTACAAAAATTGTTCTACAAAAACAACAATCGTTTGAAAAAGCATCAGAAACCAATATGACAGCCAAATTGCCGACGTCAAAATTTATAGTAAATTACGCAACAACAAAATTTTCATTCATGAACGCAAAAAACCAATTCGATTCAGTCATAAAAGCAGACGCCATTACATCTCCCCGAGCATGCCTTTCCTATAAGCGTCTTTTCGCGACGATTTCAAAAGCCAAAAATCATAAATCGAATATATATCTGAAACGTACGAGAAGGAAAAAGTGTCAACCGCGGCAAAAAAAGTATTAAAATATATTAGAATAAAAGTGACAAAATAGTTTATTTGTCGATTTTCAATTCAAGAAATGTTTCAAAGAAAATATTCAATATTCCTCTGATTTAAGTATGTGTACAGTCAATCCCGGTTTAGTAGTACTCCGATTTAATGAAAATCAAATCCCTCCTTCATCACTCTTAATAGCCTATATTATATCTTCCTGCTTCTCACGATTTGTTTTTTGAAATACCTAGAAATTATTGTTTTAAGTATCACTCATTTAACTATCCGCAGTCGCTTATGTACCATATTATATTTGTATTTTTAACTAATTACAAATATCTGTATCTTTGAATGCGGCACATAACCAATATAGACTGTTTTTTTCAAGGAATGTAAAACATATTTTGTAATTCTGAAATATTTTTACGCAGCTGCATCGATATGCAAGCTCACTCATAAACATACATATTTTCGTTGGTGGTATTTCGGTGACTTTTTGACAAAACGTGAAGTTCGGCCATTGGTTGTCCGTGACAATGGAGATTTTGTGTGAAACAATGGGTATATATCTACAAACTTCTTCTTCTTCTATCCATAAAGCATCGTCATCATTCATTAAACAGAGAATTTCTCGGGCACGCCTAGCCGCAATTATTTGAGGTCGAATTTTCGCGATAGGTAACAGCTCTTGTTTTTTATGTGATTGTTATGAAGAAAAATATAGGCCACATAAGCTACACGATCTTTTAAATATTTATCTTTAGTTTCTCGACACTAGGGCAATAACTATCATATGGAACTTGTTTCAGACGGGATGATGCTTGGAGATGTAATAATATCTGTAGTAATAATGGAGCAAACTTAGCGTCGTTGTCATCACTCCCTGTGACTCCATAACCTTCTGATGTCTGTTTAATTTCCAAAAACTAGAACGTCTTACACCGCAACATGCAGTAGTTTCACATTTAACTATTTGTAAAAAATGTAAATGTTTAGCATATCCAGTCCAGTAACAGTTGGTGCAACATATTCAGCAACGACTAGAAAATTATCAATGACTAACTTTCTCCAAATCTCAGCCAACACATTGCCCGCACTTTCGGAGTTTCGATTTTCTAGATCTAAGTCAGAAGTTCGATTAATTGAATTAGGCTTCAGGTGATCCCTCTCCATCTTTTTTAACAATTTTACAATTCCCGCTTACACCGATGGAATGAGCTTATGTTTTTCAGCGCCTACAAAACATGATCTGGCAATTGAACACGGTAATTAAGGTGCATTGAGCATTTGCTGCTATAATGCCTAAAGGTACACGTGCCTTATCATCCATTGATAAAAAAAATGCTTGGTCTGGACCTAAAATTGAAGCCACAGATTCGAGATTTCGTATAGTAGCTGTACAAAATTTTCCATTCGTATGCTTTGAGTGCAGTGTAGAGTCTGGCTTACACAACTTGACTGGAACAGTGACGACGTGTCTTTTATCTGCCTCTGTATTAGCTCTCTTGAAAAGAAGAAGTCTCATATATAATCCTGACCGACTAATAGTATAACCTTGCTTAGGTAGTTCAGCTTGTAAGTCATCTAGTGTTTTTATTACTTCAGTGCGACGTCGATCATCAGCTGCACCACCAAAGAGTGCAATTGATTTTATTACATCAAGTAAACTGGATTGATTTTCTTCTACTTTAGGGCGACCAACAGTATTTTGAAGTTTTAAAGCAGTTGCTAATTCAGGATTACATTTACTCAATTATAAAAGTTTTTCTTTTTTAGAATCACGGTTCCGCTGCACCAATTTTTCTCTTTTCTTTTCTGCTTCAATATCTTTTTTTAATGACATTATTTTTTTCGTAGCATCATCTGTTCCTATACCGGCATCGCGTGCAAGTACTAAACTATTAAGCTCAGATTCAAGTACAATAATTCTATTCTTTGAAGCATATTGACTCGGTGTAGGTTTAGAAACTGTTTGAAGAGATTGACATCCTTTTAATTCAATCATAACATCTTTAGTTTCTTCTGATTCACTCTCTTCGATAACCTCCTAAAATTAAAAGTTAACATATAATGCATAAAAATTTACCAACAACAAGACCTCGAACAAACAAACACAGAAAGATGTGGTAATCGTTTAATTTATAACTAACTAAGTTATACACGTCACACTGATTGAGTTTAGTTATTTTAATAATAAATTTTAAACTTACTTTACTTTCCTCTGGCTTTACTACTACCAATGATTTTGATTTAAAAAAAAACTCAAGAGAGTCGCTTTTTTTCGTCAATTTTATTTACAGTTCTTTTGTTTCCGTTTCATCTTCAATATTATCACTACTTTTTAAATTTTTCCATAAGATGTTAACCTCGTCTTGTATAATTTGTTTTTTCTTATCAGCATTAGCTGCACTGTAGGCATCAATAATCTTCGGTACAGATTACTTAAATCAATTTTTTTGTTCATTTTGTACGCACTTAACTAATTAAAATACTACAGAATACTACGACTTAGAAATTTATGACTGCTATACAGCAGAAGACAATTGTCAAGTAAACAATGGGAACGAATAGAAGTCACTGCGCCGGTGCGAAGCAAGTGCGACGGCACTTGTCAGTCTTGCAAACAGCAACAAGCATGCATACGCAGCGGTAAAACCACGCTACACAAACAATACAACGGGATAACCACGGATACAGAGAAATTAGACAAGCCGACGAAACAACAACAAGTATGCATACGCAGCGGTAAAACCACGCCACACAAACAATACGACGGGATAACCACGGATACGAAGAAGTCAGAGAAGCAGACGGAACAACAACAAGCATGCATACGCAGCGGTAAAACCACGCCACCGCCGCCAGAAATAGCCGCGCGTGATTGGCATGGTACAGTACAGACAGTCGTCTAGCACCCAGGAGCGCAGCAGAGCGGGAAACGATATTGCCCTAAATTTTGAATTGTGACGTCACTAAGCTTTTGACCCCCCCCCCTGCCCCTTGTCACACAATGTCACTTCTGAATGATAAAATCCCCCCCCCGTTCAAGGTGTCACGTAATTTATGGATGGAACTGTTCTATCATGGAGGAACTGTTCTTTGTGTATGCGGCAATTGTTGAGGAGGAGGAATATTTTGAATGGTTAACGAGACAAACGCGATCCTTTTGCTATGCAAGACACAACATTTATTAATACATTTCGATTCCCAAAATCGCTATGTAAAGTACTTATAGATGAATTGGTGCCGCATGATGTGCAAAAGTCGAGTATATCTTTTGATCTGCGTTTCCTGGCGTGTTTGTATTTTTACGGGCATGCCACTTACCAAAAATGTGTTGGTAATAGTTACATGCTCTCTATGAGCCAGTCCTTTGTGTTTAGAGCTCTGCACTTTATTACGAAATTAATTGTGGATATTAAGAGCAGTGAAATTTATTTCCCTTCAAGTTCGCAGGATATTTCCGATACAAAGAAGGAGTAAGATAAATAAATAAAAATAAATATAAATAAATAAATAAATTTTCTCTTAAAGATTTTGCACGAAATTTGGGATCAAAGGCACAATCGGCGCAATCGATTGCACCCATATTGGGATTGTTTCACCCTCAAGCACAGACGCCACTACCTTAACATACAGCCTTAATGTAGAAGCAGTACGTAATGTTTTATATTATACAAACTATTTACCAATCTTTCTATTAATACATAATATGTATTACATATGTATATATTTTGCATTTTTGGCAGGTTTGTGATCATCGACTTCTGTTCACCGCTGTCAACGCGAGATATCCCGGATCTTGCCATGATTCTGGCCTTTAGACCACATCTCCAACACGTATGCACCTCATAAGTTCCTATAACACCTAAAGTGATTCGTGGTTGATAGGCGACCAAGGATATTCATTGGAGCCATGACTGTTAACGCCAGTCGCTGAACCTTCAAATTCAAGGGAAGTGCACGCCAAAGCACGTAATACCATTGAGAGAGCCTTTGGTGATCTTGATCTTTGATTATTTACGCGTGTACAATTCTTCACAACATTTTACTGAAGCATGGTTTGGCTGCAGACCTTGGCTTCGAAGAAGTTTTAGAAGAACCACAAGACACCGAAATTGTTTTCGAAAACCCCAATTTTAGGAAGGGTGCTAGAGTAAGAGACCGTTACATTATGTCTTTATAATATACATATATATGTATATATTTCCAGTGGCGTTATGTGCAATAAATATAAGTATAGGGTGATTTTTTAAGAGCTTGATAACTTTTTTTAAAAAAAAAACGCATAAATTTGCAAAATCTCATCGGTTCTTTATTTGAAACGTTAGATTGGTTCATGACATTTACTTTTTGAAGATAATTTCATTTAAATGTTGACCGCGGCTGCGTCTTAGGTGGTCCATTCGGAAAGTCCAATTTTGGGCAACTTTTTCGAGCATTTCGGCCGGAATAGCCCGAATTTCTTCGGAAATGTTGTCTTCCAAAGCTGGAATAGTTGCTGGCTTATTTCTGTAGACTTTAGACTTGACGTAGCCCCACAAAAAATAGTCTAAAGGCGTTAAATCGCATGATCTTGGTGGCCAACTTACGGGTCCATTTCTTGAGATGAATTGTTGTCCGAAGTTTTCCCTCAAAATGGCAATAGAATCGCGAGCTGTGTGGCATGTAGCGCCATCTTGTTGAAACCACATGTCAACCAAGTTCAGTTCTTCCATTTTTGGCAACAAAAAGTTTGTTAGCATCGAACGATAGCGATCGCCATTCACCGTAACGTTGCGTCCAACAGCATCTTTGAAAAAATACGGTCCAATGATTCCACCAGCGTACAAACCACACCAAACAGTGCATTTTTCGGGATGCATGGGCAGTTCTTGAACGGCTTCTGGTTGCTCTTCACCCCAAATGCGGCAATTTTGCTTATTTACGTAGCCATTCAACCAGAAATGAGCCTCATCGCTGAACAAAATTTGTCGATAAAAAAGCGCGAAACACATTTCGAACCGAACACTGATTTTGGTAATAAAATTCAATGATTTGCAAGCGTTGCTCGTTAGTAAGTCTATTCATGATGAAATGTCAAAGCATACTGAGCATCTTTCTCTTTGACACCATGTCTGAAATCCCACGTAATCTGTCAAATACTAATGCATGAAAATCCTAACCTCAAAAAAATCACCCTTTATATATGTACATACATATGTAAGTAACATATCAATCTCATACAATACATATCTAACAGTAATCATCCAGGTGTTCTCACATTTCGTCTCTTATACTAAGAGATAGGAGCTCGAAGCGTGGGTGACGACATGAAAAATTAGTCTAAGTCAATCACTATTGGTTTGTCATTTGAAGAGTAATAAAGCTAATTGTTCAAAGTACAACTCAACTTCGTTTTAATCTTTATGGCACAGTCGGTAGGATCTGTGAAAAAGATCTTAATAAAAAACGAACCTATATTCTCTGTGAAAAAGTGAAAATTCTTATTCCTATTTTTAAATATCCGTGCTGAAGGAAAAGCAATAAACTGAAAAATAAACAAACGGAAAAAACAAAAAAAAACAATAAACTGGGAAGAAAAAGTATATTATAAACTTTGTTGAATGAACTACCTACTATCAAAGTAAATAGTACTGAATATTGTAAAGCAACAAAAAAACAAAAAAATCATTTGTACACTCGCGTCGAAAACGACCTTCATTTAACCTTCAACGTGATCTTTCCTCGCTAATTTGATTTCGGTGCGATTTTGAATTGACCTTCACAAAGAAAGTACATGAATTAAAAACAAACAACGAAATAATAACTAAAGCAACAACATTTACCATATCCACATTGTCCTTTAATTAACCTTTTTCTGCTGTGGTGAACAATTTTAGTGTAACTCTACCTCAAAGCGTAACAACAAACAGTGAAGAGACAAATTCCAACCCTAAAAGATGCTTAGAAGAGCAATATAAAAGAGTAATTGATATGTAGATCACAAAAAGTGAAATGCACATAACAAAAAATACGCAGCAACAAAAAAAGTAGATGGACATTTATACAGAACTACAGTATTTGAGTGAAAACTTTCAAACATTGAGCATAAACCCTACAATCAATATGGCTGAGGAACAACAAAGAAGAGAACTTGTGCTGCAGAACATTAAATTAATTCAGGCCTTTGACGGCGATAGCAGTTATTTGGCGCTTTACATCGACAGCATTAATTCGATAATACCTCCAGTATTGCAATCGTTACCAGAACAACGAGCATTTAATTTTAATAGCGTTAGACGTCGTAAGAAGAGAGCAACCGGTTGACTGGGCAACACTGGGGCAACTTCTAATTGACGAGTTTGGTGAGCACACTCTGTTTCGTTGTATGTGTCACCTTTTCCGAACTCACCGTGTATTTTTCGCAAAATGGAAGAATATAAAGCACCTGTATAGATGAAATGAACACAAGAGATTCTTAAACTTGTAACTCAAATGTATTTTCGGGTTTATTTTCACAGCTTATAGGTATTATGGTATGTGGGTACACAGTATAAACTTTTTAATTTTTTGATAAGTGATATGCTCACAAAACAATTTAAAAATAAAATTAAAATTTTCGCCTCACAAAATATTTTTACTTAACGATGTTCGCAGAAAACCGGTAAAATGCTCGCCAAAAAGAGGAATCGTTTCGATTGGGCCGATGTCGTAGCGCCAGGATGATGAACTTAACAAGGTGTCCGTCGTTTTTGTGTGATGTCATTGTGTGTGTGTTAGAGCGTGGTGGATGATGTGAAGAAAGTGATGATGACTGTGGGGAATGTGGCGAATCAGTGTTGCATATGTATGTAGATGTGTGGGATGATGTTGACGGGCAAAAGTGGGAAGGCTGATACCCATTTAGCCATCCTGGCCCCCCTAGGCAAATTTTTAGCCTAGTAATCGCTGGAGTTGTTGCAGCGTAGCGACCACGTTGCTGAGACCGGTTGGACGACGGGCTTGTGGCCTCGTACGCTGCCGCAGTGTTACGTTGTGGTGGTGTCGCGGACGCTAGTCGTCCGGTGTGCTTATTGGCCTTCGCTGTTGCTGCCGTTTGGAACGTCGTTTACCCCCGCGGTTGCATGGGGCAGAGTGTCGCATGGTCCCCGGGGTGGTGATGCGGTGCAGCTTAGTGTGGTGTGGAAGCATACACATCTGGCTCACATAGCCGGACGTACACTCTTGTGTGGTATGAGTAGGCGACAGGCAACTCAGGCAATGGACATGGAGAGGCCGTGAGTTGAGAACGGCTTCAATTCTAGTTAACAAGGTCGTGAATTCTTCATAATTGAACTTATAGTTGCCGGCTAGCTTCTTGAAATGAGTTTTGAAGCTTTCTACAGCTGATTCCCATACACCGCCCATATGAGGATCGCTGGGGGGATGAACTGCCAATTGATACCTTGCGGAGCGTATTTTTGGACAATGTCAGGTGAGACTTGTTTCATGAAATCTACAAACTATTTTTCTGTAGCTCGTTGTGCTCCGATAAATGTTTTGCCATTATCGCTCATTATTTTTGATGGAAAGCCATGTCGTCCGACGAAGCGAGCAAATGCCGCGAGAAAAGCCTCCCTCGTCAGATTAGTGCACAGCTCAAGGTGCACTGCTTTTGTCGTGAAACAGACAAAGACAGCCACATAGCCTTTCATCATGGTGGGAGACCTTAGCATGGACGTCTTTATTTGAAAAGGCCCAGCAAAGTCGACACCTGTTGTGGTGAAAGGCAGAGCGAAATCGCAGCGTTCCGGTGGAAGTGCTGCCATAATCTGCGTTCTCATTTTCTGCTTGTGCATAGTGCAGATGTTACACATGAAAATGCACTTCTTGATTTGGGGCTTAAGACGGGGCACATAGTACTCTTGGCGTACCATATGTTGCATGAGGCGATGTTCGGGGTGCAACATGAGTATATGGATATAGTTGATGAATAATGTGGCAAATGAGGATTTCTCTGGTATTATTATAGGGCGGCGTTTATTATATGTTAGGCTTGAATTTGCAAGCCGACCATTCGCACGAAGCAGACCTTTCGTGTCTAGAAATGGATTTAATACTAAGAGTGAGCTCTTTTTATCAATCGGCTTCAATTCTCTTAATAAGGATATGTCGCGGCTGAAGAAGCGCGTTTGAGTTGATGTGATAAGGGCGATTTTTGCCCTTTGCAAGTCTTGGTGCGTCAAAGTATCGCATTGGGGATAGGTTGCCCCTTTACCTTTATACTTGAGTCGCTCTGTGAATCTGAGCATATAGGCGACTACTCTGAGCGCGCGGGGGAACAATGAAAATCGTGCAAGGATGTCAGCATCCTCCATTGTAGTGTGATAAGTGGCGATTTTTCGACCTTCTGGGGCAATTATGTTGCGCATAGGCGAATGGGGCCAAGAATCGGGAGATTATGTTAACCATTGGGGGCCATTCCACCGAAGGGTGGAGGTGGCGAGATGCAGAGGTTTGCATCCTCTTGTACCTAGATCCGCAGGATTGTCAACACTGGCTACGTGTCGCCAAGTGGCCGATCCTACTAGATCAAGTATTTGAGACGTTCTGTTGGAAATATATGTTTTCCACGCACGTGGTGGTTTTTTCAACCAGGCGAGAACTATTTCGGAATCGGACCATAGGTATAACTTGTGTTTTGCCATGTTCAAGTGGGTCCGTACCATGGAAACTAGCTTTGCTAGTAGCAGAGCGCCACAGAGTTCAAGTCGTGGTAGACTTATCGTTTTTAGCGGTGCGACTTTTGCTTTTGCCGCCAGTAGGTGGCTTGTGGTTGCAATATCGCTTTGTGTGCGCACATAAATAGTGGCACAATATGCCTTTTCAGAGGCGTCGCAGAAACCGTGTAGTTCCACTTTGTATTCGGGGGAATAGTTTACCCACCGTGGAATTTGTATCTATGAAATTTCTTTTAGGTTGTTAGCAAACTGGGACCATTTTTCTAAGCGAAGAGGCTTCACTTGTTCGTCCCAGTCGGTTCCGTCTAGCCATAATTCTTGGATTAGGATTTTCGCTTGCATCATAATTGGCGAAAGCCATCCTGCTGGGTCGAAAAGTTTCGCCACAGAGGATAAAATTTATCTCTTTGTTATGGCTGACAATGCGGATATTGACTCTGTAGTATATGAAAACTGGTCAGATATCGCATTCCATTGGATGCCCAGTGTTTTTGTTGTACTTTCCTTTTCAAATATAAGGAAATTAGTGTCCAACAAATGGTCTTCTGGAATATTTTTTAAAATATTTGGGTGGTTGGCTGTTATCTTTTTTAATGGAAACCCTGCGGTATTGAGAGCATTTATTACCTGTGATAAGGTATCGTATGCTAGTGGAAGACTGTGGCTTCCAGACAGGATATCGTCCACATAGGTCTGTGTTTTTAACACTTGTGTTGCCAGAGGAAATTCTGACCTTGTGTCTTCTGCCAGTTCGTGGAGTGTACGAATGGCTAAGTATGGAGCACAGTTTACGCCAAAGGTTACTGTTTTTAAATTAAAGTCACGTAGTGGACTACTGGCAGATTTTCGGAAGATAATTCGCTGAAAATCTTGATCGTCCTTATGTACGACTATTTGTCTATACATTTTTTCGACATCCCCATTTCATGAGGAGCACTAAATCTGGTTGGAGTGTGGGTCCCGTAAATAGAATATCATTTAGGGAATTCCTCGAGCTAGTGGTTCTTGAGGCATTGAAGACAACTCGAACTTTTGTTGTTTTTTCTCAGGCTTTACTACTGCATGATGTGGCAAGTAGAAAGAGTAATATTTGCCTCTTATGATTTTTTCACATGGTCTTATTTCCTCCATGTGACACCAATGAAGACCTAAATGAAGATATTCTTCCAAGACACCATCATAATTCTGTTTCAGCTCACCTTTTCTAAGTAGGTTTTTTTCCATACTTAGAAACTGCTGCATTGCAGAGGTGCGAGAGTGACCTAAGGCGAGTGTGTCTGGAAATTGTTGTTTTAGTGGTAGTCGTACGACATACCGACCATTAGCTGATCGAGTAGTTGTGGCTTTGTAAAAGTCTTCACAATACTGATCTTCTGGTGTTGTAATTGTAATGGGGGCGAGTTCTTCTAACTCCCAAAATTTTCTCAATTATGAATTGAGGTACTCGTTTGAGATTTCCTCAACTTGAGTTGTCATTGTTGTGACAGGTTCGGCAACTAGTCCACTTAGGACCCATCCGAAAATGGTATTTTGCGCCAGTAGTGTTTTCGAAATTTTTTCAACACCTTTCAGTATTATTTGCGATATAAGATCGCTGCCTAATAGAAGGTCTGCAGTTGGGATCTGCTAGAGTCAGATGTGAAATCTTATCCCAATGCTTGCTCTTTATTTGATAGCTTGGAAGCATGTTTGTTAGTTGCGGTAAGACAATAGCATTTGCTTGAATGCGCTTATCCGCTTGGGGGGAAATTAGGGTAATGGGGCAGATTTTATGTGAGTTTTGTACTACTCGTCCGCCCATTCCCGTACTTTCATAGTTGACATGTTTTGTTGGCAGTTTTAGCCTATTTTGTGCCCTAGACACTATGAATGATCGTTGCGATCCTTGGTCTATTAGGGCTCTTAGTTTGAACAGTTCTCCTCGATGTTCGATGGAGACAACTGCTGTTGGTAGTAATACCTTACTTTGATTCTCGCTGTGCAGCGTTTGAGTTTTTAATGCCTTTGAGCAGCATGGTGCCTCTTGGCAAATTTCTAGATTTTGTGTTTCGGGAGTTGCTGTTGCAACTAAACCCGTGGCTTTTCTTGAGAATGTGTTACTTTGAGCTGTATTGGAAGACATGTTGTAATGTAACATGGAATGATGTCTTTTATGACAATATACGCAGTTGAATTTGCTTTCACAATTTGTAAGATTGTGCGCGTGGGACAAGCAGTTTGTACAGAGTCTTTTTGACCTGACAAAGTTGTTCCTTTCGTTTGTATTTAATTTTTTAAACTTCTCGCAAGTTTTTAGTTTATGCCCTCCTGCACATAGTTCGCATGACGTATATTTGTTCTGTTCAGATGTGAACGATAGTGCTTTGAAAAAGCTTCTATTTAAATTGTTGTTGTTAGTGACTTGGGGTCTATTGAAGCTTCTGTTTAGGTCGGGTTGAACGTTTTTGGTTCTGACTGTTTTTTTATCTACCCTTTCCGCAATTTCATATTGGGCAGTTAAGAAATCTTTCATTTGATGCCACGTTGGGCAGTCTCTTCTTGATGAGAGCGATTGCTCCCATAGAAGTAATGATTTTTCGGGTAATGCTGCGGTGCATATGTTTATAAGAATAGGATCCCAGCTGTCTATGGGAACATTTTGTGTCGTTAGAACCGACAAACAATTTGAAACAGTGGATTCTAATTTTATGAATTCTTCACTTGTTTCTTTTTGAATTTTCGGCAAGTTCATGAGTATGGTTACTTGCTTGTCGACCAATATTCTTTTGTTTTCAAATCTTGCTTTCAGAGCTTCCCAAGCCAAATTGAAATTGTCATCACTTAATGCGAACTGTTTTACTATTACGCCTGCTTGACCTTTTGTTTTGTATCGGAGATGATACAATTTTTGCGCTTGCGATAGTTTTGGATTGTTTATGTACACGGTAGTAAATATGTCCCGGAAGGACGGCCATTGTTCATAACCTCCATGAAATATTTCTGTATCGCACGCTGGCACTTTGAGATGAATGCCTGTTGCCTCTTGGGCTTGCAATTGTGGTAACTCTACTCTACTGTGGGGAGCAAGTGCAATTGACTTTATGAGTTTTAGTTGATCTGCGATCATAATCTTTGTGTCTTCATACTGGTCTAAGCAGTTTTCAAATTTGGCGTATGCAGAAGATTTAAAGTTTTATGGTAGATCTGAATCGTCAGTATCTACAATTGCGTCATATGCAGCTTGGAGACGTGTCCAAAAATTTTCAATCGTTTGGCTTTTTATTTCTAGCGCCAATTAAGAATTGTCTTGAATCGGCGAAGATGCAAATCGAGTGCAGTATTTTATGAGACAGTCGCTCTCAGAAATGAATTTGGAGTATGATATGTCTTTCCCCCTCTTTTGTTTTGTAGCACCTTGCTTAGAGCATGCAGCTTCTGCAGGTGTACATGGACTCTTATCGTCAGAAATCATTTTTGGAATTTTTAGGAATTGAGATGTTTTAGATTCTTTTGAATCTATATTCATTTAGAAAATGTAAATTTGTAAAATATTTGTGTATATTTTCTTTCAGTGTATACTGAGAACAGGAGGATGGGGTCATGTGTAGAAGTTCACGCAAGTGAGGAAAGTTCTCTGATCGCCATTCACTTGGGAGTGGCCAGAAACGATTCTTTTACATATGACTCAAGCAGCTCACGACTTCCGGTCTTTGACCAAGTATCCTCTGGGTAGCCTAAGAACATCCGTTTGAAGGCGAGCTAAAGTGAGAAGGCGAAACACCCCTGCATAGGGTTGTGCGCTGGGTTTGGGACCCGCGACGTAAAAAAACACCTCCAATGAAAACCAACAATCAGCCTCGGATGAGAGCCCCCCCTTTTGATGACGACCATGGCAAACGAATTAAGGACTATGATTTGAGGGCATGCACCTGGAATGTCCGGTCCCTTAATTGGGAAGGTGCCGCTGCCCAGCTGGTAGATGTCCTCGTAAAGATAAAGGCTGACATCACCGCCGTCCAAGAAATGCGATGGACGGGACAAGGACAGAGACGAGTAGGTCCTTGTGACATTTACTGCAGTGGCCATATAAAGGAGCGCAAGTTTGGTGTTGGATTTGTGGTGGGAGAGAGACTCCGTCGCCGAGTACTATCATTCACTCCGGAGAATGAACGTCTAGCCACAATCCGCATCAAAGCGAGGTTCTTCAACATATCGCTGATTTGCGCCCACGCCCCGACGGAAGAGAAGGACGATGTGACCAAAGATGCCTTTTATGAGTGCTTGGAGCGCACTTATGAGAGATGCCCCCGCCACGATGTCAAAATCGTGCTTGGCGACTTCAATGCCAGGGTGGGCAAAGAAGGTATCTTTGGCACTACGGTCGGTAAATTCAGCCTCCACGCGGAAACATCCCCAAATGGGCTGAGGCTGATCGACTTCGCCGGGGCCCGAAATATGGTTATCTGTAGCACTAGATTCCAGCATAAGAAGATACATCAAGCTACCTGGCTGTCTCCAGATCGAAAAACCACCAACCAGATCGATCATGTTGTGATAGACGGAAGACACGTCTCCAGTGTTTTAGATGTGCGTGCGCTCCGAGGTCCTAACATCGACTCGGACCACTATATTGTTGCAGCCAAAATACGCACCCGCCTCTGTGCAGCAAAAAACGCACGCCAACAAACACAAGGATGGTTCGACGTCGAGAAGCTGCAATCACAACAGACAGCCGAACGTTTCTCTACTCGGCTTGCACTCCTGCTCTCTGAGAGCACTCGTCAACAACTCGGTATAAGGGAACTGTGGGACGGCATTTCAAACTCCTTACGTACAGCTGCAACCGAAACCATTGGTTTTCGGAAAGTGCAGAAGAACAGCTGGTACGACGAGGAGTGCCGTGTCGCAGCGGAGAGAAAACAGACTGCCTACCTCGCAACGTTACGATCGACCACAACACGTGCGGGATGGGATAGATACCGAGAGTTGAAGAGGGAAGCGAGACGCATTTGTAGACAGAAAAAGAAAGAGGCCGAAATGCGTGAGTACGAAGAGCTTGATAAGCTGGCCGACAGGGGTAATGCTCGAAAATTCTACGAAAAGATGCGGCGGCTTACAGAAGGTTTCAAGACCGGAGCATACTCTTGTAGAACCCCCAAAGGTGATCTAGTTACCGATGCCCAGAGCATACTTAAATTATGGAGGGAACACTTCTCCAGCCTGCTGAATGGCAGTGAACGCACAACACCAGGAGAAAGCGAACCCGATACCCCAATCGATGACGATGGAGCAGACGTTCCATTGCCCGACCATGAAGAAGTTCGAATAGCAATTGCCCGCCTGAAAAACAACAAAGCGGCAGGGGCCGATGGATTGCCGGCCGAGCTATTCAAACACGGCGGCGAAGAGCTGATAAGGTGCATGCATCAGCTTCTTTGCAAAATATGGTCGGACGAAAGTATGCCCAACGATTGGAATTTAAGTGTGCTATGCCCAATCCACAAAAAAGGAGACCCCACAATCTGCGCCAACTACCGTGGGATTAGCCTCCTCAACATCGCATATAAGGTTCTGTCGAGCGTATTGTGTGAAAGATTAAAGCCCACCGTCAACAAACTGATTGGACCTTATTATCAATGTGGCTTTAGACCTGGCAAATCAACAACCGACCAGATATTCACGATGCGCCAAATCTTGGAAAAGACCCGTGAAAGGAGAATCGACACACACCACCTCTTCGTCGATTTCAAAGCTGCTTTCGACAGCACGAAAAGGAGCTGCCTTTATGCCGCGATGTCTGAATTTGGTATCCCCGCAAAACTAATACGGCTGTGTAAACTGACGTTGAGCAACACAAAAAGCTCCATCAGAATCGGGAAGGACCTCTCCGAGCCGTTCGATACCAAACGAGGTTTCAGACAAGGCGATTCCCTATCGTGCGACTTTTTCAACCTGCTTCTGGAGAAAATAGTTCGAGCTGCAGAACTTAACAGAGAAGGTACCATCTTTTATAAGAGTGTACAACTGCTGGCGTATGCCGATGATATTGATATCATCGGCCTCAACACCCGCGCCGTTAGTTCTGCTTTCTCCAGACTGGACAAGGAAGCAAAAGAAATGGGTCTGGCAGTGAACGAGGGCAAGACGAAATATCTCCTGTCATCAAACAAACAGTCGTCGCACTCGCGACTTGGCACTCACGTCACTGTTGACAGTCATAACTTTGAAGTTGTAGATAATTTCGTCTATCTTGGAACCAGCGTAAACACCACCAACAATGTCAGCCTAGAAATCCAACGCAGGATAACTCTTGCCAACAGGTGCTACTTCGGACTAAGTAGGCAATTGAGAAGCAAAGTCCTCTCTCGACAAACAAAAACTAAACTCTATTAGTCTCTCATAATTCCCGTCCTCCTATATGGTGCAGAGGCTTGGACGATGACAACAACCGATGAGTTGACGTTGCGAGTTTTCGAGAGAAAGGTTCTGCGAAAGATTTATGGTCCTTTGCGCGTTGGCCACGGCGAATATCGCATTCGATGGAACGATGAGCTGTACGAGATATACGACGACATTGACATAGTTCAGCGAATTAAAAGACAGCGGCTACGCTGGCTAGGTCATGTTGTCCGGATGGATGAAAACACTCCAGCTCTGAAAGTATTCGACGCAGTACCCGCCGCGGGAAGCAGAGGAAGAGGAAGACCTCCACTCCGGTGGAAGGACCAAGTAGAGAAGGACCTGGCCTCGCTTGGAATATCCAATTGGCGCCACGTAGCGAAGAGAAGAAACGACTGACGCGCTGTTGTTGACTCGGCTATAATCGCGTAAGCGGTGTCTACGCCAGTAAAGAAGAAGTATACTGAGAACTTAATTAACCGAGAACTCTTTTAGTTAAATAGGAGTTTTTTATTTCGTATAAAAATTTATAAAATCGCGTTTATAGCTTTTATGACTCGCCGTTGTGTTTACTTGCGTATACGTTTATTATTATTGATGCTTATTATTATAATATAAATTATATATTATAATTTATTACAATACTATATAATAATATTATTACAATAATTTTATTTTTTGTTTTGCAAGTATTTTTTTTTTCTTTTTCCGGATTTATTGGTATGCCCTTGTACGTATGTGACGGAGTGGGTCAATACCTTTTGTATATAAGTATGTATGTGCGATTCTCTGTGCTTGTACGTATGTTTTCGTGTTATTAGCACTTCTCTTTTTCTTTTTCTCCAGGAGAGAGGAATTTTTTAAATTTGTTTGCCTATTATAGTGCAGGCCGCATGCATGCCATACGTACTTGCATGTATGTATGTATGTATGTCAACAGTTTTATTACTTTGGCATTACGAAATAAACCGAAGACGAGAGAATCTGTAATGTGCAGGTATTTAACCTCTGCACTTAAACGCAAGTATATGTGTGTATGTATATAAATAATTTAAGCAATGTGTGTTAATGTATATTAACAGTGATGCTTAAATTGTATAAATGTATGTATATATGTATGTTTATACTCTCTCTCTTTTTTTGATGTTTGCTTTAAGATTTTAATTGCGCCTATTACTTCCTTTGAGCAATCAAGCTTACTGCTTTAAGAAGTATTGCCGGAAAATTTACAAGTAAATACTTGAATAGGGCGATATTATCTTTTGGTTGTTTTTTTTTTTTTTTGTTTAGAGTGGTTGCATAAACGAAGGTAAGTTTACGTGGGCGGTATAATACAAAATTTAGCTCCCTTTTTTTTTTGTTTTCTATTTTTTAATATCGGTTATTTAAATTGTACCGTATAAAAAAATATTTAAAATCCGTTTAAATAAAATGTTGCTCAAACGGTTTTGTATGCAACCGTAGTTACTAGCAAACATACATACATATATACATAAAAATTAAAAACAAAAAATGGAAACGATACAACTCACTTTGATTTCCCTTAGGGTTTTTGGGTTGTATACAGAAGTGAGTGTGAGTGTTGTCCAGTTCCTCCTCTTGGTTGGATGCCAGCTGTTTATTCCGCCTTTCTCTTATCTGCTTTTGTTTTTTTTTTCCTTTTAGATTCTTGTTAGAACTCGCGCCCGTATAAATTATTGTAAGTGTGACTGTTTTTAGTTAATTTTAGCTGTTTCAATTTAGTTCGCGCCCGTTTGTTTTTTTTTTTTTGTTTTTGATCAGGTGAGATATGTATTCTCTATTTTGTGTAACAAGCACTTTGTACCTCTGTTCACACTTTCTTTTTTTTTGTATTATGTATACGTATGTCTTAATTTTCTTTCACTTGCTGTTATGTTCTTATCTTGCGTTTATTTTTTGTTTAAGTTTTGATCACTTTATAGTTCCACCACACTTGATTTTATGTTTTGAGATTTAATTATTATTATTTTAAACTTTCGGTCACTTTCCCATGTACATACATATGTGTACATAAAAATTTTATATATTTATATATATATTTTTTTTATTTTCCGTAGTGCCTTTCTTTTAGGCTCGAAGGACCATGTTTCGTTGTATGTGTCACCTTTTCCGAACTCACCGTGTATTTTTCGCAAATGGAAGAATATAAAGCACCGGTATAGATGAAATGAACACAAGAGATTCTTAAACTTTTAACTCAAATGTATTTTCGGGTTCATTTTCACAGCTTATAGGTATTATGGTATGTGGGTACACAGTATAAACTTTTTAATCTTTTGATACGTGATATGCTCACAAAACAATTTAAAAATAAAATTAAAATTTTCGCCTCACAAAATATTTTTACTTAACGATGTTCGTAGAAAACCGGTAAAACGCTCGCCAAAAGGAGGAATCGTTTCGATTGGGCCGATGTCGTAGCGCCAGAATGATGAACTTAACAAGGTGTCCGTCGTTTTTGTACCTTTCTTCGGCGAAAGTAGATGATGGTGTGTGATGTCATTGTGTGTGTGTTAGAGCGTAATGGATGATGTGAAGAAAGTGATGATGAGTGTGGGGAATGTGGCGAATGAGTGTTGCATATGTATGTAGATGTGTGGGATGATGTTGACGGGCAGAAGTGTGAAGGCTGATACCCATTTAGCCATACTCCAATATCAACACTTATACTGCAAGTTAGTAACATTAGGTTTAAGCACAGCGTGAGAATTTTATGTGAAGAAACAAATAACGAAATTTGTAAAATTAAAGATTGTATTAAATTAAAAACTGCAAGTAGCTCTACCAAAGAATTTCTGAATAATGAACTAGAACAAATTAGTATGAAAACTCTTAAACGAGAATTACCAAACTACTTAACAGCATTATTTAATGCAAACTTAGCCACAAATATTAAATCCGTAATTAAAATTTTAAAAGAAAATGGTGATTTTGATGATGACAGAAACATGAATAAGAATAAACAAAATATAAGAAATAATACACTTATAAATAACCGAGCTCCTAATTATTCAAATAAAAATAGCTTTTATCGAAACGAATTTGAATACTTTTCCCAACCAGATAGAAACCATTTAGGGCAGACTTTAAATACAAATAACTATTACACGGGAGGGGTCCCATTAGGCAACAATTATTTTAGTAAAATGCAACCTACACAGATTGATCGCGTTCAACCTCTTCAGCTAACGAATTTCAGTTCTCCGTTTAACATAAGCAACAACCATAATTCTACCAACTTATGCAATAACCCGCAGACAAATTCATTTCAGACATCAAAAAAAGATACGACAAATTCAAGTCAGTGCAGAATTCGTAGATATGGACGACCTGAGCCAATGGAACAAGATTTTTTAAATTTTCAATTAGAAGCCTCGGAACATTACCCACCATTAGATTAACAATAAACAACAAACAAATAATATTTCTAGTAGATACGGGCTCATCAGTTAGTCTAATTAGAAGCTATTCAAGTTAAACCAATCGTTTTGAAAACAGCAACAGGAAAAGTTTTGTTAGACAAAGTACAAGTTGTTACTTTTGGAAACCAGAATTTAAAACTTTTTGAGTTTGACTTTTCTAATAACTATGAAGGGCTTTTAGGATTTGATATATTAAAAAAAACTTAACTCAAAGATAAATTTAGAAAATAATACTATTATCTTAAACGATCAGATGTATAACTTCTTAGAAATGAAAAATTCAGGTCAAAATTTCGATAATTTACTGAATATTAGCAGTGACGAAGAAGACGGAAATAATTTTAGACTAGACCATTTAAACTGTGAAGAATACAAAAAGCTTAATGAATTACTAAGAAAATTTAAAAATATTTTTTATAAGGAAGGAGAGCAACTCACTTTTACACACAAAATAAAACATAAGGTAAAAACCATACATGAAGACCCAATTTATGTTAAATCCTACAGATACCCAGAAGTTCACACAGCCGAAATGAATAGCCAGATAACGGAAATGCTCAGGCAAAAAATTATTTGCCATAGCGACTCTCCATATTCCGCACCTCTCTGGGTTGTACCCAAAAAAAAAACAGGATTCATCTGGAAGAGAGAAATGGAGAATAGTGTTTGACTTTCGAAAACTAAATGATAGGTATCCTATTCCCAACATGGACGAAATTTTGGATGAATTAGGTAAATGTATGTATTTCTCTACAATAGATTTGGCACAGGGATTCCATCAAATCGAAATGGATCCTGCGGACAGCAAAAAGACCGCATTTTCCACCCAAAGTGGACACTATGAGTTTCTGCGGATGCCTTTCGGGCTAAAAAATGCCCCCGCAACCTTCCAAAGGCTGATGAATACAGTTTTGGATGGCTAGTCGGATACATTTCTATGGTGTATTTAGACAACATCGTCGTGTTTAGTACATCACTTTAGGAACATATCGAATCGCTCGATAAGGTTTTTCAAAGACTAGCTGACGCTAATCTGAAAATACAGTTAACTAAAAGTGAGTTCTTATAACACGAAACAGAGTTTTTTGGGCATGTGGTGACTCCAACAGGCAAACAAGCCAACCCAAATAAAATAGAGGCAATTATAAATTATCCTATACCTAGAACAGAGAAAGAAATAAAGCAGGTCTTTGGTCTGGCGGGATTCTATCGAAAATTCATTCAAAATTTCGCAAATATTACTAAACCTTGGACAAATTGTTTAAAGAAGGGTAATAAAGTAAATAGCGAGAATAAAGAATATCAAAACGCCATAAATACTATAAAAATATTGATTACCCAAGATCCCATTTTGGTATACCCGAACTATGATAAGCCATTTACCCTAACGACAGATGCTTCTAATGTGGCCTTAGGAGCAGTTTTAAGCCAGCAAAGTCACCCTGTTTGCTTCGCGAGCCGCACTTTAAACGAGCACGAGCTTAATTATTCGACCACGGAGAAAGAGCTTTTAGCAATGGTTTGGGCTACTAAGTATTTTAGGCCATATTTGTATGGGAGAAAATTCATTATTAATAGCGAATATAAATTGCGCAACAATTCATTCCGCTGATGAAGACAGTGAAAGTTTTATTCAAATAACTGAAAAGCCCTTGAGTGTGTATAAAAATCAATTCAAAATAGTTAGAGGTAAGCAGAATAGTAGCAACATGAAAAAAGTTTTCACAACTAATTAAAGATCTAACTACAGAGTATATAAAAGAAATAATTTAAACTTACCTTTTAAAGAACAAAACAGTGATATATATGCCAGATGATAATGATTTTTTGCGGCTTCAAAATATGTATAAAACTTTGATTAATAGTAGTCGATAGTCGAATAGGGTTTACAGGACAACTAAGGAATTGCAAAATATTTTGGAATATTCTGAATTCAAAGCTATAGTAACAGAAATACATATAAGTGGACTTCACCAGGGCATAGAGAAAGTTGCAAAATGTTTCAAGGAAAAATATTATTATCCAAAATATCTAAATGAAATTTCCAATATAATTAATTGTTGTGAACTTTGCAATCACTGCAAAAGTGATCATATTGCCAATAAGCTTCCATTCAAAGTTACATCTCCCGAGATAAATTTGTGGTTGACTTTTAGAAATGGGATAATGAATATTGATTTGTTTTCTAAATTTGGTGGAAAAGGTGAAGGTGCTTAACTGGCTGGAAGCAAAAAAATCATTGCTGAAGGTATTTAATGCTATTGGGCCCCCAAAAACTTTGAAAATAGACCAAGATCAAGGTTCAAACAATATAAATATCAAAGAGTGGTGTAATCAGTTAAACATAGAAGTCAAAGTAACAAGAGGTAAAACAGGTATTGGTGATATAGAACGGCTTCATAAAACACTCAATAAAAAATTAAGAATAATAAATACATCAGAAGATAAAGAGCTTAAATACTTAGAAATAGAGCAAACACAAAGACAGAAGAATAAATAATGTGAACAAATATAGGCAAGAAAAAGAAATTGATACTAATACAGACTGATACTGATACAGAAAAATCAAGAAAAAGATTGGATAAACTATGTAAACCTTATCGGCAAGTAAAACTATTACAAACGGAAAAAGATGGGAAAAGCACCATGTAGTTAAATTTAAAAATCAAAAAGTCAGAAAACACAAAAACCAGTTCAAACGGAAAAGGAAGAATTATTAATAAAAGAAATTTCAAAATGAATTTAACTATTTCATAGATTTAGATTATAAATATTTTATGAGATTTAACTATTTTATAGATATAGATTATAAGTATTGTATGAGATAATAAATCTAACCTTTTTGTCTACATGTCTTCTTCTTCTTTACTGGCGTAGACACCGCTTACGCGATTATAGCCGAGTCAACAACAGCGCGCCAGTCGCTTCTTCTCTTCGCTACGTGGCGCCAATTGGATATTCCAAGCGAGGCCAGGTCCTTTTCCACTTGGTCCTTCCAACGGAGTGGAGGTCTTCCTCTTCCTCTGCTTCCCACGGCGGGTACTGCGTCGAATATTTTCAGAGCTGGAGTGTTTTCATCCATCCGGACAACATGACCTAGCCAGCGTAGCCGCTGTATTTTAATGCGCTGAACTATGTCAATGTCGTCGTATATCTCGTACAGCTCATCGTTCCATCGAATGCGATATTCGCCGTGGCCAACGCGCAAAGGACCATAAATCTTTCGCAGAACCTTCTCTCGAAAACTCGCGACGTCGACTCATCCGTTGTTGACATCGTCCAAGCCTCTGCACCAAATAGCAGGACGGGAATTATGAGTGACTTATAGAGTTTGGTTTTTGTTTGTCGAGAGAGGACTTTGCTTCTCAATTGCCTACTTAGTCCGAAGTAGCACCTGTTGGCAAGAGTTATCCTGCGTTGGATTTCTAGGCTGACATTGTTGGTGTTGTTTACGCTGGTTCCAAGATAGACGAAGTGGTTAACCCCTGAAAATATTGTACCACAATTGTAACGTTCTCAGCAGGTGTGGAAATTTGTTAGAGAATGGAGCGCGACAGCCCTAATAGAGCTTCGAAGGAAGGAATGACAAAGAAACAGCGAAATACGGGTGATCAACTTGGAGGTGGAAAATTCGTAGAACGAGAGCCAACTGGCAAAAGCTATCCTTGCGAAGAAATGACTAGCGGCGGTCCCGCAAGGCAAATAAATAGCTTGAGGTGACGGAGTTAGGGTTTAGTACGTAGGCGCCCTTTCCCGCAGGCTCCGCACTAATGGCGCGCACATGCGCGAGTAGGATTATCGTACATGGCGTTCGAAACAGGACGGTATCTTTTGAAGATTCCCCCTCCGGCAACAAAAAAACATTATTTGTGCATGTAAACAAAAAGAACCATACGCAAAATGTTTGTATATTTGTCCATACACAACTTCGTATATAAATATGTACACTTATTCTTTCATGCGAAATCTCCGTTGTCACGGAAATCTAATGACCGAAGCTCACGCTTTGTCAAAGAGTCATTGTGTCGAAGAACAGTCACGACGACATAGCGTCACAACATTGTGTTGTTGGTATATAATCCGAGCGGTGCCGAAAACACAAACGAACGATATCCAATTGCCACGCTTCCCTTGCCGCTGTAACAGCTTCGTCTACAAACCACCGTAAATATGAATGTTTCTGTATGAGCTTGCATACATACATATCGACTCAGTGTTTTGCAAGCCGCATAAAAATATTTTTTACATTCTTTGAGAAATACAGTCAATCTCGGTTATGTGCCACAATTAAAGATACAGATTTTTGTGGTTTGTTAAAAATAAAAATATAATATGGTACTTAAGCGAGACGTACTTAAAACAATAGTTTTAAAGTATTTCATAAAACAAACCGTAGGATGCAGCAAGATATAGGCATGAGGGATGATTTTCATTTAAGCGGAGTACTACTAAACCGGGATTCACGGTACACATAATTCAGAGGAATATTGAATATTTTCTTTGACATATTTCTTGACTTGCAAATCGACAAATAAACTATGTTGCCAATTTTATTCTAATATATTTGAATATTTATATTTGCGGGGTTGTCACTTTTTCCTTCTTACACAAATGTCAGAAATTGCTCAATTTATAATTTTTAACTTTTGCCATCGTCGCGAAAAGACGCCTTTAGGCAAGAGCATGCTCGGGGAGATGTAACGGTGTTTGTTTTCATGAATGAAGCAAGTTTGCCTGTTGATAATGCGCTTGCGTTCATGAATGAAAATATTGTTGTAGTGTATTTTTCTATAAATTTGGGCGTCGACTATTTGGCTGCTACATTGACTTCTGACGCTGCTGATGCTATTTGAGGCAATTGTAGAACAATATTTGTAGTTAATGCGGATAACATATCTACATGTGAACGCATATAAGTAGGCATGTTGTGTATGCATTATTTGTGTGGAAATGTTTTACGCACATATTTACATGTGTACTCATATAAGAATGTATGATGCTATTTGAAACGATTGTTGTTTTTGTAAAGCAATGTTTGTAGTTTTTGTGGGTGACATATTTACATGTGTACGCATATTTGTATGTTGGTTTGTGTATACATTATATGTTCGGCAATGTCGTACACATATGCATATGTATGTATGTATGTACACATAGAGTAGTGCGCTAGTTAACTTATTTACTCGTTAGGAAAGAAATAAATATATAATTTTAAGTCAGCCAATGAGATGGGTTCTGACTGATCCTTTATTTGTATAATATTTCACCGTATTCACATGTACTTCAATATTGAATATATTACACTTAAACTGTGCAAGTGGTACAAGTAACTTAAGTGTAACTTGTTACTCGGCATTCGATAATGATAAAGTGACCTCAAGGCTGTTCTTCCAGTTGCTTATATAGGCTTTGCTTATTACTGCTCATACTATTGAGATGCTGGTTGTTTACTAGTAAATATACTATTTAGGTTGTTATTGTTTGTTGTACTGATAGTGCGCTTTTATTGTTCTAAGATAAAGTTGTTTTGATGATTTTTCTTTAATGTTTACTGAAACATAAGGTTGTGGTTAAATGTTAAAGTACTATTAACTCTCCCATCTCTTGTGAAAAATAGATATCCTGATCTATACTTGAGTCTTGAGTCATTCGTACACGTTCTATGGTAGCGTTGTAGTTTCTCAGATACACATTTTTTTGATAAATTAGATATAGTTTTTGAATTACAAATATACTTATTAATAGGACTACAAGTACTTCTCTAGTTACGAACATATTCTTGATTGGGTGTTCTTCAAATGGTATTAAAAATTTATTTAATTTTTTAGTGTTTTTCAAATTGATATTAGTTTTCTGATTCCAATATTTCAAGAATGTGAATTCTTTCGTTTCCATTAGCTATAATATAATCTTCAGTTTCTTGTTTCTGGTTGTGGAATACTTCTGTGTCAATGATAATTGTTTCATTGAATTGGATTAAATTCAATCCCTCAATTGATTTTTCGTTTAAAAGGAAAACGATATTATCATGTCCTAAATCTATAATACGTGCGTTATTTTCTTGGACACTTCTAACATTATAATGGGCTTTGTAACCTTCGATCATTAGTATTGTACAATTATCATTAAGTTCTTGCTTACAAATACATTTACTTAAATAATTATTACATTTAGATGTTAGAATTATTTTTTCTTCATATTTACTTACGATTTTATTCATATCCAAAATATCTTGACGATAGAAAACAAGGTTACTATGTTGTGCATTATGTTTCAATGGCTAGATATTTATAAATTACAATGAAAGTGTCTTCTAATCTACCTACATGCGTCTCTGCATATTCGAGTATGTCAATAACCGGTATACTAGTTTGTTTCTTTTCTAATATCCTATCAATCTCGGCCGTATTTATTGCTGCTGAATAAAAATTTCCGTTCTTCGCGAAATTAATTGTCGTAGTTAAGTCAAATAACTTCTTGTATAACTCATGCAATATAAGTTTTTGTTTAATCGTCTCAATATTACATGTTTTTATCATTATTTCAAAAGTGGAATTAAATTGTCTTTTTTTGTTATTATTTTCAATTATGTCGTTGAGTATTGTTTTAATTTAAGCAGGTCGTCGAGGTCTGGGACTCCTGTGATAAATTTCAAAATCGATCCTAAGAAATCAAGAGATGGTCTTGAGCGTCTGGCTCGTCCATTATTCAGTAGTTGTTTTCTGAGGATTTTTATTCTGTTGAACAATGCTGTTTCTGTTGCGTCTTCACCGGGCATCTCTCCTTTATGTTCGGTGATCTCGTAGTATGGTTTAAGTATTTTGCTTAAGTTCGTCATATGGAATAGGTAATCATGTTCTTGATACTAAAATGATGAGTCAGTCTCGGTTAACACGTACTTGCGATCTTGTAAGTCGGTTATTTTCTGAGCCAAAGATGTTGCTAAGATTAATGTTAAAGTTGTCTTCATCAATGCTTTTGAGGTTGTCCTTGTGTACGATTTTCCTCTCCGTTGTTAAAATTGTGTCCCCACGATTCTCTTGTACTGTTTTCTTTAAATAGCGTGGATTTGTTTTATTTCGTCGGTTTTGTTTCATATAAACTGTTTGTCCTGTTTTACATTCCTTTTATGTTCGTTTTTTATTGTGGTGTGATTGCATATCTCCTGCTTGTTTTCGATCAGTTCTTTTATTCCTTCAGTCTTGCTCCTTTCGAAAAATAATTCGATAGGTTTCCTTGTTATGACAAAATGTATTGTCCTACTGTATTCCTTGATTGCGTTGAATAGTTCTTCAGTCGCGGTTGATTTATTTTGTTTAATGCGAACTCTAGTAATTTCCAGAATGGTTGAATAAAAGAGTACAAAATTTCTGTAGAGCACACGCTCTTAAATAAAAATGAATTTTATTCGTATTTTAAGAATTTGACGAAATTATAAATTTTGTTATAAATTGTAATGTTAATATAAATCAATGTCGAAAACCGGGCGGCGAGTATAAAATTCCGAAAAAGGGGACAGCCGGTGCGTGTGTTATGCGTTGGTATTCTCATCGAATGTGTTGAATCTGAATGTGGGGTCATTCTCTATGTTGAGCGGGTTGATGCACAAGTGTGGTGAGTTGTGCTTTGTACGAATGTGATGTCTTTGACTATGGTCGTTTCCAAGTTGATAATCGTATTATTTATTTTACTTTAGTTTTAAGTTTGAACCTAGTTTTTTAGGTACACCCTAATACTTGGATTTGTATGTATGTACATATGTATGTCCTTATGAAGGTACTTATTTTTGTGCAATTGAGAGCTCACAGAAGAGATCAATGCGCTATTTGAGTATGCACAAGTTGTTTGTGTGTTTTTGATTATGCCTTTTTCGTAGGCAATTGAGAGCTCGTTAAAGCAGGGGTGGCACATTTTTAGCACGCAAAGATAGCAAAGTGCGCACGGGGGCTAGATGAGGGAAATATCAGTTAACGGAGAGAAGGGCATAACAAGTTGCGAAAAGTTGTGAAAAAAATCAATCACATTCCTCCGTAACTTAATGTTCATCGCAGACTGGTTGCGGCAATACTGACATTGTACACAAATTTAAGAGCGGAAGTTTACTTCATATCGGAATTGTACAGTTGTGTGAACAAAAAGAGGTAAACATAATTTGCAGGGTTTAGAGCTTCGCATTAAAATTTGTTTTTATTTACCATTGCATGGTGGGAAGTTCTAATCACTGTTAGGAAAAAATATATAAGTAATACTTGCATCTAAAAACAATTTTATTTAATAAGAAAACAGCACATTTTAAAACTTCACAACACCCATAGTTGTTCCTATTTTGTTCACAGCACTATACATGAGATAGAACAGTTAATGATGGTGATGCCAGTTGTAAAAATTCATTTTAGCTACAATTGAGAAAACCTTTCTCAAGTTGTGGGCTTTTATACATACGTACATATGCAAGGCAGTTTTATACATATATATGCATACATAAAAAAAAGATACTTGTGACAATAATATATATATTTAATTTAATGAAAATGCTTATATAAATTATATACATATGTATATTTAATATTAATATTTGTGATATCTTCAGTTTGGTTATTTTATAAAAATATTCAAAGATTTTAGGTTTTCTTCTATAATTCTTCTGTTAAATTTTGAAAATCTAAGTTGCCTCTGGAAATGTATTAAAATAATAATACGCGCTAAAGAAAGGGAACACATATTTTCAAAAATATAAGAAATCATCAAATAAAAATATATTTGCGCGGTATAGCATTATTCATTGAGAGTGGCTAAGCACACAAATAGAATACAAACACTAAACATCGCATTTCGCTTTTCCCTCCGCTAGGAGCGGCCGGCGTTTTACGCATATGTAGTTTTGTACACCTCTAAGTTTTCAATTCTAATTTTTCATAATATAGAATATCAAAACTGAAAACAAACTATTAAAAATAGTTTATATATTAATAAATAATAGCATTCGATTCTGATTTTGAGTTAGTTTAAGAAAATTTCAAATATATTGAAGACAATTTTTATAATTACTACAGCATATCGAGGCTGGCAACCCTGCGTTGTGACAGAGTAATCTGCTGAGTCGTTTTTACGGGGAAAACCCCAAGTCGTTGGAAATTCTATGGTAAGCGGGCGGTAGAAGAAGATACATAGTATTGCGCTCTCATATGATTCACTTGTGTATATGCGTTTGAAGAAACAGTGGTTCATAAACTGAAATTACTATAATTTAAAAAGAAAAATTAGTCCATTTAATGTGGAATGGGAAGAAAAGTATTTAAGTCAGTAAAGCTCTGATATGTATATATGTATATTATAGATCTGCAGTTCTCTATTCTTTTAAAAATAAGTTTGCGCAAATTTCAGACAGAATTACTTTTTATAAAGATCTTCGTTTAAAGAAATATCCTTATTTGAAATTTTTTCTTCGAAAATTATATGTATCTATGCACCTGCACTTGTGAACAATTTTTTTCAATAATGAAATTAAACAAACATAAAATAGGAAATTGGTTGTCTGATTTAAATTTTTGTACAATAATGCACGTAGCTACAGCTAATGAGATTAAACCAAACATAGAATTTATTATGGCAAATAAACCATATGAAATTCTGTTATAAAGACATATTAAAAAATTTTTACTAAAATAAAATATTATACTTTTTGTTATTTGTCTTACATTTTATAAATTTATAGTAGTTACAATGAAACTTAAAATTGTTAGGCAATTTCACAGTTATTACCCACAGTGCAACTTTCCATATATACGTGCGCTCTCATTTGTAAACATGGTGTGGGAAAATACGTTGCTCTCACTTCCCTCTTCATGTTTGCCCACGATGATCCCCTCACCTAGCCCTCAAAATGTGCACTCGTGCCCGCACGGGCAAAATGCACTGAGGGCTAATATGCCCATCCCTGCGTTAGAGACATCAATTCGCTTTTTGTACGCAATCCTGCTTGTTTTTGTTTACCAATTGTATTGCCGGATAATTGCCAATGCGGACTTATAATATGTGTGTCTACAATAAGGTGTGTCATCCTGAGGCAACCTTTTTTTTCAAATGAAAAGTAGGCTCAAAACTTTAGAAAATGTGTAAAAAAAAAGTCAATCAAAAGATGAGCTCTAAATAATAATATTAAGAGGCGGCTATTTCAAATTTTCTGTTTTCCATATAAATTACATGGAAAAAATATCTTTTTTTTTGTGGTGGTTATTGTGCGGAGGTTTTAATGTGCACGCGACGGCGGCCAGTAGGGATGGTAAACTCGATTCCGATTCTACTCGAGAATCGAGTTTTCTCGTTAAATATTTATTGAAAATGCTGGTTTTTACCTGACTTCTTTTTTATTTTAATTTGATGAAATCCGGATTCCAAATCTAAAGTTGTGAAGTACTCTGCTTCTCCTAAGTTTTAGAGCATCATGGCGATATCCGGAATGGGATATCTATCAGCGATTGTTTGCGCATTTAACTTCTGGAAGTCAATAACCGTGCGTCTTTTTGGGTGGCCTTGCTAGTCATTCCCTTTTTTCGAAACTGTCCATATGGGTGAATTGTACGGGCTTTCTCTTGGCTTTATTATTTCATTATCTAATAATTTTTTTATTTCAGTTTCTACAAATGCTCTATCCGCTTGAGGGTATGGATACTGTCTGGCCCAAATAGAATTATTTGTTTCTGTTTTGATTTCTGCCTCTACTGTAGTTACGTAGGGTAATGTTTTACTCTGCTCATTTCTTTTCGTTAATTCCTTTATTTCTTTTTTAAACATTTCTACTCCTATCATATAATTTATTCTTGTTAATTTATTCTTTTTCACAATTAATACACTTCTTTCTGTATCTATCACGGCTTTCATTTGCTTTAAACCTTTAATTCCTATCAAGAAATCGAAACCTTGTAAGACATCGAGTTCTAAAGATTCCATACTGAATCCTATTATATTTCTCTATATTTAATTAATAATTTACCAAGTAAAGTAGCGGCTTGTTTTTTACTTTCTACTTCTATCCTTTTTGCGTGAGGGAATTTTGGATTTACATAATTTTCTTCTGCACCACTATCAATTAAAATATACACTGAGTTACCTTCTTCTGTAGTCCTTACAAGCGTTGGTAGCCCATGCCTTAGAATAAGAAAATATTCTTCCTGTTCATATTCTGTATTTGATTGTTGATCGTGTTCAATTTGGTTGATTCGTTGGTTCTTCGGTAGTGTATTAGCATGACTTGTATTATCTCATTCTCCTTTGTATCCCATTAGTCCTGCTAATTTCTTAAATGGATTTTGATAATTCTACCAAGGCTGCGGATTTCCTGGTGGTTGTTGCTGATTCTCGTTGTAATCGCCATTCAATTGTATTATTGATTTAAACATATTCAGATCCACTTCTTCTGGTCCGGTGTGAGAACATATTTGTTCTGTTCATTGTGGAATGGTTCCACTTCTTCCTAATTGTAGTTCGGATAACTGTCGTTGCAGATCGGCGACTGTGTTGGTTAATGTAATTAAATTTGCTTGTTCTGTCATCTTGCTGATTTATTTGCTGACTTATTTTACTAAAGATCGGTCTCCAGTTGTATTCTTGGAGCGCTGCTTGATATGGTATTCTTTCTATGAAAGTGTGTTGTTTGCCAAGGATGGTATATTGATCCTTTACTAACCAAATTGTTGTGGTATTAGGATTTTTATGTGAATATCTTTTGATTGACGTTGTGTGAGGTGATGTACTGGTAAACTTCTTGGATGGTTTAAATGAATCCTTTTTTTGTTTCCAGGGACTAGGTTCCTCCCTTTCAGGCAGACTGACTAAGAATATTATTGATGATCCTTTTTTGTTGCTGCCCCACGTTGGGCGCCAGTTAATTTATTTACTCGTTGAGAATAAAATAAATATATAATTTTAAGTCAGCCAATGAGATTGGTTCTGACTGATCCTTTATTAGTATAATATTTCACCATATTTACATGTACTTCAATATTGAATATATTACACTTAAACGGAACAAGCGTTACAAGTAACTTAAGTGTAACTAGTTACTCGGCAGTCGATAATGATAAAGTGACCTCGAGGCTATTGTTCCAGTTGCTTATATAGGCTATGCTTATCGCTGCTCATGCTATTGAGATGCTGGTTGTTTACTAGTAAATAGTTATTTAGGTTGATATTGTTTGTTGTACTGAAAGTGCGCTTCTATTGTTCTAAGATAAAGTTGTTTTGATGATTTTTCTTTAATGTTTACTGAAACATAAGGTTGTGGTTAAAGGTTAAAGTATGTATTAACTCACGCATACTTTTTACTTATAAATGATAATATTACGATTTGAATTTCAATTTTATTTACATATGTATGTAACTATGTGCTAATATGTAGATGCGTATAAAAATTTAAATGAAGAAATGTAATTTACATACAATGTTATCGCAATATATTAAGCTTTTTAGGATATTATGATAGTATCTCATAGACATATATCGCATATATTGGGTTGTCAAAAAAGTCTTGCGGTATTTTTATTGAATCAATTCGTGTGGCACCCATACATCGAGCTTCTTAGTGACTCCAAGCTTCTTCAAATGGTTTATAACGGTTTGCTGACTACTATGCTGGTATCTTTCGACCAATTCAGCGATTTTATCGCAATTTTCGACGACAGGCCTTCCGGAGCGTTGCGCATCTTCGACCACCTCTACACCAGAACGAAAATGTTGAAACCATCGTTGTGCGGTGGAAATGGAAACTGTATCGGGTCCATAAACTGAACAAATTTTATTGGCGGCTTGAGATGCATTTTTGCCTTTATCGTAGTAGTAATGTAAAATATGCCGTATTTTCTCTTTATTTTGCTTCATGTTTGCGACGCTATACCTCACGAACGACTTAAAAGAAACGACAATCAATCAAACACGTATTAGCGCGTGAAATGAGCTTTCCAAAAAGGTATAACATGACCTGATGCGACGAATAAAACTAGAACGCCAACTAGCGAAAATACCGCAAGACTTTTTTGACAACCTAATATTATATTACCAAACATAAGAAATATTTAAAAATTAACTGTTATTCACACATTATGTTATCAGTTTTGCATGTATTCATAAAAATTCGCAAAATGATAATCATATCAATTAATATGATGGCATGCAAACGTTAAAAATATAAGCAAAAGGCCAACATATGGATTCTGTATAATGTTCGATTGGATGGCCAACAGAATTTATAAGATTGTGACACGGAATTTCACCATTCTCGCTGCTGGCAAAAATATATGTAAAACGACTGAATTCATGCGAGAATGAATAAAGAGAAATGCTTTGAAAAAAAATATACAAAGTCACACAGAGAATGTAAAAAGCATTCTCTGAGTCACATATGCTTGATGATGATTTTTTTGTAAAAAAAAAATGGTAAAAATTTTAATTTTTTTTTTCAAAATCGTGAAAAATTAAATAAAAAATAAGTAAATTTTGCATATTCCAATTATGTCTATATAATATCTACGTTCGTACCAATTCTATGACATACGCATGCAAGCTAAAAAAAGCATAATTCATACATACATATGTAGATACTTACAAATATTGATACGCCTGTGAAAAAATTAAAACTAAGTCGCTAAAAACACAAAGCACAAAACATCAAATGTACACATGTACGTACATACATAGGTGCAGGGAATTCCTTGTCTATCACAACAATACTAACATATGACTTCAGACAAACAAAGAAGTACGTGTATGTGCATGTGGCAACAAAAAGTTTTAAAATATGAATATAGCAAAAACAGCAACAACAAACGTATCAACACATCTTCCCACACAAGCGTTGCTGCCCATAAACTATTTCTCGTCACGATGGCAAATCTGTTGCAACAGTGCCGGCAGCTCAACAAAAATGACAAAATAATGAAAAATTCTTATTTTGCAATTTATTCTCATGGAAGAATAAAAGGCAAAAATTAAAAATAAATTCTTTCAAGATTCGAACCTGTGTACTCATCTTGACTTTTCTAGCGCGTACAACCAACACCACCATTGACACTTGTATTGTGTTGCCCTAATTATGGTTTGGTTATGCTTGATAGAAATATACGAAGGTTCAAATAATTTTGTTTGAGTATAGAATTATGCTTTTGTAGAACATTTGCTTTTGCAAACAAAAACCGTGCTGCGCCGAAAGAAACTAACAAACGGTCGACGATTGTTACCGCTTCCCTTACTGCTCGAACAGCTGCGTTTATGAATGAAGTCGTTTTTGTTGTAAAATTTACTACGCTTGGGTTTCGCCAATTTGGCTGCCATATCGACTTGTGATGCTTCTGCTATTTAGCCAATTGTTGTGTTTTTAGAACAATGTTTCAATTTTTTGTTGGTGATATACATATTTATATGTGCGTTTGTATGCGTGTGCATTATTTGTTCAGAAGTGTGTACAAATATATGTACATATACATAAGTATATATGATTAATATGCGCACATGTAATATATTGATAAGTGATAAAATCATGATTTCAATTTCTGAATGTGCACATGCGTATACATGCAATCATATTTCGTGATATATTTCATTTCTATTAGTAAGAAATATAGTACAAAAATATGTCTTAGTATAGTGTATTATGTAAAAATCAAATTAAATTATTAAATACGCAAGTCCCAATTGACTGTAAATATAATATTACTATGCATGCATTCATAAAAATTACATATACTCATATTATAATTATTTTTATGTACATGCCAATATGGAAATGCCGATGGCAAAACGCAAAAGCATACATACATATTTGCATACATTGCGAAAGCAAAAATTGAAGCATGAAAATATCACAAAGCTGTTGTTGGGAGTATTTTTTTTTGCGGGTGAGGGGGTGGAAAATGCCTTCCGCAGGACACTAAAAACCCCCCCTCTAAGGAACTGTCGCCCACCCTGGGACCGCGTTTGCATTACTTCAGGGTGGCGTTCCATTTTTCTCGTTGAGAGATTTACATCTGCGCATCTGAGTCCGCGTCCCGCTTTTCGAGGCGTAGCAAGATTGCTGCGTATTTCGGGATAATCCCCCAGTTTGTTTCGCTCTCCAAATATTTTTTGGCCCCACCAGGTCTTCTACGGCGGTGCGTTCTCCTTGCCAGCGCTCATATTCGACGAATGTGTGTTCAGCGTCTTTTGTAGCGTCGTTTTATAGGCATGACGGCTCTTCGACTTTTCCCATTCTGTAGAGGTATTTTTTGAAGTATCAGTGACCGGATAACAGCTGGGTTGTGAAAAAGTCTACCTCTCCGAATTTACGACTTGTCCATAAACTTAGATCTTTTATAAGCCTAGCCGTCCATCTGCCATGACTTTCATTCTCCCATCTTTGTTGCCATGATGCTATCGTATCTTTCCTTATTTGTTGTATTGCGCTCTTGTTGTTGGAGGTGGTTTCTTTAGCTCCCACAGCTTTTTCTTTTCATATGCTAGTAGGTCGATTGGGGCATTGCCGTTTATAACTAATATTGCGTCGCCTGATACTGTTCTGTAGGCTGATGCAACTCAGAGGGCTGCGGTGCGGTACACTCTGGCCACTGCCTTACGCCGGTTTTCCTTTTAAACGCGTCTGCCCAGATTTCGGCTCCGTGTAATAGCACGCTGATTGTCGTCGACATTAGGAGCTTTCTCTTTTGTTGGCTGGGACCTTTTATGCTAGCCATTAATCGGCTCAGTTGAGACGTGATCTTCGCTGCCTTGCCTGCGGCGTGCTGGATTTGTGCCCAAAAGGTTAGTCTGGGGTCCAGTCTTACGCCTAGGTAGTTAACTGCTTTTGTTGTCCTAAGAATTTTCGTAGTCGTGTGCATGCTTATCTCGAGAGGTATATGCTTGTTTGTTAGCAGCAGTAGCTCAGTTTTCTCCGTAGCGAGCTGGAGGCTGTGTGTGTGGAGCCAAGCTTGCGTCCGTATCATGACCTGGTTCAGCTTTCTTCGCGCTTCTTCTGTATCTCTTGCTGTAATTACTGCTGCAATGTCGTCCGCATAGCCAATTAGATACGATTGATCTGGCATTTCTAGTTTTAATATTTCGTCAGAACTAGTGTTTCACAGGTCTGGGCCTAGAATGGATCCTTGTGCTGCCCCTGACGTGACTGCTGTCTGTCGTGATCCCTCTTTAGTTTCGTAGAGCAGTTTCCTGTTGCTAAGGTAGCTCCGCACCACAGCCCTGAGGTAGTCGGGTATCTTGAAGCTTTTCTCGAGGGCGTCGATCATATCTACCCATCTTGCGCTGTTGAACGCATTTCGGACTCCTAGAGTCGCCAGCAACATTATTCTTTTGTATTTATGGCATCTTCGCTGGGCGGCTTTTACACTTTCTATGACGCATTTTATAGCTCCTATGGTTGATCTGCCGGGTCTAAAGTCGTGTTGTCTAGGGGACAGTCCTCCAGCTTCGTTGATAGCTGCTTCTAGGCTGGGTTTAAGTAAGTTTTCGTACAACTTTCCCGCTGTGTCAAGCATGCAAAATGAACGGTATGCTGATGGCGAATTGGGGTCTCCTTTTCCCTTACTGATTAGTACCAGCCGTTGCTCGAGCGCCGAGTTTTTTCATCACAATTTTATACCCTAGCCCCCAGGGGTTTCTGTATATATCCTCCCGTAGTTGATCCCATTTTTTCTTTTTACTGTCGTCGATGGCGTGCTTCAGCTCCTTTCTTGCTGCTTTGTATTGCTCGGCTTTTTGGGGTGCGGCTCTTCTGGGCCTGGATCTCGTGTAGGATCTGCGAAGACGGAGGCATGTGCGTCTGAGTTCGGCGATGATTTCAGTCCACCAGTAGACTGCTGCTTTACGTTTGCTGTGGGTAGCCTTGGGCATTGATTTTTGGCAGGCTTTGGTTATATTGATCATTGTGTGCTCGACTGTTTTTCTTGCTAAAAAGGAGGGGTCGCTGGATGGGTTCTGCTCGTCTATTGCGACGATTAATTTTGATGTGTCTAGTTTCGAGGTATTCCACTTTCGTATTCCACTATTTTTTCTGAACTGGTAGGCGTTTCTTCCAGTATCGATCATGAAAGATATGTAGTGATCATCGCTGCCAGTGTAATCCTTTAGGACTTTCCAATTATTTATTGAGCCTGCCATGCGTTCTGTTGATAGGGTGATGTCTGATGTGGTTTCCTTCCGGCCTTCTGAACGTGGTTGCATTTCCGGTGTTGAGCACTATTAGACTTAGCCGCGCAGCCATTTCTAAAATTCGCTTTCCTCTCTAGTCAGTGTTTGCATACCCCACTCTACGGCTCTGGAGTTTAGGTCTCCGGCGATAATCAAGTGTCCTTCTATAGTCCTGGCTGTGTCTCCTATATTGTCGATCTTTTCTTGGAATTCCTGTATACTATCGCTTGGCGTCAAGTAGCAGCTAATTACTGTAAAAATGTCGCACTTGGCCCAGACGAAACCGTTGCCGTTCCGATTGCTTACGGTGGTGGCGTTACTCCCTGGTGGTAACCATATAGCGGCGGTTGAGCTGCTATCTTCTAGCCATGTACCTCTCTCGTTATTTTTGTATTGCTCGCTCATGATTATTATCTCGTAGTCGTTTTCCATCACCATTTGCGAGAGTAGTGCGTCAGCGGCCTTGCATCTATGCATGTTGGCTTGTAGGATCTTTATCTGTTTCGGTAGTTCCTATATATAAACCGAACATTTTGCGGATCCCGGAATTTGATCGGCTTTTTCGTGTTTAGCCTCTTCGCAAAGGCAGCATAAAGGAGCCTTTGTTCACTCTTTCAATTTGTGCCCTGGTTGGCCGAATTTTATGCAGGCACCTTGTCCTCTTCTATCGGGCCCTTTGCAATCCCAAGTTAAATTCCCTGGTCCATAGCACAGGAAGCACCGTTTGAGGGTTTCTTTTAGCCGCAGTGTGTCTGCTCTATATTGGTCCAGCGTTGTGTATGCCCTTACCTGCTCTCTTGTGTTAGGAGCTGTTATATTAATTGATAAGTCTTCAGTGGGGTCCTGTAGCGCTTCTTTGACAACCACTGAAACTTCTTCTTTTGTTGTGAGCAAGTCGAGGTCTATGATTTCTATGGTGGCCTCAGTTTTAAGGTCGGCGACAGTTACAGTCTTTTTAAATGTGAACTTGAGTGCCTCCCAGAAGCTGGCCTTTGTGGACTGTCCCTTCTCCAGCTCTAGTAATAGAGCCCCGGCTCTTGTTTTGCGGATACCCTTGATCTTGACCTCTGCTTCTTTTAGATCACCTTCTACAGATATTCTTCAGGACTTCGGCGTAGCTATTCCCTTCTGCTCATTTTATTATACCGGCCTCTGTTTCTCGTTTAGGCCTATTATTTGCTTTCTGGTTTGCAGCCGTATTGCTGATTTGTTGTCTCTTGTTTGTGTTTTTGGGCGCTTCTTCGCTCGTTTCTTCGTTTGCGTGGGTCTTTCTGGGTTTTTTAGGCAAAAGTTTTTGCCACTGACCGTCGTTTTCGTGTCGTCATCGCACTGTTTCTCGCGGCTCCACAGGGCTTGTTTCACGGCTCTTCGAGGTTGCTGCCTCGGGAGTCGTGATGCGTCGTCTTAAATGTGCTCGCCATTTTTCGTTTTCTGCAGTGAGACAGTTTTTGCGGTAGCTGTTTATGACGTTGAAGAATTCGTCTAGCTGTGCCGTTCCATTCTTCACGTCCATGCTGACATTCTTCTGTTTTGCCATCGCCAACTTCATTTTTTACACTATACCCTTGCACTTTTGTAGAGATTCCTCTTCTGCTCGTCTCATTTGGGTGATGTACTCTTGTTTCGGCGAGTTTTGAGTACCTTCTTTAGTGGCAGCTGGGGTGCTCTTGCCTTCTCCTTGTTTTGCCGGTGCTGCTTGTGTGACCGGAGTCTTTCTTGGGGCTGTCTTTTCTCCATTTTTGTCTGGCTTTTTTGGAGTGGCGATGAGTACGGGTGATCTGAGTACCCTACTGCTTCTACAGAAGACTGTCCCGTATTCCACTTCTTGGCCATCTTTATTCTGTTCTTCTTTTTGATAGGGATTTTGTTGTTGTTGTGGTGCGTTAATTTTTTTTTTATTGGGTCTCCGCTATCTCCGCACGTTGTAAGGGTCGCCCTTAATGAACTGTGGTTATCTATGCAGGCAAGGAGGTCACGCGAGGGCTTACACAAGTTCTTATAGGAGCTTATGTTCAGAGCCAGGTTCGGGCACGAATCAAAAGCTCGTCTCAACTGAACCAGTATGGCCAAAGAAATTTTGGTGACGTACTTGAAGAGCTGTCATGGTTTTAACGAGACGGAGAGGAAAGCAGTCTTAACGAGCCAGCCATTTCGAAAAGATGTCACTCTTAATTCTGAGGTGGCAGAATACTGTCCTTCCCAGCCCTTTGGCAGTCTAATCCGTATCAGCTTTCCAGTACACCATAATCAGAATTTTACTGGTCTTAATTCTGATGGGCTTTTGACCAGGGTTTTTCGTCGTCTTCTGTTCCCTCGTCGCTTTGTTGCCTCCCTGTCTTGGGTGGGTTCTCCCTCGGTGCAACCCCGGTGGGTATTGTGGACGCTTATTTTAAGGCGGCATCTCCTCGCCTCTTCGCGGGAGGTTCATTGGGCGCGTGAGGCGTTTTGGGCTAAGCCCTCCTCTCCTGCAGCTCTTGGTCGGAGGGTGCGTATTACTATTCGCAGCTAACCTACTTAGCGTAGGCCGTCCACTATCCGCCAGCCGTGACCCCGGTAGTAGCCTGAGCTCAGCCTTACTGTTGTTGGGAATATCATTAGGAGCATGCATACATATACATATTTATGTCTCTTCATATTTTTGAGTATGTGAGAGAGCTGTATTTGTACGCATTTTTCGCTGTTAAAAGTGGAATATCAACGAACTTATTTTTCTTCAATATTCTCTGCTTTGGCATACGAGTATATACC
Source organism: Bactrocera correcta (assembly GCA_027475135.1). Lineage (NCBI taxonomy): Eukaryota > Metazoa > Arthropoda > Insecta > Diptera > Tephritidae > Bactrocera > Bactrocera correcta. The sequence goes on along the minus strand of CM050322.1, from coordinate 13,549,001 downwards.
ATGTCATTATATGCCGAAAATACATATATTTATGTATATTCAATTTCTTTGTTTGAGTATGTGAGAGAACTGTTAAAAATGTTAACATTTCACAGCGTGAATTCTGTAGTTGTGAGGTGAAATTCCATGTCGCAATTTTATAAAATGTTCGACATCAAACTTGCACCTTCTCTAAGTCTTTACATTCTCTTGCTCAGCTCTGTTCACGCGCCACTGTTAAATTTTCTTCTTCTTGGCTAGCTGTGGTGAAACGCTCTCATCGCATTTTGTTAGCTTTTGACAGTTCACACCAGTATATTTACTAAAATTTGATTTAAAAGCCATAGTGTGCAATATTTCGCCCATAAAAATAGCATTTGCTGATATTCAGATATTCTTTATGTAGTGAGTTCTTATTAATAAAATGCATCACTGTTTTTAGGTTTCTCGGTGGTCAGTTTTCTTTTTATAGAGAAGGTCCAACAACGGACAAGCGTGTGAACTGTCAAAAGCTAACAAAATTCGATGAGCGTGTTTCACCACAGCGTGAACAAAGTTGATTGAATGAAAAATATACTCAGAGACTTACTTCGATTTTACAGCGCCATGTTGGCCTTTTGGCTTATGTATATTTTTATACGTTTATATGCAATTATATGTATTGATTTGAAAATTATTTTTCACAAATTGACTACTTTTTAATCAATTAACTAACTATTTTATATAAGGCAATCTTTTACTCAATGTTAAAATAAGACCAAATTTTTAATTATATTTGATATAGCAGATATATATATGTATTAGGGTGATTCAAAAAACAATTTTTTTTTCGATTGGTACTCGGAAAAATAAGTTCCTAGACACCTCTAAGAAAGCCTCTCCAAATATTAGTTGTTGATTGTTACGGGAAGGTCCTTCTACATACAGTTTTCTCTTTTTTCTTATTATCAGATAGAAAAATTTATATCTCGCTTCCAACTACTTAAAAAAATATCTTGTTCCTTAGATTTTGTAGGAAAATGAATTCCCTCAAAAAAGGTCTGCTGTGATTTTTTCGTAAACCCAACCGTATAAAAGATATTAATAGTTAAAGTTTGATTATTTTTGGGAACATTTTTTATTTCTTATGAATTTTATAACTTAATGAAAAAAATTGTAATGAATGATGAAACTCATAGGTTTTTGGAGAGGCTATTTTAGAGGTATCTAGGAACCTATTTTTCAGAGTACCAAACAAAAAAAAAATTTTTTTTAATCCACCCTAATATGCATTGATGTTTGACGATGAATATATCGTAAACGCTTAACTTAATCGAAAAATCATAATAGACCATTTTTATAGAGCAGTAAATTTCGACTCATTGACTCTTCGACAAAACAGGAGCTTCGGCCATTGATTGTCGTGACAACGGATATGCGGAAAGATGCGAGCGGCACTTGTTATATATACCCTTATCCATGTTTGTATATATGTCGCTCGTATTTGCTTTGGTTAATATACAAACAAATGCGGCAAAGAAATAATATGTGTATGTATGTCCTGAGTAAACACTTGTTTATTTTGCTTGTCGGTCTATGTGCAAGAAAAAGTTACATGTGCATAAATATTTACATAAATGTGCTGCATGTAAACAAATTTACAAATATTGTAAGCATGCCTTCTTTCATATTTTTTACTTGCACACATAATTATATAAGTTAAGCTTTCTCTCGTTGAGAAAGCTAAAAAAAAAACAAAATTGTTTTCGCGTTTTTAACAACGGTGCTGCATGGATGGCAGCGCGACCGCGTTACTTTATTAAATGACATAAAATGTAACTAAAATTAATGCTTAACATAATTTTATACCTAAATTCCGTCTAGCCTGCAGTGTGGTGGCGTGATGCACTTCCAGGAATTGGCTTGTGAAGGTGCATAAGCATTTCGGGTGCGCGTGCCGGAAGTCAAGTCGTTGTTACTGAACCTGCTGCGGCGATTTGCTTAAGTCAGTAAGTTATGTAGTTGTTGCGCAAGTTATGTTGTCGAATTGTTGATAGGTGTTGTATTAACTCTTTCCCTCTTAGTTCGATCGTCCGCGATCGGTGTTATTGTTGGGCTGCGATGTTGTAATTTGCAGGAACGGGCCTTTCTGCACGTTTGCAATAAATTCTGCTTCTGGGCTAGGCGAAATGTACATTTTTTGTTTTTCTTTGATAATAAAAAATAAAATTGCAGTAGTGACTACTATAATTAAAACTATTGAAATATCAGAACTTAAGCTAATTATTGAGGATACACTGTTCTCATTCTTTAGTAATTTAAAATTATTTTCATGCTGAAGCTGTTTTATGTACAATGCTTCCATCTTTATTTCTTTATTAATTTCGTTTGTATCATTTATTTTTGTTATTACATTTGGTAATACAATTGTTTCAAATATCCTCAAGTTTACATTGAAATATGTTCTATTAGAAATCTTTATCTCACAATTTTCGAACCTTAATAAAAATGTGCCTTTTTGGCTTATCTTTTGTTTATTACAATTTTGGCTTATATTTGAATTAAAATTCTTAAATACAAGGGTGCCTGGTAGCACTTCTATTACATCAGGTTTATTGAAATTTTCAAGCTTACAGCTCGCTTCTTTAAACATTAATATATTGCCTATACATGTGTCTTCAATTCTTATAATATTCTTTTCTAAATTATCCTTAATTTCTAATTGGTACATTTTATTGTTCTCGTCTACAAGGATTTCTAAATGGCTTAGTATTACTGATTTATTATTAATGTTTGGGATGGGTTCAAACTTTATTTTGGATAATGTATTCTGGGAATATTGAGGTATGAGGAGGGATAGGATGATTGTATTTTCCTGGAATAGTACGGCTGTTTTAATGTGGCTGTAACTTTCAAAATTGCTAATATGATTCAGTTCAGTAGGGGTTAGAATGGCAAGATACCTAATTTAGTTGAAAAAATGATTTGTCCGATGTCATCTACGTGATTGCGTAAAAGCGATATGTCGTTGTTAATTTGGTAAGTATGCATGATGAATTGAATTTCGTCCTCTATTGTCTTTATTTTATTTTGTGCTAATTCAGTAAATTCGTTTATGTAACTCCTAATAACAGTTTGTTGTTTGTTTATGTGGTCTGTAATGTTCGTTATCTGTCCAGAAAGAAAGTCGCTAATTTGCATTAAATTGTTAACATTATTCGTGGTAATTTCTTCGTTATTATAAATTTGTGTGAGAGCGTCCCTAATTTCTTTTTCATCGTCACTGTCCATGGAGCCTGCTATAAATTTTAGTCCTTTTCCTACGATATTGAGTAAGCCTCGTTTGACTTTAAAGTGCGGATGCAAACCGTCTAACTTAGCTTCTGATTGCTTTTAGAGTGTTAATGTTGCCTGAAATAAGCGATAGCGTTTCTTCGTATTTCGTTAAATTGATGAAATGTAAAATTTCGTCGTAATGGTTGATTGTCCTTACTTCTCCTGTCTTAATGGGTAGGTACCCGTTGTTGTTGGTAAGATCCTGTATGTCGATTTGTGGTGCGGTCACGGTCAATGTCATCGTTAGTTGAATCAGAAAGGTATAGTAGCGGGTCATTATGACTAACTGCAAAAAATAATTTTAACATTGTTTAATATTTTTTTTGTGAACGATTTTACCTGACTTAGTTTTAATTGTGGAATTGTAGTTCTGCTCTACAATTTCCTTTCTGTATTTAGAAGATAACTTTGTTCCTATTCTCTTGTCTATTTTTACGAAAATCTCGTCTCCTCTGACGTATTGTTTTAACGGGGTTCGATCTTTATTATGGTACAAAAGGTCGATATTCTGTTTAGTTAATAATTTCCTAGCAGTTTTTCCCCTCTATCCTTATCTAGTAATTTGGGGTCGCTACAAACTCTTCTGCCAAAGAAAGCTTCTACGGGTTTCTTTGCGGTAGTGGAATGAATTGAATAATTGTATTCTTTTACCGATTTCTCCAGTAATTCGTTAAAAGAATTATGCGTTTTCTCGCTTTGCAAGCAACGCATGATCTCCTGTAAAGTTGAATGAAATCGTTCAACCTGTCCATTTGAGGAGCTGGTGTAAGGGGCTGTTCGAAATATTTGTATGCCGAACTCATTTTCTACCATAAAATTTATTGACTCAGATTTAAATGATCTTTCATTGTCAAATACTACCGTTTCCGGTATGAGGGAAAGTAGTATATCTCTCAGAGGTTGCCTGATATCCTCGGCAGCTTTAGATTGTATGGGTTTCGCAACAGCAAATTTTGAAAATTTATCGACGGCTGTCAAAATCAACTGTTTTCCTACTATGAGGATATCTAAGTGAACTATTTGACCAGGAAACCGTGGAATTGGAGTGGCCTGTATTTGTGGCTTTGGCGGATGCCGTTCGTATTTATTAACTTTGCATGTTTCGCATTTTTTTATAATTTTTTTTAATTTTATTTGCCATTGCAGGAAAATAATATTTTTCTAGGATCTGCATTCTATTTTCCCTGCAATTCCTATGTGCTCTATTATGGGTGCTAACTACTATTTCTTCTTGCTCTTGTTCATTCGTTATGTCCTTTACCATTATTTGGGTAAACCTAACCTTATATTTGTTAAAGTGTAAGGGATATAATAACTGAATTTTTCCCATAATATGCTCATCCGTTTTTATGCAATTTATGACGGACGGATTGAGGTATCTTTTTAAAATATCTATCAAATTTTCATCAGTATATTCGGGTTCGGTGATTAGATGGCGATGATACGTTGGAAATATAATTTTGAATTGGTAACTCGAGATTACGTCTTTATTTAAGAATATTTGATTTTTGAATGCGTTAATAGGTGCTTCAACGCTATATATTAAATTGTGGGATGAACTTTCATCCGAATAAGTCGCTGTAGAGAGCGAATTCAATGGTGTATCATGAGGTATTCTAGACAAGGCGTCAGCTACGACGTTACTCTTGCCAGGCCTGTAGTATAACTCATAGTTATATTCTTCAAGGATCGCCTTCCACCGTTTCATTTTACTATTGCTATTCTTGTTGCTTAGCGCATAGGTTAAAGGTTGGTGGTCGGTCGTGATTTTTACCTTGCGTGAACCGTATAGGTAATTTCTAAAGGAGTTTAATGCCCATATTATTGCAAGCATCTCCTTTTCGTTTGTTGCGTAGTGCTCTTCGGCTCTACTCAACGTTCGTGATATAAAAGCTATCGGCTTATCGTTTTGCGATAAAACTGCGCCTATGGCGAAGTTTGAGGCATCAGTAGCCAGTTCAAACTCCTTTTCGAAATCTGGGAAAGCAAGGATAATGTCCTTGGACGTTAGGGAAATTTTAATTTTGATAAAAGACTCGATTGCATTTTTATCGAGGTCAATCTTAATGTTGGCCGATTTGTTTTTAGACGTTCGACCTTCTTCCCCTCTTAAAAGGGATGTCAAGGGTTTGGCGATTTTTGCGTAATCTCTAACAAATCGCCTGTAATATCCTGACATACCAGAAAACTACGGAGTTCTTTTAAATTTTTGGGCTGTGGAAAATTGGAAATTGCCTTCACTTTTGCTGGATTGGTTTTTATGCCATTTGGTGTAATGATGTAACCTAAAAATTCCGTTTCCCTTTTAAAAAAGTTGCATTTATCCAACTGCATCTTCATGTTGGCTTCATCTAGGGTCCTAAAAATTGTTTCAATGTGTCCGAGATTTCCTCCTCGGTTTTACTAAAGATGATTATATCATCAATATGGATATAACAACATTTCCCGATATATTCTCGCAATATATCGACTAATGTGCGCTGGAATATTGATGGCGCATTTTTCAGGCCAAAAGGTAAACGCGTGAATTCGTATTTTCCATTGTTTATGGAAAATGCGGTTTTTCCAATGTCAGATTTTTTTAGTGGAATCTGGTGAAAACCACTTTTTAGATCAAGTACAGAGAAAAAATTGCTGTTGCTCAGCTGGGAGATAACTTCTGTTATCTCGGGGATAGGGTACCTATCCGCAGTCGTGACTGCATTGAGCTTCCTGTAGTCGATGACCATGCGGTACTGTTTGTTTCCCGCTGAATCCGCCTTTTTGGGTACAATCCAAACTGGGGAGTTGTACGGCGACCTTGACGGCCTTATTATACCATCATTTAGGAGTTTTTTTACTTGGTTTTCTACCTCGCCTTTTAGAGCTGCGGGGTATGGGTAGAATTTCGTGTAAACTGGTGAATCACTTGTTGTCCTAATTTGGGCAACAACTTTGGTTGTATATGTAAGTTTCTCATCGGGTTCTGAGAAAAGATTTCTGTAGGAGTTGACAAGGTGATTCATTTTTGTTTTCGTTTGAGGAGCCAACGTTTCCTCTTTTATATTTACTGCATTGACTGCTTTAGAAGGCAGCTGCTTTAATCTTATTGCCTTACCATTTCTTACTTTCATTTAGTTTTTGTTTGTGTAAATTACGGCCTCTAACTCCTTTAGAGTGTCGTTACCTAGTATGCCATCAAAAGTTACTAAAGAAGGCATGAGGTAGAATTTTATCTCCTCATTCATATCAAACAACTTTACTTTTGTATGCTCGCATATTTTTATGGAACCTACAACGGATTTTGCATAGAAGGGCACCTCGTTTGGTATACGCTTCCTTGCAAGTTCGGGTTTTACATAATTCTTGCTTGAACCCGTATCTATTAAAAATTTAAGGATTTTTCCGCTCTCCGCTTTCACTTCAAAATAGGGTAGCCAAGAGCCCATCATGCTAAAAAATTAATGCTCGTTTGTTCAACGATATTCTCATCTTCCGCCTGTTCTGTGGCTAGATGAAAAGTTCTTTGATATTTATTTAGTTGATGATGAGCAGTCGGCTGAGGTCTTTTGCCATAAGCCTGGTTTTGGGTGGATCTATTCATATAATTTATCCTACGGGAGTGGATGCTTGGGTCTACATCCATCGGTTCTGGCCGCTGTTGGGGTTTGGGTGGTCTAGGGGGGTAATTGCCGTTATGCTGCCCTATTTGACCAGGAAATAGTGGCCGTGGTTGCCAAATAGGTTGGTTTGGCTTGGGAAAATGAGCCAGTTGGGGATAAAATTGTTGTGTTTGCTGCTGCACAAAGTTTCTCCTTGGTGGCAGCTGAGGGGGTTGTCCTTTCCTTGCGTTAGTCGCATGATTTGTGCGAAAAGTTTGGTTCTCTAGTTTCATACACAGATGAAGAGCCTGTGGCAAGTCCGCCGGTTCCCGTATTCCTAAGAGTCTGGGTAAGTCCCCATTTAATCCTCTTATAAATGTATCCAATGCTTTGTCCCTGTATGCCTGTGTCAGGAGGCACAAGGATTCATTAGTCATTTCGAGGCATCCTAACTTGTTTAAAATCAGCGAAAGGTGTGTATACACCTGCTGGTAGAATTCAGGGACAGGTCTGTTCCCTTGTATCAATGTCGTCATTTGGTACTCGAGAGTGGACAAGTCTCTCTTGTGCCCATAATGCATCGTTAGACATTTTGATATGGCCTGCCAATCAAGTGGCGTGTTGTAAGATTCTAAGGCGATGCCAAAATACTTTGGTTGTCCTTTCAATGGCTCGTATATGGCCAAAATTCGATCAACACCTTTCTTCCAGGAGTTGTATTCTCCTGGCTGTCCCGAAAAATCCTTAAGCGATTTAACTATGTCAGGAATTTTATCTAATTCCCCTAAATTGTTCCTATGTCTATCCTCGATTTGTTGGTCTACTACTTGCGACGGAGGGGGGTTAAGTACTGACTGTACTACCTGTGGTCCTTGTTGTCTAAGTATGTCTGTGGCAATTGTCGATATTAGCCTAGTTAAATCATCTACTGATTGTGGGGGGGCGACAGAAGTTTGGGATGAGGAAAGAATTGGTGGACGAACTAGGTTATTGGGATTTGCCATTTTTACAAAATACTATGTATATAATTATAAATATATTTAGAAATAATAAAAAATATAGCACCGACTCACTGCTTGTAGCGCTGGTTTTGTACTTGTATTTTCTTCCTTCGTTACGGATTCTGTAGTTAAAACTGTTGTAACTTCTGTTGATGGAGTTGATAGTGTGATTATAATGCTCAATAGGATTTGGTAGCAGGACTACTTCGATATAGAATTTCACGCTGCTCACAAAACTTGTTTTATAGTTCACTTTTAGATTTTTCTCTTCTATTAACTTGTTTCACAGTTTTTTTCTTTCGCACATTCAATGCTCAATAGGATTTCGTAGCAGCACTATTTTGATGTAGAATTTCACGCTGCTCACAGAACTTGCTTTATAGTTCACTTCTTATTGAAAGTCAAATATTTTTACTATCCTTTGTTCGTTTAAGGATAGATTTTTCTCACAGTTTTTTTTTTTGCACATTCACTTCTTATTTTACCCTTGATCGTTTAGGGATATTGTTTATATAGATTTTTCTTCTTTATTGTCCAACACTTTATTACAGTATTTTTTTGTTATTATTCTAGTTTAAAATTTTTTTATATCCGTGATCTTAGGCCGACACATAATGTCTCCTTTTTGCCTAAGCTACTAAGGAACCGATCGATCGACACTTTTTGTTTTTAGCAAAGTAGCTTTACGCCTAACTTTTTAGCTAAGTTTACGCTCCTTTGCATCTAAGTTGTCCTTGCACTTTACGTGACTTTTTAGTACAAGCAGCTTTACGCATGCTTGCAATTCGCTCGGGCGCCAGTTAAGCTTTCTCTCGTTGAGAAAGCTAAAAAAAACAAAATTGTTTTCGCGTTTTTAACAACGGTGCTGCATGGATGGCAGCGCGACCGCGTTACTTTATTAAATGACATAAAATGTAACTAAAATTAATGCTTAACATAATTTTATACCTAAATTCCGTCTAGCTTGCAGTGTGGTGGCGTGATGCACTTCCAGGAATTGGCTTGTGAAGGTGCATAAGCATTTCGGGTGCGCGTGCCGGAAGTCAAGTCGTTGTTACTGAACCTGCTGCGGCGATTTGCTTAAGTCAGTAAGTTATGTAGTTGTTGCGCAAGTTATGTTGTCGAATTGTTGATAGGTGTTGTATTAACTTATATAAATGAGTATATGTGCGTTTGCTTGGTGTACTATAAATAAGTTAAGCTTTCTAGTTATTAAATAACTAAAAAAATATATTTTTTTAGCGGCGGGTTATGTAGTTGTTGCGCAAGTTATGTTGTCGAATTGTTGATAGGTGTTGTATTAACTTATATAAATGAGTATATGTGCGTTTGCTTGGTGTACTATAAATAAGTTAAGCCTTCTAGTTATTAAATAACTAAAAAATATATTTTTTTAGCGGCGCTGCCTTGGGGCAGCGTTACCGCCTAGTTTTATTGAGTAATTGGAACTGAAACTTGATTAACCAAAATTACAATATTTATGCTTAATTCTAACTTGAATAATTATAAGTGGCGTGATTCGCTTTCACGAATCTTATGCTGCACAACAGGTAGTGTAGACGCTGACCATGCACTTTCGGGTAAATTTCAGTCACACGAGCCGGAAGTTGTAACTCGATGCTTGAGTTACAAGTGTTGTGTTAACTTATATACTATATGTATAATATGTATGCATATTCCAATATGTTTTTGTATACGCATGTGCACATTCATAAGTATATGATCTGTTGGCTTTTTTCATTTACGCATGCTACGTTGTATAAGGGGAAATGAAAAAGGCTTGCGGTATTTTTATTGAATCAATTCGTGTGGCACCCATACATCGAGCTTCTTAGTGACTCCAAGCTTCTTCCTATGGTTTATAACGTTTTGATGATTACTATGCCGGTCTCTTTCGACCAATTCAGCGATTTTATCGCAATTTTCGACGACAGGCTTTCCGGAGCGGGGCGCATCTTCCACCATCTCTACACCAGAACGAAAACGTTGAAACCATCGTTGTGCAGTGGAAATGGAAACTGTATCGTGTCCATAAACTGCACATATTTTATTGGCGGCTTAAGATGCATTTTTGCCTTTATCGTAGTAGTACTGTAAAATATGCCGTATTTTCTCTATATTTTGCTTCATATTTGCGACGCTATAACTCACGAACGACTTAAAAGAAGCGACAATCAATCAAGCACGTGTTAGCCCGTGAAATTAGCTTTCGAAAAAGGTATGGCATGGCCCGATACGACGAATAAAACTAGAACTACGCGCTTTCAGCGCCAACTAGCGAAAATACCGCAAGACTTTTTGACAACCTAATATGAATAAGGGTTGATTTTGCACTTGCCCATATGCGATGTCTGTATGTATCTATATAAGTTTAAACAAATAAAGGTCAAGGTTATTTTTGTCAGAATATACTCACATATATGCAAATTTTATTGATTTATTGTTATTTAAAATTAACAATTTAAAGAGTTTTTATAAAATGTATAAGCAAGTTTAAAATGTTAACAAAATTATAATGCAGAATTATGAAATTGTCCATTTGAAATGGAAATTTCTCACACGACTTAATATATAAAAAAGTCATTGAATTTCACTTGTTTTTTTTTTTTTTTAAACAAATGTTGGACTTAAACAAATGGATTTGTGTTTAAAAAAGATAAGCTCAGTTGCAAAACTAACAAAGGAGAAAAATAAGAGAAGAAAAAAGTACCTGAAAATACAACAAGATAAACCTGAAAATAGAAGAAAAAGCTGAAAATAAAAAACCTGTAAATAGAATAAAATGCTAAATATTAAAAAAAGTAAATATGTATGTATTTTCAATTAACTCATTACTCATCCAAAATTAAGATGTTCTTGAATCGAACGGTCTTGACTTGCGACTTACTTTGGTTTTTTCTAGTTTAGCATCGCGCTTCCGATATCGTTCATTACTAATTTCTTCTTTTGCTAACAATTTCGAGTTTTTGAATAAAAGTACTGTTACCAAGTATTCTAACAACTTAATTTTATGACTAAAGCACTCATCGGATATTCGAACAGTGGCGTATTTGTTGAAAAGGTTGACGTAGGACATCAGCTGCAGGTGACACACTTCGAAGACCCTATAACTTGGATTGACCAGCCTTAAATCGGCGTCATCCTTATAATTTTTCGCTTTGATTAGGGCCTCCGAATAAATCACTTTGTGTCTTCGTCATTGCCGTAGCGCATTTTTCGTAATGGACTTTACACAAAATTTTATGGAAAATACTATAGCCAGTGTAATACCGCTTGATCTGGACGTCAGCTGTGTCGTCCTCTTCAACAAAGTTTTAGTCTAGAATAGTAAGCGATTCCAGGTCGTGTTGCTTAGATTCGTGTTCAACTCCCTGACGACCTTCGGGGCCTAAGTTCCAGTCTAAATTTATGTCGTCACCATCCTCACAATTAGTCCCTTTATCTTGAAAATTTTGCCTAAAAATTTTCATCGATATTAAACGGCCTACTATATATTGCATCTCATTGGCAAACGGATGGGCATTGATACCCTGGCTAGCCCGAACTCTATAAAAACAATTTCCAACGCGTCTTGATTCAGTTTCCCAAGGAATATATAACCTAATTCCTTTTGTTCCCTGAATAATTCTTGGCTCAACTGAATCATTCCAACAATTGTGGAACAGAACTCACCTATACACCTACTGTGAGCCATGTTCGGAAATTTTATTGATTTCAAATACTTAATGTAATCAAAGAGGCGTTGGAACTTTCCGGAGTCGTTTTTCAATAGCAGATATTTTAAGGGATTTTTTTAAACAAAATTTTTGCAGTCTAGATCATAGATCATTTTTTTTTAATAAATAACTGCGTAGGCTTTGCACATTTTAATATATATTCGTCTATTGTATGTTAGATCGGTCTTAATTGATATTTTATCAAATAATAGCACGCAATTTCGTTCTAAAACGGACACTTTTTTGAAATTTTTTCTAAACTTCCCAAGACATTGGCATCGAACACAGGCACAACATACTTTATGGGTCGCCATCGCAAAAGAGAGCTCTTGCTTGGTAAAGCGAAACCTAAATCGTCACGCAAAAAATTATAGGATTTATTGCACATATAATTAATGTTTTGGGTCAATGCTCTTTCATCGTCACTGAAAATAGTGCTCTTCGTGACGATAATCCTAGCGAATGTTACAGCATCTTTGCTGGAACTTACATCCGCAACTATTGCACATTTACTAACGTTTTGATATTTTTTTTCCAAATCTTTAATAATACCCTCTAACTCTTTGATCTTCTTATTCAGTTTAAGTGCATTACTTTGATAGTAACGTGCCGATCGAGCAAATCGTTCACGACTATCTAATGCATAGCGTACGACGTCATTTTTGGGTTCTAATTCTAATTTCTTTTCTTCTAAAATTGGATATATTTCGAATTCCCTCAAGGTTATTTCGTCTTTCTCTTCTTTACTTCCCACAGCTACCTCAGGACGACAATAAGTTTCAGAAACGGGCGGGCACACCCAAATAGAGTCAGCACTAGATGAGCTACGACTTAGTGCTGAACCTAATCTGAAACAGGGAAAAGCCCCAGGCAATAGTTTGAATTTGGTAACGTACTGCGAATCGAAATAGTTTCGACAAATAAAAAACTATCGGAAGGCGACAGAACTAAGTTGCAAGCTTTTGCCCAACTTTCTCGAACATCTTTCTCTTTCGGAAATTTGTAAAGCGTTTTATGCCTGTTAACGCAATTAGAAATTCAGCATCTTCGAACCGGCAATTGAGCCGTCCACAAATGCTTAGGGGGTTCGTCATATTCAATTTATGTACATAAACAAATTTTAAAGAAATTTCAATATGTGCGTACAGTATGTCACGAAACTCTTTACACACTGACAAAAAAAACATATTTTTTGACTTTGCATGCAACAATAACGCCTTTAAGTATTATTTTTTCAATATTTTTTTAATGCAGAACTATTTATTAGCAAACTTTAAATAAGTAGGTTCAAAAATAAAAACAATACAATGGAGGGAAAATTTTAAAGCAACAAAATATGAGTTTACACATTTTTGACACTGTCAAGAAACTTGTAGGAGCCCAATAATAAATTAATGTCCAGTTAAACAAATTGATTTTATTTAATTTTAAGTTTACAATAATTTTCTATTTCACTTAACACTCCTAATATTTTACTAATAATCTCTTAATGTTATGCTAGCACCGGTTTTTATTCCTTCTTGTTCCGTATTTTCTCCTTAGCTATGTAAGCTTGTGCGTATATGCTTATGAGGGCGTAGGTATGAAATACGTATGTTTGTGCGTATTTATATATCTACCTGCTTGCAAAGTGCAACCGACAATGACAACATACAAAAAATGCAATTATGTAAAAATCATAGAAAACCGTAACATATGTATATGGATGTACGAATTGATGTGTATATGCATAAGCGGTGCTCACAAACTTGAATAGCCTAATTCATGGTCACGGTCATCCGATTTGCACAGTGACCAAACATGCAAGTTGGATTCATGGATGATGACCATTTATCCAATTTCGATGTTGGATTCCGGTTTCAACGACTTAGAGCGTTGTTGTAGGCTAAGAATATAGTCGTGTGACCATATGTCCCAGAAACGCTGCTTCAAAGACGTCACCTGCTGTCATTGCGTTAACGAAGATACTGTGTTCATATTTATAGCTTTATCTAGCATCGACAGTAATGATGCCCCAATCAATAGGTGAGCCGGAGTTAGAGCTTCGCCATCATTGGGGTCATTTGAAAGCGGTGTCAGCGGACGAGAGTTCAAAATAGCTTCTACTTCAACTACGACGGTCTGAAGTTCTTCATATGTCAAGTGTGCGTTTGGAATGTTTTTTAGCAAAATGAATTTCACTGATTTCACTGCCGCCTCCCATAAACCTCCAAAATGTGGAGCACGAGGTGGAATAAAACAAAACTCAAAACTGCTGTAACCAATGATGTCATCAGTAGCCGCTTGATTGAAGAATTGTTGATGTAGATCCCTCAATTTGGCTTGAGCGCCAACGAAGTTTGTGGCGTTGTCACAGTAAATGCGTTGAGGTATGCCGCGTCTTCCTATAAAACGCTTTAGACAAAGTATAAATTTGTTAGTGGAGAAGTCGGATACTTCTGCATGTATGGCTTTGGATGCGAAGCATACAAAGATTGCTATGTATGTTTTGTATGGAGCTCTTCCACGAAGACGATAAGTTGTACTGAAAGGGCCGCAAAAGTCAACGCCGCTAACTAGAAATGGGCGGTGCATTTGCAAGCGATTGACAGGAAGATCCGCCATAATTTGATCCATTAATTTAGGTTTATAATGGAAACAGAGCACGCAATTTCGAACGATTTTCCTTACGATTTCGCGAGCATTTATATCCCAGACTCGCTCACGCAAGAGGCCTATTAAAACCTTTTTACCATCATGTAAATGCTTACGATGACGATATTCTATGGACAAAAAAGTAAATCGATGATCTTTCGGAAGAAGATCGGGAAATTTTGCGTCGAAAGGAGTTGGTCCTTTTGACAAACTACCACCGACTCTGAGGACTGAAACTGTCACTCCGTTAAAATTCATTTCGTGTAGAAAAGGAGTCAGCTTCTGAATGAACGATTTAGCTTCCTGTTGTTTCTGAAGTCTTTCAATTTCTTCAGCGAATTCGATCTGCTGATTAGCTACGACGATTCGCCACCAAGTATGATCGAGTTCTTCTAACGGTAGATGAAGTATCATTGCTGGCGTTAGTTTATTGTTAACAGCGACTTTGTTGAAAATGTGAAATATATATGCAGTGACTCGAAGTAATCGGTGGTACGATGAACTGCGGTTGATGATGACATTGATGATGTTACCCTCGTTGCTGCTTTTGCTAGACTTGAGGTTGATTCCCTTCCGTCGTTCCAAATCTTGGATTTTAATGTAATGTTCCTTCTTGGTTACAGGCCATTCCGATGAATTTTTCATTAGAAACTCTGGTCCAGAGAACCAAATCGTACTTACAAGATCCTGAGCGCTACAGCCGCGTGAAACGATGTCTGCAGGATTTTGTGTACTTGGTACGTGTTTCCAGCTAACGCCTTCTGAAATTTCCTGAATTTCAGAGACTTGATTGGCAACAAAGCAGTTTAATGTCGCTGATTGAATTTTGAGCCATTTTCTGAGTCAGTCCAAAAATATTTGTTAGTGCAAAATTGTAATAACTTGTCCTTTGATTTTTTGACAAGTCCTACTCAGTAACAGTGCTGCACATAACTCTCACCGAGGAAGCGATTGTGCTTTAATCGGTTAGCAATAAGTAACGTAGTTTTGTAAGTGTCCTTCATAACAGAACGTACATAAAAAAAAACTGCCGACGATGTTACTTCTGTGACATTACATTTTATTCTGTGAAAGTGATTACAATTTTCTTAATCTATTTCTTTGTTTTTTTTTATTTTCTTATGAAATACAATATTTGTTAAATGTAATCTTATTTTCTATTAAACGCAAACAAACATGATTGTGTGGTTTACCCGATAATGGCTGGGTTATCATTACAGTCAAACATAAGGACCAAAACATGTTTGTATGCATTTGCATTATGTTCTTTATCTCTACTTGTTATCTTATTTTTTGTAATGTTTACTTGTTTTTCTTTAATCTTTTATTTTGTCCAATTTACAATATTTTGTTGTGTGGTGTCTGGTTGGGATGATAGTGTACACATAACCCCTCCCTCCCTTAATGGAAAACTCTCCTGAGTTTGAATAGTATTGTTTTTCTTTTTTTTTTTAATTTTACAAGATATTAAAATTGTTATGATAATCACAATAAAACTTAAAATGGATATTCCAATATGAGAGATATTTTTGTGATATTTTAATTCATTAATTTTTAAATTTTCTTCGTTTTTAAATACAAGGTCGTTAATTGTAATTTTGTAAGTGAAATTGTGAGTATCATAGTTTGGATAATAAAATCTTTGATTGTATTATATTTTAGTATTCGAGAATGTTTGGTATAGGATTTTAATTGTGCAGTTATTATAATGAATCAATGTACTGTTTTTCAACTTAATTTTTCTGTTGTCGCAGTTCTGGTTTAGTTCTATGCCATTTGCATATTTTATTAAAATAGTTTCTTCATCAATTTGAAAAATTTCTGTAATGCTATTTTTGATAAGTTCACAATTTAATAAGTAGATGCAATGTTTAGCAATTTGTAGTTCATGGAGTGTTTTAGCTACTTCGAATTTATAAGTGACATTTTTGTATTCAAAAACATTTTCAATTTCTGCTGTTATTTCTTTGCCAGCTGTATTTGGTATAGGTTAGGTTAGGTTAGGTTAGGTTGGATGGCTGATCAAAGATCGCACATGGACTATACGTAGTACTTTGTGATGCCATAGAAAAAAAGAACTCTTCGAACTTACAGATCGGCAAATCGCTTGGTAGCCGATATAAATTTGCAAAGGCGCTTGATATCTACACCCACCAGTTCGGTAGGATGTCTGAAAGTATGTGCCCCCAAGTGTCTGAGCCTTAACCTCCCGAATGCGGGACAGTCAAGAAGGAATTGCTGGCTAGTTTCCGCCGCATCTTCTTCTAAGCAGCTTTTGCAAGCAGCAACCGGTAAGATTCCTAGTCTTACAGCATATGTGCCAATAGGGCATTGGGCTGTAAAGAGCCCGACTACTAAAGAGAGGCTAGCCTTACTGAGAGCAAAGAAATCGTTAGGTCTTCTGTGATCTATCTTGGGCCAGAATGCTTTTGCGACCGGGCAAGTACCAGTGCTCGCCCATCGTTGACCAAGCATACGCGAGGCCCAGCTTTCCAGTAGTAGGACACAAGGGGACACCGGAGCACCGACCCGTTCCCATTCTACCGATAGTGGCTCTAGGGTGCCCTTCCTCGCTAGCTCATCAGCTCTGCAATTACCCGCTATTCCGCTGTGCCCCGGCACCCACACAAGCCTTATAGTAAATACTGTCGCCGCCAACGACAGTACCGCCAGACACTCCTCAACCAGCCCTGAACGCACTGTGACTGAATTCAGGGCTAGTATCGCTGCTCTACTTTCTGAGTGAATGGTCACTTCCATGAAGGTGGACACCCTTCGGAGTAGCAGATCTGCTGCTACCTAGATGGCTGCAACCTCAGCCTGGAAGACACAGCAGTAGTCGTGAAGTCTGAAACTAGAGCTAATAGAGAGCTTCCGACAAAAAACACCTCCACCAACCTTCCCCCCAAGCTTTGACCCATCCGTAAAGAATCTTACTGCCCCTCTCCTCCAACGGCTTCTTCCCACTCATAACTCCCTCTTCGGTAAATGGGTAGAGAAGAAAACGCGAGCGTTTGATATGGCGACTCCATGATCCAGATGATCCGGTATGAAGTCAAAGCTTTTAAGGATGTCTGAGTGTTCTTAAGCACGCTCTTTTAGGAACCCAGATTCCCTGAGCCTAATAGCTACTTTTGCGGCCATACACCTTCCGGCATTGTCCACGGGCGTTATGTTCAGAATTGCATTAAGTGCCACGGTTGGGGTGGACCTTAATGCTCCGCACATGCTGATAAGCGCAGCCCGTTGGACGCTTTCGAGTTTCTTAGCAAGTGTGATCTTTAGAGCCCTCCACCACATAAAGACTCCATAGAACATAATGGGCTTTATTATGGTGTCATAGAGCCAGAGGACCACATTCACTGAGAGGCCCCACCTTTTGCCGATAGCTCCTCTACAGCAGTAAAGGGCAATCGATGCCCTTTTGGCTCTCTCCTCGATGTTCGGATTCCGTGAAAGCTTCTTATCCAGGATGAGCCCTAGATACTTCACCGTATCCGCCGGTTGCAGGGGAATACCTCCCATTTGCGGCAACGGTGCCACTGGGATCTTATATCTTCTACTGAATAAAACCATTTCTTTTTTATTCGGGTTTATGGCGAGTCCACTTCCGACCGTCCATTTTATTACAACAAATTTGGTATAGGAATAATAGTTTTTAATTGTACCGATTGAAATTCTTTTGCGATTTTGACCATAAACATTAACAAATTTTCTTTATGTTCCAAGGCGCATAATTTTACATATTGAAGTTTGTTGAGGTCTATGTTGTAATTATAAATTTCTTCATATAATAAAATCTTCTTCTTTACTGGCGTAGACACCGCTTACGCGATTATAGCCGAGTCAACAACAGCGTGCCAGTCGTTTCTTCTCTTCGCTACGTGGCGCCAATTGGATATTCCAAGCGAGGCCAGGTTCTTCCAACTTGGTCCTTCCAACGGAGTGGAGGTCTTCCTCTTCCCCTGCTTCCCGCGGCGGGTACTGTGTCGAATACTTTCAGAGCTGGAGTGTTTTCATCCATCCGGGCAACATGACCTAGCCAGCGTAGCCGCTGTCTTTGAATTCGCTGAACTATGTCAATGTCATCGTATATCTCGTACAGCTCATCGTTCTCTGCAGCATATAGCAGGACGGGAATTGTGAGTGACTTATAAAGTTTGGTTTTTGTTTGTCGAGAGAGGACTTTGCTTCTTGTTGGTGGTGTTTACGCTGGTTCCAAGATAGACGAAATTATCTACAACTTCAAAGTTATGACTGCCAACAGTGACGTGAGTGCCAAGTCGCAAGTGCGACGACTGTTGGTTTGATGACAGGAGATATTTCGTCTTGCCCTCGTTCACTGTCAGACCCATTTCTTTTGCTTCCTTGTCCAGTCTGGAGAAAGCAGAACTAACGTCGCGGGTGTTGAGGCCGATGATATCAATATCATCGGCATACGCCAGCAGTTGTACACTCTTATAGAAGATGGTACCTTCTCTGTTGAGTTCTGCAGCTCGAACTATTTTCTCCAGAAGCAGGTTGAAAAAGTCGCACGATAGGGAATCGCCTTGTCTGAAACCTCGTTTGGTATCCAACGGCTCGGAGAGGTCCTTCCCGATTCTGACGGAGCTTTTCGTGTTGCTCAACGTCAGCTTACACGGCCGTATGAGTTTTGCGGGGATACCAAATTAAGACATCGCGGCATAAAGGCAGCTCCTTTTCGTGCTATCGAAAGCAGCTTTGAAATCGACGAAGAGGTGGTGTGTGTCGATTCTCCTTTCACGGGTCTTTTCCAAGATTTGGCGCATCGTGAATATCTGGTCGGCCTAAAGCCACACTGATAAGGTCCAATCAGTTAGTTGACGGTGGGCTTTAATCTTTCACACGATACGCTCAACAGAACCTTATATGCGATGTTGAAGAGGCTAATCCCACGGTAGTTGGCGCAGCTTGTGGGGTCTTCATTTTTATGGATTGGGCATAGCACACTTAAATTCCAATCGTTGGGCATACTTTCGGAGGATGGAGTCATGTGTAGAAGTTCACGCAAGTGAGGAAAGTTCTCTGATCGCCATTCACTTGGGAGTGGCCAGAAACGATTCTTTTACATATGACTCAAGCAGCTCACGACTTCCGGTCTTTGACCAAGTATCCTCTGGGTAGCCTAAGAACATCCGTTTGAAGGCGAGCTAAAGTTAGAAGGCGAAACATCCCCTGCATAGGGTTGTGCGCTGGGTTTGGGACCCGCCACGTAAAAAAACACCCCCAATGAAAAGACATATAATAAAATGCTTGGGTGAAAAATACCATCTTTTGCTGAAATAATGTTTTCCTGTATCTGGTTTACTGCGTCTTTGAGAATGTTTATCTTTATTCTTTGTTCATGAAGAATCAATATTTTGTCTGTTCTCTCTTGATACATTAAAGAATTCTTTCTTTCGTCTTCATTCATTTGTTTTAGTTTTGTGAGCGTGTTCGAAAAGAAATTATTAATTTTTGTTTGTTGGTTGAGAGCTGTAATTGAAATATGTAAATTTTCATCTACTTTCTTAAGGTGATTTTCAATATCTATTCTATCTCCATCATCCATCGTTCCAAATAGAAATTTATGTACAGAACCTATACCGTTAATTAAACCTCTCTTTTTTCTACCAACTTTTTTTGTTGGGATTAATGGTTTGATTTTACCTCTCAAGATTTCAATTTCATTAGATAGGGTGTAGAAATGTAGATGTGAATATGTTTGCGAGATTTTTGTTATATTATTTAGTATGTAAAGAATTTCACGAGGGTCAATTATGTGAAGTACGAGGTCAGATGATGTAACAATCTGTTTAGTGTTAGTGATAATTTCTGCGTATCCATTATCGGTATATATTTGATGTACTTCCAGTTTGGCTGCATTACTAATTATTACAATTGCTACCATCAATGTTGTTTTGAAGATGTATTTGACCTAAAAAATTTTGGCTAAATGAGCTTCAGTCTCTTGCCCCACACAACACATAACCCACACAGAACACTCTACACTCACCGCATCAAAATATACGTCACTAGCACACTTCATTCACCACACTCATCTCTACACCACCTACAATCCACATCACACATAACTATGTACATTACCACTGCGTTTTCACCACCACCAAAAAAGGAACAAAAGGAGCGGAGAAACAAGTTCGCCACTACCACTTCTTTTTGCGATCCGCTTACGGCCAGCCGTGCGATTAACCCCGAGCGACTACATATTGTGCGAACAATCAGTTTTTTATAATTCAAGTGAAATCTATATATTGTACATAAAGTTCAAGTAAAATAAAGTTTTTTGTAAATTTCTAGCGAAATTGTGTGTTGCCTCTTTTCTATACATTGTTCCGAATGGTGAGTGCGAAGAAATTAACTGAAAAGAACATGGTCCTTCGAGCCTACAGAAAGGCACTATAGAGAAAAAATAAAAATAAAAATAAAAATTTTTTAAAGCATAAAAAGTGCAGTGACATTAAACATATAAAAAAAAAAAAAAAACGAAATAAAAAGACTAAAACCAAGTTGAAGTAAAAAGTTAAGCGGAGTGCTGTGAAAAAAAAGGAGATAAAAAGAAATATTAACACATACAGAAAACAAAATACAGAAACGAAGTTCATTTTTAAAAA
This sequence comes from Bactrocera correcta, assembly GCA_027475135.1. Lineage (NCBI taxonomy): Eukaryota > Metazoa > Arthropoda > Insecta > Diptera > Tephritidae > Bactrocera > Bactrocera correcta. The sequence continues at coordinate 13,528,140 of CM050322.1, read as the reverse complement.
AACAATAACATATACATATATATATGAACATAGCCATATAATTACATGTTCATGTGTAAAAACATAATAAAATAAAAATTAAGTTTTTAAAACAAATTATAATACATAAAAAGTAACAAATCATAATCAAACGAGCGCGCCGCGTTATAAAAATCTAACCCTAAACATCATTCGGGCGCGATCGGTCAAAAAAAAGCATTAATACAACATAATAACAACACAACAGGAATACCGGAGCACACAGGCGCGGGACAACACAACAGGAATACCGGAGCACACAGGCGCGGGACAACACAACAGGAAAACCGGAGCACACAGGCATATAACTCGTTTACAAAAGCTTACTATCCCCCAAAACCCCTTGAGGCGAGATAAAGTAAGTGTACCGTTTTTCATTTATATTCATTATATGTATGTACATATGTATGATAACAAACGGATTTATATTTAAGATAATCCGTGTGAACGGCACAAACCGGGAAAAGTTTAATTATATATATCATCTATATATATAAAACAAAAAAAAATTACCAATCTTTTATTTGCCTATTTGCTTACCCCTGTTTTACGAACATACGTAACAAGCTAATCCAACAACAATTCAATTTCACGTATCCACTTGCAAGATTTTCCGCAATACTCCTTCTGTTCCTCAAAACAGTAAGCAGTATATCAAAAATAAATAAGCAAAAGGCACAATAAAAAGACAAGAAGAGAAAGAAAAGAAATAATCAATTCGAACATACATACATACATATTAACTAAAAACAACTCCGTATTGTGTTATACGAAGTTAAAAATTTTAATAACATACATATTTGCAAAAGAGGTGAACACTTGCGCGTGGTGAACTCTCTTTTGATTCGTGTCGTGCAATTACAAAAGACCACAAAAACAATACATACAAGTAAATATACTTATATATACTTGAATATAAATGTATATTTGCATTGCGGAGTTTTAAATATAAAAGAATCAAATTTGAATATTTACAATAATTATCCGACAGTTATCGATAATTATTAATACGAGTACATAAACGGTCCGGTACAACAACAAATATATACATATACATATATACTTACATTGGCAAGCATTTCCTTTTGTCTTCGCTTCACACCTTTTATTTATACGGATATTCTAGCGCATTACATATAGACCAGGCACATATGCAAAGGGTATTGACGCCTGTAACTTCGAAAGTGCATACGAGGGCATACAAATAAGTCCGCAAAACAAAAAAAAAACAAAAAACGTGTATATATATACATACATATATATATACATACATTTATATATATACACATATATTATATACAATATATAAAAATATATACGAGGGTACACGAAAAAGTCCGCAACCAAAACCAAAAAAAAAAAAGTATATATATACATACATACATATATATATATATACATATAAACTATACAATAATTTATCATATTATTGCCTCAACATTTCTAAAAAACTGCGTAACACGACATACGCATATTTTAATACAAAAAATCGTAAATTCGGAAATAAAAACTCTTATTTGCGTAGAAGAGTTTCCGGGTTTTTTATATACATACATCTGAATTTATACTAAAAAACTCATTTTTATTAAAATATTGTTGCTAAATGAGCACAGACTCTAAAGATTCGAAATCTACTCAATTTTTAAAAATTCCGAAAATGATTTCTGATGACAAAAGTCCAAGTACACCTGCAGAAGCTACACGCTCGAAACAAGGTGCTACAAAGCAGAAAAGGGGGAAAGATATTTCTTACGCTAAATTCATTTCTGAGAGTGACAGCTTAATAAGATACTGCACTCGTTTTTCATCTTCACCGATCCAAGATAACTCTGAATCGGTGCTAGAAATCAAAAATCAAAATATTGACAATTTCTGGACACGTCTCCAATCTGCATATGACGCGATAGTAGAAACTGACGACTCAGATCTACCCGAAAATTTCAAATCCTCGACTTACGCCAAATATGAAAATTGCCTTGACCAATATGAAGAGACAAAAGCCATGATCTCCGATCAATTGAAATTAATTAAAGCAATTGCACCTACTCCACAACCCAGAGTAGAGCTGCCACAAATTCAAAGCCAAGAGGCGAGTTCAGGCATTCACCTTAAAGTGCCAGCATGCGATACAGAAACATTTCACGGAGGTTATGAACAATGGCCGTCCTTCCGGGACATGTTTACGGCCGTGTACATAAACCATCCTAAATTATCACAAGCGCAAAAACTGTATCACCTCAGATACAAAACCAAAGGTCAAGCAGGCGTAATAGTCAAACAGTTCGCATTAAATGACTACAATTTCAATTTGGCTTGGGAAGCTCTAAAAGAACGATACGAGAATGAAAGAATATTGGTCGACCAACAAGTTACCATATTAATGAACTTACCAAAAATCCAGAAAGAAACAAGTGAGGAGTTCATAAAACTTCAATCCACTGTTTCAAATTGTTTGTCGGTTCTATCGACACAGAATATTCCCACAGACAATTGGGACCCCATACTGGTAAACATATGCTACGCGGCATTACCGGAAAAATCTTTGCTTCTGTGGGAGCAATCGCTCTCATCACGAAGAAAATGCCCAACGTGGCAACAGATGAAAGATTTCTTAACTACCCAATACGAAATTGCGGAAAGGGTAGATAAAAAGACGGTCAGAACAAAAAACGTTCAACACGACCTAAATCGAAGTTTCATTAGACCCCAAGCTAGTAACAACAACAGTTTAAACAGAAGCTTTTTTAAAAATCAATCGTTCACATCTGAACAAAATAAAATAACGTCATGCGAACTGTGTAAAGGAGGGCACAAGCTAAATTCTTGCGAAAAGTTTAAAAAACTTAATATCAATGAAAGGAACAACTTTGTCAGATCGAAAAGACTCTGTACATACTGTTTGTCCCACTCACACAATCTCAATAATTGCGAAAGCAAATTTAACTGCGCATATTGCCACAAAAGGCATCATTCTATGTTGCACTTAAATAACTTTCCCAACACACCTCAAAGTAGCGCTTTCTCCAAAAGTGCCACGGGTTTAGTTGCAACCGCAACTCACGAAACACAAAATCCCGAATTTTGCCAAGAGACACCATGCTGCTCCAAGGCATTAAAAACTCAAACGCTGCACAGCGAGATCCAAAGTATGGTACTACTACCAACAGCAGTCGTCTCCATCGAACACCGAGGAGAACTGTTTAAACTCAGGGCCTTAATAGACCAAGGATCACAAAGATCATTTATTGCGTCTAGGGCACAAAATAGGCTACAACTGCCTACAAAATTAGCCAATTTTGAAATTACGGGAATGGGCGGAAGAGTAGTTCAAAACTCCAATAAAATCTGCCCCATTACCCTAATTTCCCCCCAAGCGGATAAGCGCATTCAAGCAGATGCAATAGTCTTACCGCAACTCACGAACATGCTTCCAAGCTATCATATAAATAGCAAGAGTTGGCAAAAGGTTACACACCTAAAGCTAGCAGATCACAACTGCAACACCCCCGCTAAAATAGACCTTCTATTAGGCAGCGACCTTATATCACAAATTATAATAGAATGGGTTGAAAAAATTTCGAAAACACTTCTGGCGCAAAATACCATTTTCGGTTGGGTCCTAAGTGGACTAGTTGCGGAACCAGTCACAACAATGACAACTCAAGTTGAGGAAATCTCAAATGAGTACCTCAATTCCCAATGAGAAAATTTTGGGAGTTAGAAGAACTCCCCCCTATTGCAAGTACAACACCAGAAGATCAGTATTGTCAAGACTTTTACAAGGCCACAACTACTAGATCAGATAATGGTCGGTATGTCGTACGACTACCTCGAAAACAACAATTTCCAGACACACTCGCCTTAGGTCACTCTCGAACCTCTGCAATACAGCAGTTTCTAAGTATGGAAAAAAACCTACTTAGAAAAGGTGAGCTTAAAAAAGATTATGATGGTGTCTTAGAAGAATACCTCCATTTAGACCACATGGAGGAAGTAAGCCCATGCGAAAAAATCATAAAAGGCAAATATTACTCATTCTACTTGCCACATCATGCAGTAGTAAAGCCTGACAAAAAAACCACAAAAGTTCGAGTTGTCTTCAATGCATCACGATCCACGAGCTCGGGTAATTCCCTAAATGATATTTTATTTACGGGACCCACACTCCAACCAGATTTAATGCTCCTCATATTGAACTGGCGTATATACAAATACGTATTCAATGGGGATGTCGAAAAGATGTATCGACAAATACTGGTTCATAAAGATGATCAAGATTTTCAACGGATTATTTTCCGAAAATCTGCCAATAGTCCACTACGCGACTTTAAATTGAAAACAGTTACCTTTGGCGTAAACTGTGCCCCATATCTAGCCATCCGTACACTCCACGAACTGGCAGAAGACACAAAGTCAGAATTTCCTCTGGCAACAAAAATCTTAAAAACACAAACGTATGTAGACGATATCTTGTCTGGGAGCCACAGCCTCTCACAAGCATACGAGTCCTTATCACAAGTGATAAAGGCCCTCAACACCGCAGGGTTTCCCCTAAAAAAGATCACAGCTAGTCACCCGAATATCTTGAAAAATATACCAAACGACAATTTGTTGGATACTAATTTCCTTATATTCGAAAAGGAAAGTACAACAAAAACACTGGGCATCCAATGGAATGCGATATCGGACGAGTTTTCATACACGACTGAGTCCATATCCGCATTATCCGCCATTACAAAACGCCAAATTCTCTCCTCTGTGGCAAAACTTTTCGACCCCGCAGGATGGCTTTCGCCAATTATGATACAAGCGAAAATCCTGATCCAAGAATTATGGCTAGACGGAACCGACTGGGACGAACAAGTGAAGCCTCTTCGCTTAGAAAAATGGTCCCAATTTGCTAAAAACCTAAAAGACATTTCGCAGATACAAATTCTACGGTGGGTAAACTATTCCCCCGAGTACAAAGTGGAACTACACGGTTTCTGCGACGCCTCTGAAAAGGCATATTGTGCCACTATATATGTGCGCACACAAAGCGATATTGCAACTACAAGCCACCTACTAGTGGCAAAAGCAAAAGTTGCGCCTCTAAAAACCATAAGTCTACCACGACTTGAACTCTGCGGCGCTCTGCTACTAGCAAAGCTAGTTTCCATGGTGCGGACCCACTTGAACATGGCAAAATACAAGTTATATCTATGGTCCGATTCCGAAATAGTTCTAGCCTGGTTGGAAAAACCACCACATGCATGGAAAACATATATCTCCAACAGAACGTCTCAAATACTTGACCTAGTAGGATCAGCCACTTGGCGACACGTAGCCAGTGCTGACAATCCTGCAGATCTAGGTACAAGAGGATGCAAACCTCTGCATCTCGCCACCACCACCCTATGGTGGAATGGCCCCCGGTGGTTAACAGAATCTACCGATTCCTGGCCACAATCGCCAATACGCAACATAATTGCCCCCAAAGTCGAAAAATCGACACCTACCACACAATATTGGATGATAATGACATCCTTGAACGATTTTCATCGTTCCCCCGAGCACTCAGAGTAGTCGCCTATATTCTCAAATTCACAGAGCGACTCAAGCTTAAGGTAAAGGGAGCAACTTGCCCCCAATGCGAACATTGACGCACCAAGACTTACAAAAGTCAAAGGTCGCTCTTATCGCATCAACCCAAGCGCGCTACTACAGCCGCGACCTGGGGTTACTAAGAGAATCGAAGCCAATTGACAAAAAGAGCTCACTCTTAGTACTAAACCCATTTATAGACACGAAAGGTCTGCTTCGTGCAAACGGCCGGCTTGCTAATTCCAGCCTTACGTATAACGAACGCCACCCCATAATCATACCTGAGAAGTCTCCATTTGCCACATTATTCCTGAAATACATCCACATATTAATGCTACACGCCGAACATCGCCTCATGCAAGCATATGGTACGACAAGAGTATTACATCCCACGTCTGAAGCCCCAAATCAAGAAATGCATTTTCATGTGCCTAGGGGGGCCGGGATGGCTAAATGAGCTTCAGTCTCTTGCCCCACACAACACATAACCCACACAGAACACTCTACACTCACCGCATCAAAATATACGTCACTAGCACACTTCATTCACCACACTCATCTCTACACCACCTACAATCCACATCACACATAACTATGTACATTACCACTGCGTTTTCACCACCACCAAAAAAGGAACAAAAGGAGCGGAGAAACAAGTTCGCCACTACCACTTCTTTTTGCGATTCCCTTACGACCAGCCGTGCGATTAACCCCGAGCGACTACATATTGTGCGAACATTCAGTTTTTTATAATTCAAGTGAAATCTATATATTGTACATAAAGTTCAAGGAAAATAAAGTTTTTTGTAAATTTCTGGCGAAATTGTGTGTTGCCTCTTTTCTATACATTGTTCCGAATGGTGAGTGCGAAGAAATTAACTGAAAAGAACAAATTTGTTTGGACGTTTAATATTTGTCGGGTGAATATTATCTAATGGCAATTTTCTATACCTTGGTTTGTATTTGTGCCGAAACGCTTTATAATTTTTTACGTAACCTTTTTTTTGAGTGTTATTAAACTTTTCTCTATTTCTATTTAGTTTTCCTATGCATTTTTCTTTAGTCTTCTGAATAGTGTCTTTATTAAAATTTTTATCAAATTTTTCATTTATAACCTCAAGAGGTGTGGTTTTTATTGTAGAATGATAAGATTTGTTATACCATTCTATGCTTTGAAATACTTTTTACGCTGTCGAAAGGCTTGGTTTTTCAATTTCTAGGATTCCCAGTAGGACTGTTCGGTAAAATGAACTTCTTTTTTTTTCCTAAAAAAATCTGTTATGTTAATTGAGTTGAATTCATTATCTAATATTTACTTTCTGGGTCTTCCTTTGATAGAATAGAATAATCTAAGCTCTTTTATGATAGTTATACCGTTTCGATCTTCTAGCTGAAATGCCATAGCAAATTTCGCAAATTTGTCCATAAAAGTAAGGAAGAACCATTTTTTATTTATGTATATATCTGCGTGAACTATTTCATTTATATCTGATGGTGTTTTCGCTAAATGAAATTTTGGTTTTAAAGGTTTTCTATCATATTTTGCTTTATTGCAAACATCGCAATTATTTATATATTTTTGAATTTTTTCAATTTTTCATAATTTTCATTAATACCTGCATGGCCTGTTTCATTTTTATGATATAGAGCAATTTTTTATAAACTTGGTCTTCATTCTTCATATCTTTAGCATGCAATTCACATCTAAAAAACTTTACCTGTCTATTAAATATTTGAATAAGCTTTTGCTGAACTACTATATTGTACTGATTATCGGTTAAATAAGAAAAAATACCTACTTTTCCACTATATATGTGCCTACGACAAAAATCTATGAAATTATTATTTTTTATATCTTCTGCGCTAATAAAAATTTTCTTCGTGTTGCCTAGTTCTTTAGATTCCATAATTTTATTTTTTGTTAAAATGATTTGTGTATTGAAGCGATTTACAATAGTATGTAAAATTGGAAAATGATCATTTAGTTCCTCCTCTTGAGAGTGGATTGTAGCATTTGTGCTTATGTTGTCTCCTTCCAATGAATGAATCTCGCCTGTGTTACTATCTAGTCTACTTAGAAAATCGGCTACGTTTTTTCCTTTTCTTTCACGTAATTTATATTAATATTATATTCACCTAGTTTAATTAACTATCTTTGCAATCTTGGGTTAATGTCTTTTTCCATGTTTTTTATTTGGAGCCACTTAATTGGTTGGTGATCGGTTAAGAGATCAAATGCTCTGCCGTAAATGTATGGTCTATAATACGTCACTGCCCAGACAATAGCTAGTAGGTCTCTTTCTGTAGTGGAATAACTTCTTTCGCATTTGTTAAGTGTTCGACTAGCATAGTAGCTTATAGGATAACTGTCCAGGGTTAATACTGCGCCAATTGCAAGTCACTTGCATCAGTTGAAATGCCAAATTTTTTGTTAAAGTCTGGATATTTCAATATTGGCGGGCTTACTAATAGATTTTTAAGTTTTTCAAAGGATGATATGTACTGAGGATCGCGAGTGCTTATTTTAATATCCCTTTTTAAGTTTGTTAAACCATGTGCTTCTTTAGCGTAATCTCTTACAAATTTTCTATAATAACCTGTTATACCTAAGAATGATTTAATTTGCTTTGATGTAGTAGGCAACTTTAGTTTTTGTATGTTTTCGATTTTGCTTGAATTTGGTTGTATTCCTTCTGTTGTTAAAGTGTGACCTAGAAATTCAGTTGTTTTCGCGAAAATTTTGCATTTATCTACCTGAATCTTTAAATTACGTTTTCTTAATGCTGAAAATATTTTGTTGATATTTTGGGTATGTTCCTCAAAACTTGAAGTAAAAATTAAGATGTCGTCTAAATAAACTACACATATCTTGTTGATATATTGCCTAAGAACTGAATTCATTAAACGTTGGAAAGTTGTTGTTGCATTCTTTAGTCCGAAAAGCATTCTTCTAAATTCAAAGTGTCCTTGGGGTATAGAGAAAGCTGTTTTCGGTCTATCTTCTTCTTTTATTAATACTTGATGAAAGTCGTTTGCAATATCTAATGTTGTAAAATACTGAGCTCTTCCAAGTTTGCTGAGTGTTGTTTCTATATGGGATATTATAAATTTGTCATCTTTAGTGACTTCATTTAGCTTCCTGTAGTCAATAACTGTTCTTCATTTTTTCTTCATTAAATTGTCTTGCTTTTTCGGTACAATCCAAAGAGGCGAGTTGTATGGGGAATTACTTTCTTTAATTATACCTTGGCGCAACATCTCGTTCATCTGTCTACTAATTTCTTCTTCATGAATTTGGGGATATCTATAAATTTTATTATAAGTTGGTCTACTTGTTTTTGTAACAATTTCATGCTGAATTTCATGAGTATGAGAAAGGTTTTTACCTTCTTAAAAAAATAAATCGCTACTTGCTTTTAGAATGTATTCTAATTTTTGCTTTTCTTCTTCATTCATGTCACTATTTGATAAAATACATTCTGTAAGTATATTAATATATTCGTAATTGTAAGGCCATGAGTTTATAAATTTAATTTTGTTGCCGTTTATTTCTACATACTCCTTTTCTAAATTAATTATTGCTTTAATAGGTTTTAAAATATTATGTCCTATTATAGCATCAAAGTTATTATTTTTTATGTTTTTTTGTTCCCAATGTATATAACTTTTTTCATTGAATTCGTATGGGGTTGGGGTGACTAACTCTTTATTTAGGGAAAAATTTTCCTTAATGGTGCTAAAGTGTATTGGTTTATCAAGCTCAATGCATTCATAATCGTTTAACATTTTTTTATTATTTAAATAGTGTTACCTAATTTAATATTTATGTTTATTATTATTTTATAATTTCTTGCTTATTTAATTAACATTAAAGTTTTATTTTGGCTTTGAATTTTTTTATTGATTTATTTTATTTGTAGACCCTGTGTCAATAAGACATTTAATTTTTGAATTTTTTATGGTCACTTCTATTATCGGTAACGATTGTTTTGGGCTGGCAGCCGAAAATTAGCTTGTTCTTGAACGTGATCTATTTCCGTCCAAAGCTTAATTGCTCATAATTATTTTGTCTACTTTCTCCAAAATTAAATCGTCGATAATTGTCATTTTGATTAGAATTGTTACGAAATTCTCTCTGCTGATTTTGTCCAAATTAAATATTATTGGAATTTTGCATATACTGTTTATTATTGAAATTGCCAAAATTGTGAGCCAAAGAATTTATATTTGAAAAATTTCTATAATTATTTCTTTGATAATTGTTTTGTCTTTTATCAAATTGTATTAACAAGCCTGTCTCTTGAAGAACGCTAAAAGCCTCTCTAATGGTGTTTATATTTCTGCTAATTACTACACTGTTTAAGTTGGGGTGTATCCCCTTTAAAAATGTTTTTAGAACTAAACTTTCTTTGTTAATTGGAGAAAATTCTATAGGCTTTATCCTATCGAATTCATGTTTTAAATTTAGTTTATCTAAACTATCTTTTAAATTTTGAAAATATTGACTTACGTTATAGTTTCGCAGTATAATCGCCTGATTGTAAAGGGTGTGGTACGACTCCTTTACTCCAAAATTCTTTATGAGTTCTTCTCTCATTTGCTGCCATGTTTCTTGTAGGTCTCAAAGGCCGGATGACATTTGCTGCTTCTCCTTTAATTTTTGTTTTGACGTGTCGCTGCGTTACAAATTCCAACATTGATGGGTTGGGGTTGAATAAAGGAAGGGTCATGTCAACTTCCCTGATGAACGATGATAAATCTCTGCCGTCAAAGTCCATGATTCTTGAAGCTTCCTTCAAAATTTGCGATCCTGTCTTCTGGAGTGGTTGCTGCTCGCCTGAATTCATTGCTTATGTATCCTCTTTTAATACTTGTTGTTGTTGCTTTGTATGGTGCACTTCGCTCTCTCTGCGTCTCCTGTGTGTGGGGCATTAATCCTTAGTCCCACTTTTCCTGGTAATATTGGTGGGCGGAATGAAGCTATTCTTCGCCTTCACAAATTGTAATCCTCACAGTCGCTCTCCGACATTCAAGATAACTTGTGTAGAAACTTAAGTTTCTTAAACTTTGCTATCTGTGCCGACCGACTTATATATTTATATATATATATAAGAGATCTTTAAAATGGGAGCTAATCTTAGAATTTGCTTCTCGTTGCTAAAGCTTACGAAACATAAAAAAACTTCAGTTTTTAGTATCGCTCAACTTTGCAGTTTGTTTTTACCGACTGCGCCAGTTTTGGTTGTGTCCGAGCGGTGGAATAAAAATGCCGACAATGTTACTTCTGTGACATTATATTTTATTCTCTTTCTGTTTCAAATTATGTTCTGCTCATATAACTACTAAAGTGATTACAATTTTCTTAATCTATTTTTTTGTTTTTGTTTTATTTTCTTATGAAATACAATATTTGTTAAATGTACTATTATTTTCTATAGAATGCAAACAAACATGATTGTGTGCTTTACCCGATAATGTCTGGGTTATCATTACAGTCAAACATAAGGACCAAAACATGTTTGTATGCATTGGCATTACGTTCTTTATCTCTACTTGTTATCTTATTTTTTGTAATGTTTACTTGTTTTTCTTTAATCTTTTATTTTGTCCAATTTACAATATTTTGTTGTGTGGTGTCTAGTTGGGATGATAATGTACACATAACTCGCGTCGATGCGTTTGCGAAACCATGAACTTCACAGCGAAAATTGGATGTTGTTTTTACATGACGAAGAACTTCTATTTTATTAATGAAATTCAAATCGGCTTTAATCTGCAACCAAATGTTATGGTGATCGGTTGGTAGTGTTTCATCCCAATCTAATCGGCGAATCAAAATTTCTTGTATTAATATTTCCACGTATTATCACGGGGCTCAAAAAAGCCGAGGATATCAAATATTTTGGAAATAATTGATAAAACCGATCGCTTTGTAACTGACTGTATATTAGGGTGAGTCGATTCCGGCCTTTTTTCGATACGGGATTTCTAATAGTGCGGAAAAGTTGCTTTAGTACTTCCTGATTCCAATGCAACTTTTTGTTTTGAGATCGGATTTCATCTTCAACCCCAACTCCGGCCTTGAAATTTTGGAAATTCGCCTAAAATCGTGAAATTGTCTACATAGCGCCTGAAATACGCATTTCATGGCAAAATGTATAAAACAAAAGTTATTTGTCACGTCATTTGCTACCGAAATGGTATATGTGATAATGGCCGTAGGACGAACCGTTCCAGAGATACGAGCGAAAATGCGGCGCGCAGACTTATAGAGTTTGGTTTTTGTTCGTCAAGAGAGGATTTTGGTTCTCAATTGCCTACTCAGTCCAAAGTAGCGCATGTTGGCAAAAGTTTTCCTGCGTTGGATTTCCAGGCTGACATTGTTGGTGGTGTTTACGCTGGTTCCAAGGTAGACGAAATTATCTACGACTTCAAAGTTATGACTGTCAACAGTGACGTGAGAGCTAAATCGCGAGGGCGATGACTGTATGTTCGATGGCAGGAGATTTTTCGTCTTGCCCTCGTTCACTGCCAGACCCATTAGTTTTGCTTCCTTGTCCAGTGTGGAGAAAGCAGAACTAACGGCACGGGTGTTGAGGCCGACGATTCATGATATCAATATAAACGGCATACGCCAGCAGCTGTATTCTTTTATAAAAGATGGTACCTTCTCTATTTAGCTCTGCAGCTCCAACTATTTTCTCCAGAAGCAGGGTGAAGAAGTCCCACGATAGGAAATCGCCTTGCCTGAAACCTGGTTTGGTATAGAACAGCTCGGAGAGGTCCTTCCCGATTCTTGCGGAGCTTTTGGTGTTGCTCAACGTCAGCTTACACAGCCGTATTAGTTTTTCCTTGCTCCTTATCAATTCTTCTCCGCCGTGTTTGAATAGCAGACGCCGGCAATCCATCAGCCCTCGCCGCTTTCTTGTTCTTCAGGCGGGTAATTGCTATTCGAACTTTTCCATGGGTTCGCCTTTTCCCGGTGTTGTGCTTTCACTTCCATTTAGCACATAACTTAAGTATGCTCTGAGCATCGGTGACTAGATGACTTTGGGGGTTCCACAAGAGTATGCTGCTGTCTTGAAACCTTCTGTAAGCCGCCGCATTTTTTCGTAGAAATTTCAAGCATTTCGGCCAGCTTATCGAGCTCTTCGTACTCACGCATTTCGGCCTCTTTCTTTTTCTGTCTGCTAATGCGTCTCGCTTCCTTCTTCAAATCTCGGTATCTATCATATTCCGCACGTGTTGTGTTCGATCATAATGTTGCGAGGTAGGCAGTCTGTTTTCTCTCCACTGCGACACGGCTTCTCGTCGTACCAGCTGTTCTTTTGCACTTCCGAAAACCAATGATTTCAGTTGCAGATGTACGTAAGGAGTTTGAAATGCCGTCCCACAGTTCCCTTACACCGAGTTGTTCACGATTGCTCTCAGAGAGCCAGATGGCTTGATGAATTTTCTTATGCTGGAATCTAGTACTACAGATAACCATATTTCGGGCCCCGGCGAAGTCGATCGGCCTCAACCCATTTGAGGATGTTTCCTCTTGGAAGCTGAACTTATCGACCGTAGTGGCAAAGATGTCTTCCTTGCCCACTTTGGCGTTAAAGTGTCGAAGCACAATTTTGACATCGTGGCGGGGGCAGTTCTCATAAGTGCGCTCAAAGCGCTCGTAAAAGGCATCTTAGGTCACATCGTCCTTCTCCGGGGCGTGGGCGAAAATGAGCGATATGTTGAAGAACCTCGCTTTGATGCGGATTGTGGCTAGACGTTCAGTGAATGGTAGTACTCGGCGATGGAGTTTCTCTCCCACCACGAATCCCACACCAAACCTGCGCTCCTTTATATGGATACTGTAGTAATTGCCAAAAGGACCTACCCGTGTCTGTCCTAGTCCTTTCCATCGCATTTCGTGGATGGCGGTAATGTCAGTCTTTGTTTTCACGAAGACATCAACCAGCTGGGCAGCGGAACCTTCCCAATTAAGGGACCAGACATTCCAGATGCATGCCCTCAATTCGTAGTCCTTATTTCGTTTTCCATGGTCGTCATCAAAAGCGGGGTCTCTCATCCGAGGCTGGTTATAACTATTCACTAGGGGTGTTTTTTTACGTGGCAGATCCCAAACCCAGCGCACATCCCTATGTAGGGGATATTTCCCCATCTCACTTTAGCTCGCGTTCAAATGAATATTCTTAGGCTACCCAGAGGATACTTGGTCAAAGATCGGAAGTCGTGAGCTGCTTGAGTCATATGTAAAAGAATCGTTTCTGCTCACTTTTCTCACTTGCGTTAACTTCTATACATGACTCCATCCTCTATATTGAGTATTAGGGTACTTAAAAAAAAATTTTAATTTATTTTCAACTCTTACCCCCTCAAATGTTAGAGATTTGCAAAATAAAAATCCTCCCTCTAACCAGGCGCTGTAGCTTAACTCTAAGGGGTCGTTGTTTTTTTAGGTTCCTATTCATTTAACATAGGGATTTTAGTTTTTTCATTCGGACTAAAATTTCACCAATTAAGTTTCGTTTCTCAAAAATAACCATCACATATTCGGAAAGTTGACTTTTCAAACTTTAAAAATTTCTGCGGCAGTGTTTGATTATCTTAATTAAATGATTAATGGTAGTGATTTGAAATTTGGAATTTTTTCAATAAAAATAAAAAGAGTTACTGAGAATAATAGTTTTGCCGCGGGAATTTTGAAAATTTGAAAAGCCAACTTTTTTTGTGAGCTTAAAAATATTCATATATATTGTGGTTATAATAAGAAAATAATATTAATTTTTTTAATTACAGCTAGATATTATTGCACAAAAATCCTTGCGATTACTCAAACTATTTTCCAGTACATCTGATTATTATTCTTGCTACTACTACCTCATCTGCGAAAACAGTGATACTGTTAGAAATCAACTAACGGACCACGCATTTTGGATTCCCATTTGGAGGTGAGTGGCATAATGTAAAATTCTAAACATTCACTAGGAATAATAGTTTTCCAATAAGGATGATATGCTGTCGTTTCGGCCATATTTGTTACGTAAATTTTATAGCCTTGTTGTTTTTATAGTTTTGTTCACCTAATGGTTGTACCAGAGATGGGCGTAATCGGACCATTGACACGCCCACAAATCGCCATTAACTCAAAACCTATAAAGTGCCATAACAAAAAAATTTTAAAAGTGGGTGTGCCCCGCCCTCTAATAAGTTTAATATGCATATTTCCTAAAAAGCTTAAGCTACAACAAACAAATTTTCTAGGTACAAATCTTATACAAATTTTTACCGACAATGTAAAAAGGGTTGAAATCGGATGACAACCCTGTTCACTCTTCATATAACGGTACTGTTAAAAACTACTAATAGCGCGATAAGTCAATAACGAAATGCGTCAGAGACGTAAACATGTTGAAAGTTGCAAATCATAAGAGGCAAGAGAGTTTTAAGCGTTTCGATCTTAAGCTGCTCAGCTACAGAAACAAAAATTTCAACAGCCAAAATTAAGAACTAAATTAAAGTTTATAATTTTTAACTTGATAGATAAAATTATTTTTTTAATGGTAAAGAGTGAGTCTGTTAGATCAAATGTGTTGAAATGAGAATTGAAATCATGACACATGCGGCGGTTCGTTTAACTCAAAATTTGTTCTTGAAAATTTTAAAAGTAAGGGTCTAAACTGCCTGGAGATGGACTACAGACTGACCCATTCATGAGTTTCACAAGAAATATTATACCAAGCATCTCCTTACCACTAGCGAGTGTCGGGAGATTTATATGTTTTTAGCGGTTTTAGCGGTTCTTTAGACCAACGTTTAACAAAACTAAGAGCGCATTTAGCTTTCAAAACCGAGGAAGATGCGTGAAGATTAAAATTGAGTTTAGGGTCCATAGTTACTCCCAGATCAACAAAACTGCATACTTGCTCCAACCTAAAATTTTGTATTGTGTAGGAAGTAGGGTCTACAGATCTACATGAAAAGCACATTTTTTTAGGGTTCAAAGGCATGTCATTTCTATCACACCAAAAAACTAGGTTGTTTAAGTCTGTTTGCAACTTTTTGCAAACTTTTGAAAACTTAACAACAGATGATATGTCATTAATAAATAACAAGAACAGAATTGGACCAAGATGGCTACCTTGTGGATCGCTTGAAAGAACATTGATTATGTCAGAAAAATGATCGTTGAAATGACTTGTTAAATTCTATTACCAAGATAAGAAGCAACCCATTTTATTCTCCCTTAAGCCCGTTGATACATGTGATACAAATTCAAGCAAATTGGTTATTGTAGAATTCCCTTTACGAAAACCATGCTGAGAACAAGAAATTAGTGGAGAGATCCGGAAAGTTATGTCGTCTGTTATAATTGCTTCAAAACGTTTAGGTATTGCAGACAACTTTGCTATTCCTCTATAGTTTTCAATAGGTGACCTAAATCCACTCTTATGTAAAGGAATTATAAATGACTTTTTCCATATGGATGGAAAAAAGCCTTGCAGAAGAGATGAATTAAATAGCTTTGTTAGGGGTTGGTATATATATTTGGCATATTTCTTAAGAAACTATGAGGGAATCATAACTGGGCCATAATTGTATGATTTTTCTAACATATAGAACTGATATAAGACGTCTGCTTCGAAAATAGTAGGTGAATTAATGACAGAAACCGGACATAACTTGCGCTGATGCGGAACATTTTTTGGAGATTTTGGAGAGTAATTGGACTTGAAGAATTCAGTGAACATTTTAGAAACGGTGTGATTGTCACTAGACATACTAGACTTATATTTCATAGCGGATGAAAAATTAGAAATCCTGCGTTTGGAGTTGACGAAACCATAGAACAATTTTGGATTACGTATAATATTATTTTTTACTTTATTTATATAATTACTAGCTAACCCCGCAGCCGTTTTTCTACGTGAAGTTAAGTGTTTTGAAATGAAAAGAAAGTTAAATTTATATTGTGTTGAAAATCGTTTATTTGTGATTTTTCTAAATTTTTTTAATGTAGCGCAGCTTGGTTTCTTTTCTGGTGCGTAAATGAACAGAGAAGATGGGTTCCGAACTCGTGAACACGCCACGTATATCTGGTCGTGTGAAAAGCGCATTTCCATATTTATGCCACACTCTTCTAGCGATTATCCTGTTGATTATCATTTCAAATGCAATTTCCCTGGAAACTGAATAAGTTTGAACTGGAATGGCAAATCGTTGGAACACAAAAGAATTTGTAGAATCAAGCATTCTTCCCCCTTTTATTCGATAGCTTGGGTTTCATTGCACAGTTTCGGCGCATGAAGATTGCGAAACATAATAATGACAGATCCAACTTTGAGACACAAATGATGCTGCGGCATACCAAGCCTCTCCAAAGAATTTAGAAATTCCACTGGATAATTCACGACTTCGTCTCATTGTCAAAACGATCGTAATTTGCCCATTTCCAATTCTTAGCGAACACGATTTCTTCGGCAATGTAATTTTATTCGTTTCCCGTAATTGACGCGAATTTGAAGGCTTATATGTCGAAATGATTTTCGCGAAAAGTATGCGAAGTAGATATCGCATTGTCCATCGTTTGTTTCCAGTGATGATCATGTTCCAGCAATTGCAATCGTTGGCATGCTTCTCAAAAAGTTACACACACTGTACCATTCAAAATACGCAATGACTTAAATGAAGTTGAACCGGTAGACGCACAACAGTCGGAAAACTTCCATGAATTGCAAAAGTAAATATTCTACAAAGCGCTTTATTGCAGTTCACTTATCGACCCATTTGATACTTGCTGATCTCGACTCGTTCAAGGCCAGTAATCGCCATGTTGCTTTCTTTGGTGGCGTATTTGCAAGCGTATTTGATTGATTTCACCAAACTGCAACATTCAACATTGACATGAGGTTTGAATGTGAAATAGATATTCGCCATCTCTAACTTGAATGATAAATGTTCTATTATTTTCGGCTGGTGAGCTACGATGATAGAGTGGATATCCATCATTTACAGTTTGCGTTTCCGAAGGAAAAGTACGTGTATAGTGTTTCGTGCAATTTTTGTCAGACAAACAAAACGAAGTGGGATTGTGGTGTCTGAGAGGTCCATGAACCATATTGGATTTCATTACTTCGTATAATCATAAATTTGAACCACCATCCAAAGAAGAATGTGTGCGTGCAGTAAACCTCGTGTTTGCAACTCAACAGAGTACCATATATACATATGTACATACGTTGCTTCAAGATAAAGTCCAACAAACATCATAGTTGTGTTGTTTGAAAAGTCGTGCTGTGACATCGTGACTATCGCTTGCTGATTGACCGCCATCCATAGTTCCACACGTATTTCATCGCATCCTGGGAGTACTCGTTCATGCGCCTTGGTGTACCATACGTTGATGGCAAAAAGAACGCTGACCAATATTAGCGCGACCTCTTATTGGCTTCGTAACAAATTTCAATCTGTTATTGATCACTCCGAAATTGTACGACTCAAATAATTTATAAATCAAAATATTGGAAAACAAAAGCAAAAAAAAAATTGTATGAAAAAAATTACTTTTTGGAAATTTCCAATTTTTCGACTTTTTCTAATGGAAAGTATATGGTTTTTTTTTATTTTCAGATCCACATCGAACAACTTCTGAGAATGTCATGAAGATTGGTTCAGCCGTTCTCGAGCTTTAGCGTTACTAACAAATATGTAAACATTAATTTTTACTTATACATACATATGTATGTATGTACAATGTACATATATGTACAAAATAAAACGTTTGTTTGGGAAAAGGAAAAGTTAAAGGGCTGTTTTAAGGGATTTTCCGGCAACTTTCGTAAATTTTCTTACATAAGAACCTTCTCCCAATAATAACAAATACAACAAGAAAAGAATTAGTGAAATCGGTCCAGCCATTCACGCGTGATGCCGTGACAATGGAAAACGGGTTTCATTTTTATATGTATAGATTCAGCAAATTGTCGACGCAATTTAGAATATCTTGAATAGTCAGCAACTAAACCAGCTTTTTTTAAAGTTTAAAAGCACGAGATTTTCTATTTTTTAATTTACATAATTCTTTCGAAAACCATAAATTATAACTGATTTTTTGAGTAACAACACACTTCGAAACATATTTTTCAAATAAGTTTAAAATAGTTTCATTAAAGTGGGAAGCACTAAATTCAATATTGCCACTGTAATCTGGCCAAGTTACTTTAGAAAGTTCGTTATTAATCTTGTTAAAATTAGCTTTCGCAAAGTTGACCCGAAGTTTGGCTTTGATTTCGATGTCAATTTTCAAAGCAGGATGACACGGGTCCTCTGGCCGAACCAAAGGATCTCATCGGACAACAAAGAACATTGAAGCGTTATCAACATAAACTAGATCTAAGAACTTATCAAACTCGTTTGAAATTAAATTAATTTGGTTAAGACCCAACTCCGACAATTCATCAAAGAACTCTTAAAACATAAGCGAGTACTAATAGAAATGGTGTAACCATCAATAGATATTCATGATACGCACGGTAAATTGAAATCTCCGAAAATAATCATGGAATCAGTATTATTAGCCATTGAGAAAATATTATTTAATAATGAAGCGTGCTGCATATATACAGATATATCCGAGTGAGGCGGTATATAAGATAAAGTTAAGCAGATATGGCCACTATTAGCGAATGCACTTCAGTCTGCATGCGGAACATTGATTTCTTCAGATGGAATTGAAGAATGAACAGCAAACAAGACACCACCTCCTTTTCTGTTCAGCCAGTCATATCTAAAGATTTCGAATTTGCTTTTGAATAATTCATTATCAAAAATGCGAGGCTTCAGGAAAGTTTCTGTGAAAGCAATGATTTTAAAGTTACAATGAATGCTGTTTAAATACAGATCAGCAAGTTTTGTATTAAGACCTCTAACATTTTGATAATAAATAATCAGCGAATTATTGTTGATTAGTTTGTTGTATTCACTTGTATTTCTTGGCATTATAGGGATAACTAGAGGACCCGTCCACGCTTCACTGTGGCTGATACTTAGATAATCTACTACCTTCTATATGATTTCTATTAGTTGGATTATAACCATTAGTTAATGAGATATAATATTTTGTGAAGGAACTTGTGTTAGTTTACAAAAAAATGGATCATAAAGCATTTCGTGTGTTAATAAAGCATTTGACTTTTTGGGGAAAATACTGTTGAATTTGGGCTCAGGGAAATCCACCGTTGAAAAGATATTTGCTAACCTGGAAACAGGCGAAATGAGCAAAGTAGGTGCCTCGCAAGTAAATAATCCAACAAAAACAACGAATACATAACTGATTCTGAGAAGTGTTTAAGTGCTCTCTAATCGGAATAGAGCCGAAATTTTTCGTCAGTGATAGAAACATAGCTCCATCATTTCCCACTGGAGTCCAATCGACAGTCATTGTAGTGGAATGCACGTGATGAACCTGATGAACCGGTTTTCAGGCGTGGAAAACGAAAAAGGCGGACATCAGTCTTTTGGGATGCACGTGGTATAATACATACTCAACGACTGATTACTGAGCCAGTTATAATCTATTTCACTGGGTATTTGGTTGCAGTTCTTTTCTTCTATTCCAAATATTTAGCAATTGTATTATTTTTGAGAAGAGTCTGTTTAAAATTGTACGCATATATTCAAATGATTCTTACAAACATGAATTTTGAACAAATGCTTATGCTTTGAAATATAAAAACAAATGCTTATGATATGACATAAAGAGATAAAAGGTATACTATGTCCTTACCCTGGTTCTAAGCTACCTCTCCACCAATTTTCAGCCAAATCGGTTCAGCCGTTCTTGAGTTATAAATGGTGTAACTAACATCAACTTTCTTTTATATATATAGACTACAGGGGCTTATCACGTTTGTGCTCGAATTCGCGCACAAAGGCCCCAATGGCCAGTATGAGTTGTCAAGTATCAATTGAAAACTGTGAGCGTATACGTCGATCTTAAACCACGAAATATCCCTGTTGTATTTGAAATTAAATCTACGCATGTCTGTATCTGCCTAACTTTTTATATCATCAACTGTGGTATCCGCAGCAAGTCTCCAGAAAAAAATGCCTTTTTCCGCGGTATTACAACTTAGTTTTTATTTGCTGACTTGTAGGTATTTGGAGGCGGATCTTGAGATATTTTCCGCTTACCGTGTCCTGAGCAGACGGAATCTTCTCTCCTTGAGGATAAGGAAATGAGAAATTAATGAATTAATAGTGGGTGGGGGCATTTTTTTAAGGAAGATGCAGTGGTATCTTCATCAGACGGACATTGACGTTTAGATCAAGGTTTTGGGTTCTCTTCCTGAATACTTAGGCATTGAAATGACTTAAACAGCGTTTCATAATGCCTAAATTTTTCAGTAAGGGTTTCAAGCTCACGACCAATCTCCTTGAAACCACTGCGCACCTGTTAAAAAACTTTAAACAATTCAATTTCAGTTGGTCTGCATTTTAAGCAAGACCAGCGCAATCCCTTACTGTCAAGAATATAATCCAATATCCTACCTGTCAGTCCAGCACATTTAAGATGGGCAAGCGCATCACAAAGCTAGCAAGAAACAAAGCGTTGCGACTCGCCTTTCACAGAGCTGTTCGGAAAGTTACAAGTCATAATGAACCATAAACATATTAAACAAAAATATAAAAAATGTTAAATAATAAAAGTAAAAAGAGCAATGACAAAAATATTTATATCAAATGAATGCAATAAAAATAGTTGGTTATCAAAGATAACAACCATTGTAGCGAGCAGTTTGAGATGCACTGTACCACACGAAAAGTATGAAACTCGCGAATAGCTGTGGGCAAAGATGGAAACGAATAAAAAAAGAAAGAAATTTAAGTAAGTAATGTAAATTAACACTAACAATTGCACTATTTAAAAATGTAGCAACAAAAACAAATTGAAAATGACTTGGCGCAATAAATTAAAATTAGCCAACACACTAAAGTAAATATCAATTGGTTCAATAGCACAATAAAACACTGATACTTATCTTAAAAGATCACTTAATCGAGATATTTTCACAATAAAAATTTAAATATAAATTAAACAAATTCGCCAGAGCACCAAATTCATAGCTGAACACGAGAAGGTTTGCCAATTCTGATAAAAATTTGTTTATAATGCAACTTTTTTTTAGTGTTCAGGTACTCAAATGTATGTATCGCAGTTTGAAACCTGTAATACAAACGGTACACATTCAATTCAAATTTAGATACAGACATTTTGAGTTCTGTGATCTGTTGAGAGAATATATGTGATAGCACTCGGCGAAATCAACGACAAGAGTGAAGGAACTCGATGAAAAAATATTTATGTGGAGACCAGTCCGAACGTGTCATATGGCGCAGGGAAATGAAAGTAAGTGATAGAACTCGGCGAAATCACCGAATAAGTGAAGGAACTCGATGAAAAAATATTTGTGTGGAGACTTATCCGAACGTGTCCTTTGGCGCAGGTGAATGAATGTGCGTGATAACACTTGGCGAAATCAACGTCAAGAAGTGCGGCCGGAAGCCGATTTTCACATTGCGCCGCATTTTCGCTCGTATCTCGGGAACGGTTCGTCCTACGGCCATGATCACGTACATAACTGTGGTAGCAAATGACGTGACAAATAACTTTTTTTTTATACATTTTGCCATGAGATGCGTATTTCAGGCGCTAGGTAGACAGTTTCACGATTTTAAGCAATTTTCCGAAATTTCAAGGCCGGAGTTGGGGTCGAAGATTCAATCCGATCTAAAAACAAAAAGTTGCATTGGAATCAGAAAGTACTAAGGCACTTTTTCCGCCCTATTAGAAATCCCGAATCGAAACAAATCCGGAATCGACCCACCTTAGTGCACAACCCCATTTTCAAACTTGTTTATTCAATTATGGTATATATGATGCATGTATATAATTTAAACACAGATGTTTACATTCTTATTATATTACATTTTTTGTTAAATTTATAAAGATTCAAAATTTTTTAAAAACAACTTTTTTTATTTTAAACTTGATAGGATTGCAGAGATAATTAAGTATATATTTAGAGACAAACTAAAAGTTGATGTTCACTCCACGAGGTTTTAATCCAGAAGAAAATGTTATATTACAAGAAGAATTAAAGAACAAAGTAATAACTAATACTTATACATGTAAATGTGAGAATGACAGTATGTAAAGAATGTAATGACGTAAATAATATGATGACATGCATAGTGTTAGGTAAACGACTATCTTCAACACGCCCCTTCAATATGCAGGTCATTCGGTGGACAAACCAAGTCCGTTAAGACATCTCTCGTGGCTTGCTCGCGTCAATGGTTTCGTCATCACATCCGCAGTCATCTCTTGAGAAGATACGTGCCTCAATGAAAATAACCCTGCGCTAATGCACTCTCTCACAAAATGATGTTTGATATCAATGTGCTTGGTACGCGCATGAAAAACGGGATCATTAGCCAAACACTGCGCACCTCTGTTGTCCACATAAATTATTACATCAGCGAGTTTTTGTAAACCAATCTCATTTAGGAGACTACGCAAATACACTGCTTCTTTTGCTGATTCCGCCAAGCTCACATATTCAGCTTCTGTGGACGAAAGAGCGACTGTGCGTTGTTTTTGTGACTTCCAGCTAATTGCAGCACCGCTGAGCAAGAAAACGTATCCCGTGTAGGAATGGCGATCAGTTGTGCAGCCTCCCCAATCAGCATCAGCGTACCCAACTAGCTGTAAATCGGATTTTTGATACAGCAAGCTTCTATTGGCAGTACCGGCAAGATACCTTAAAATACGTTTGGCAGCATTCCAATGACATTTCAATGGATTCGTGACAAACTGCGCTAGTCTTGACACGGTGTTTGCTATGTCTGGCCTTGATGCGATGGACACATACATTAGAGCTCCAATTAATTCACGATATGGACAGAGTTTATCAATTGAATTATTTTCAACTGAATTTATCTTTAACTCTGAAGGTGTAGCAACCGGGTTGCACTCACTCATTCCAAATCTCCTTAATAATGCTTTTATGTAGCCACTTTGCTTTAAAGTAATCTTACCATCCATTTGGTTAATCTCTAGTCCAAGACGATAATTTGCTCTACCCAGGGCTTTAATGTCAAAATATTTCAAAAGTTGTTGCTTTAATTTGTGAATAATATTCACTTCACGTGACGCAATAAGTAGATCGTCTACATATACAAGGAGTAAAACTAAGTTATTCTCAAAATAACCATAAAATAAACACGTTTCATTTTTAGTGGGCTTTAACCCCATACTTATCAACTTCGATTTAAGTTTGGCATACCACTGCCTACCAGCTTGCTTAAGGCCATACAGAGCTTTCTTAAGTCGACATGCATTACCTCCTTCGTTTAGTTCTTTTATCATTTTTGATGCTTTAATGCCAACGTCGCAATTTTTATCAAATTTCATTGTTATTCGTTGCAAAATATCATATAGCATGTCTGGTACCTTCATGAGCACTTTTTCGTTCAACGTTCCATTCAGATATGCGCTTACAACATCAAACTGCCAGATAGTGAGATTAAAATGAGCCGACAATGCAAGTAATAACCGAATCGATTCTAAACGTGCTACTGGAGCATAAGTGTCAGTATAATTTATACCATATTTTTGACCGTACCCTTTGGCTACAAGACGCGCTTTGCGTCGCTCGATTTTACCGTCTGACCCATACTTATTTGTCAAAACAAAACGGCATCCCACTATATTTTTGTTGTGATCGACCGGAACAATATCCCATGTGTCATTTTTAATAATATTAATTACTTCACATTCCAATCCGTCGCGCCATTCATCACTCTCAGGCCCATTTAAAGCATCTTGTAAGCTAATCTCAGCCATACCAGCAAACACAACATCGTCTCCTGCACTATCGTTGTCGCTCTCTGAATGTGCCGTTCTCTGTGATGGCTCTGAATTAACACGACTACGAAAAACTTTTCGCGGTCTTCCTCTATTTCCCATTCGCATCAATTTTGGCCTACCTGGCGCTCTACGAATTTCTTCTAATTCACAATCCGCAACTGCTGTTGGTTCGCTAATTCCATTTTCATCGGCTTGAGAATGAGAAAAATCTACAAATTTACGACAATTACTGTAATTCTCTTCAGGAATTTTAAGTGGTAGCAGCAGATCACTTGCTTCATTTATTGGATTCGAAATCAGTTGATGTTCGCTAACAAACCGGACATCACGTGCACATATGACTTTATGCGCTTTCGGTATCCACACACGATAACCCTTTGTGTCTCTGGGATACCCAACAAACACACCTTCTTGACATCTAGGCGCCAGCTTATTTTTATCTGGTATTTTATCAAGCACCATTACCTTTGATCCAAACGACTTGAAGTGTTTAACACTTGGCTTTACCTTATTTAGACATTCATAAGGCGATTTCCCACCTAATGTTCGGGATGGACATCTGTTTCTTATATGGCAAGCAGATGCCACAGCTTCTGACCAAAAAGTATGACTGAGGCCAGACTGCAATAACAAACACCTAGTCATGTCCAGCAGTGTTCTATTCATTCGTTCTGCGACTCCATTCTGTTGAGGCGTCCTGGGAACACTTAGCCGACGAGCTATGCCACATTCTGAAAGATACTTGTCAAAATCATTATTTAGATACTCACGTCCATTATCGGACTGCAAACATTTAATTTTAAACCCAGTCTGTCTTTCCATGAAACTTTGGTACATCTTGAATGCTTCGAAAACGTCAGACTTCTGCCTTAGTAAGTATATCTCGCACCACCTTGTACAATCATCTATAAAGGTGACAAAATATCGAACTCGTCCAATGGATTCTTCTCTGAACGGTCCCACAACATCAGAATGTATAATTCTCATTGGTTCTGAACAAGGCACTCTGCCTCTATTAAACGGTAACGCAGACATTTTGCCTAATATACACACTTCGCATTGCATCAGTTGCTTCACCTCGCCAATATCAGAGATAGGAACTATGCCATCTCTTACCAATTTTGATAAATCAGCCCCGTTAAGATGACCCAGACGATAATGCCACTTCAACAGTTCGGAGCACTTCGCCTGAATAGAAGCACACTCGCTGCTTTCTCTGATATAATATAAATCACCCATGCGATCAGCAATCAAAGTAATTTCATCACTTGCGTTGGATACAAACGCTCCATCTTTGGTAAATGTCACTTTATGTCCCTTGTTAGTAATTTTTGCCACCGAAACTAAATTTGTGCGCAGTTCCGGAACCAACAACGTATTTTGTAACTCAACTACTCGCTGGCCATCTGCGCCTGTCACTGACAAATTTACCACACCTTCACCTCGTACATCTGCACACGCCTGTTGACTTGCCAAATTCAACTTCACTTTGGATGATTTTTCCACGGTCATAAACATGCACTCGTCACTACACAAATGAGCAGTACATCCACTATCCAATACCCAAGCTCGTCTTCCACGCATATCCCCAAGAAATTTTTCTTCTTTTGCAGAATGATATGCTGCATACGTTCCATCAACACAATATGCCAAATGTTTGGAATTATTGGAATCTTTTCCGTGAACACCATTATTACACCCAACAGAACAAGAGCTCGCCTTGTGCCCTAATGCGCCGCACTTAAAGCATCGGAATTCTCTTTTATTCTTTATGAACTTTTTCCTACTCAGCTTATCTTGCACATGTGATTTCGCAGCCATAGCCATTACTATATTACCAGCCGATTGCTTACGTGCTTCGCTCTCCTCTATTATTTTTATTTTCAGTACCTCAGCTGATGGAAGCGCATCGCGTGATTCGATTGCGCACCGAAAGTTCTCATAAGTAGATGGTAAACTATACAATAGCATAATACATAACAGATCACCGTTTATCTGTACATTCATGCTCTCCAACTTATCTACCGCATCGAAAAATTTCGCCATGTGCTCTTTCACGTCATCGCTTTCATCTAACTTTTGCAACATCAACTGCTTCAATAATGTTGCTTTACGTGCCGGTCCTTTTGATGCATAAATCGATTCTAATTTCAGCCAAACTTCCCGCGAAGTCTCACAACCCCTGACTTCTTTAGTTCGGATGGCTGAATTGACAAAACCAAATCTGCTTTAGCTTTCTTGTCAGCTTTCAACCAAGCGCTTCTTGCTGCAGTGTCAGTCTCTGCCGGCATCAAATTAGAACCACTTACGTACTCCCACAAATCATCTTTAGTCAGCAATGCTTCCACTTGCATGCTCCAAGTGTCGAACTTGTCCTTTGAAAGCAACTCGATCCGAGAAGATGTTGACGAAGTAACCGTAGCCATTACGTCAGCCGTATCAAAGCACCTGCTAGCTTTACTGATTTCAATTTTTGGCAAAAACGCTTCTGAATTCTCAATATCACTCATTAGTCTTACAAACTCTCAAAATTTAAACAAATTTGCGATCCTGGGCCCATAACCTGATAGGATTGCAGAGATAATTAAGTATATATTTAGAGACAAACTAAAAGTTGATGTTCACTCCACGAGGTTTTAATCCAGAAGAAAATGTTATATTACAAGAAGAATTAAAGAACAAAGTAATAACTAATACTTATACATGTAAATGTGAGAATGACAGTATGTAAAGAATGTAATGACGTAAATAATATGATGACATGCATAGTGTTAGGTAAACGACTATCTTCAACAAAACTAGCAACCTGCTTCATAAGTTAAAATAGTCCTTTTCTAATAATTTGCTTTCTCTGTTCCTGAAAATCAATTTATTGAGTCAGTAATAAATATTTGATGCCTATCCTTTTGACCAGCTGCTCGGCCGGTGATAATGGTTGCTAAAAGTAAATTGTACTTCAATTCCTTAATAGGTAGCCTTATCCCATTACAATGCTTCAAAAGCATAATTTGAATTCCAATTTTTAAAATTGTTTCTTCTGGTGGCAGTCCAGAAGCGTTTGATGAATTTAAAAACTCCTGGGGATAATGGACTGCGTATTCGATATTGATCACGGTGCCTATCAATTTGTATTTTTTCATTTGTCTGGTACTTGTTGAATAATTAGATTGTTTATTTTATTGCCTCTATCATTCATTTCTGAAATTGTTCACTATTGTTCTAGAATACAACCAATTGTCATTTTCATGCGAATTGTCGATGTCAGGGTATAATGCAGCTATTAAAATCTCTGAACTAGGGACTATTTAACATAGAGGCTCATCCAGAACGATGTTACAATTATTGCTTAAAGTTTGAATGCGAAAAATTCCTACTCCAAGTTCAAACAGTTGCTGTGGAAAATTGCCATCGGTGATTCCATGAAGACGAGATCTCATATTCGTCAGTAATTTTATACTTTCAATCGAAGTCCATATGGGCGGCGATTTTAAGGATCCTTTAATGATAACAGCTCTCAGTTTTTAAAACATTTTAAGGTACTGCCCACGGCCTCTATATGTCCTTTATGGCGCATGGTGGATTCATTCCCATCCCATCAATGAGGCGTTTATTCAGAGATCCATTCTTGCGGATAAATTGTATTGTTTATTTATTCAGTTTTACTGATAGCGCAAGTTTAAAAGTTAAATGAAATTTGCAAGAAACCTCTTGCCAGCGTTACCTGGGCACCTTTTAAACGCATATCTTTGAACTCGGACTAACTTTAGCAGATTTTCATTGACAAATGTGGTCAAACTATTTACAGTGTAGTGATTTGTCCTTGTGTTTGTAGCTCTGTTTTCTGTACGAACTGAAGAAGGTAGTCTAAAAACGATTAGGTTTCTGTCATTTAGGTGCAATAATTTATTTTCTATTTATATCACACAAAAATTTTATTAGTATTTTTTAAGTTAAAGGGATGCTAACAATCTGTATTCTTGATTTGGTGGAAGTAAATAGCTCCGATTCACGCAAAGTTGGGACAGTGATCTAAGATATGTTCGGTTAGAGTATTGTAGCGTTCGCATATTTGCAGTGTTTTGTTGGTGATCAAGTGTTCGTGTGTCTAATTCCCAGGCATATATAAATTGACCTTCTGGTTTTGATGTGTTTGTTGGGTATATGGCGCCTAGGCCGTTTACATTGAATTTGGTATATCGATGATGGAAATTTTTCCAATTAGCTGCCTTTTTTTGTTGTATATATTGGGATATATAGTTTTGGAGGACTTTTTCGGACGATGATGTGAAAAAGATGGAAGGAGACCGAGCTAATCTTAAGCAATAGTGGACAACATGGACCAATCCATCTATTATCAAAATTGGATCTACTCCCTCTAATATCTACTAAAGCGATTTACCCTCGTTTTTCTGCGTCACAACGACGATAAACTGGATAACCGTTCTCTACGCTTTGGGTATCGTTGACAAATCGTAGAGGACTTTTTTGTACAAATACCGTTTTTCATGATTGATGTTGTCTTCGCACGGTGAGTGCACCATATTTTTAGTTATAATATTAAACAACATCTGATCGCTTTGTTGGTAAAGTATGACACTATCAATTTCGTGTGGCTGGATTTTTCTTTGTATCCAAAACATCAAACGACAGTGTGATAAACCTCGTTTCTGCTACTGCGCACTTGCTGTATATTTATGAACTTATTCATTTTTAAATGAGAACCTCTTGAAATTATGTCATGACGATTGAAAGACCACTGACAAGATAACAGTTACATTTACACGTAAAAGTGGCAAATAAGTCCGGTCTCCCATAATTTCGGACATAAGTTAATGAATATTGGCATTTTTATAGAGATAACGGGGAGAACCAGTGAAAGAAGATGGTAAGGTTACGTGTTTTTTTTATTGATTGAGCTTTTTGTTTTAAAAGCCTAACAACAAGTTATAAATTCTTAAAATTATTTAAATACTAGAAAAGCTTAAGCAAGTGAGCTTCATTTAAGACGTGTGTGATTGCAGGAATATACCAAAGCATTAGCCAAAAGGTTTGGATGATCTCGGAGTTTAGATATATAGTACATATATTTCATTCTGCTGTCTTCCACTTCTTTCTTTACCATTGAAATACCAAGGTATTTATGGATTACGTGTACGATATTTGATGGGTCTGCATTTGCATCTTGATTTATAGCCTTTCTGAGATGAAAGGGGATTACGGCATATATATGTACTTTATAATTGATTCTCGCGCAAGTTAATACTTTAACATTTACCTACGCCTTTGCTCAACTCAGCATAGCAACAGGTAATGTATAGCTTGACATCACCACAACATGTGCCGGATGCATGATAAAATGCCTAAACAATGAAATCATCAAAACAATGTATTAATAGAATTATGATAACAGCCTTTGAGCAGCGATAAGCATATCTCTACATCTTATAAAATAAAGCCTTAAAATGTGTATGTTACCTCACAGCTCAGCTAAATCTTAACCAATTTTATTCCGGTTTTTTGCAAAACAGACCTTGAGCCCTCCTCATTTCTTAAGCAAATTGCATCAGTTAATGCATTGTTCATATTAATATTAATACGAAAAAAAATTAAAATATAAACCCCTTTTTACATTTTTTATTCTGTTTTATGCGAGCTTCGTTATTATTGTCGCCTGTTGCTGCATGCAGGAGAAGCGCAAAGCATTAATGAAAAAACGAGTTGAATTGAAACATGTGTATATACATATCTATCAATTAATGTTCTTCCTTGCCTTCCGCGGCAAGGCAAACAATTTTGCGCAACCTGCTTGCTAGAAATGAAATTTGTTTGATTACAACATGTTCGCGAAAAGCCCTATTGAAACATTTGTATATACCAACGTAGATATTAATACTTATATTTCCATATAATTTTGTGTATATATGTATGTGCACGCGCGGCAAGACATGGAATGGAATGCTGGATATGGGCCATTGTATAAACCAACAAGTATCAAAAGAATCAGCTGTTTTCCAAGAATCTGCCTTTTTAGGCACAGAGATGTAATTAAAAGAAATGTACTAGATCAACTTTAATCAAAACTTTCAAGAATATTTTTGAAACAAAAGTTTATTCGATATTTATTGCTCTTCCTCACCACCTCTGAGGTTGCAATGTAGGCGCGCTACCGATCTTTTTTTAGGTGTTCAGTTCCCTAGGAGGCCTATTTTCAGCCTTTTTATATATACAGCTTTAAATCAATATACTTATTATAAAAAATATGACTAGGCAAAAATAAATATATAAAGTCAGATACAATGCATGAATATTCATTATATTAAAAATATAACATTGACAATATATGTCAAAACAATTAACTGGAAACTATTTAAACAAAAACCAAAATAAATATAAAAAAAAAAAATCAGGTACAATTCCGTTGTATGTATACGTTAACAACACAAGTCAAAACAATCAACTTTTAATTATTTTAACAAAAACTAAAATAAATATAAAAAAAAAACTGGGTACAACTCCATTGTAAACATTAACAATACAAGTCATAACAATCGGCTTGAGTTAATTTTAACAAAAACAAAAATTAATATAAAAAATGAGGTACAATTCAGGAACAACAACGATAATATTCAAAACAATCTACTAAGTAATAAATAATATTTACAAAATATTCTAAATCACCCACAGCGAAATACTTATTAAAAACCCTATCAAAGGAATAGTGGTGGAAAGAAGGTTCCTATTAAAAATTAATTAAGGATTTTTTTATAAAATAGGAAATATTTAATAATATATTGATACAACAATTAATATTTTGGACAAAACTGAATAAATTTAATATTTAGGAATATAAAAAAATGGTAAAAATATTTGAATATTTTATAAAAATATTGTTAAAGTTATAAATTTTAAAGCCTAACACGGCAACACACTATAGCAGATTTGAAGCATTTGAACGTTTTAGTAGTGGAATATTTGGGGGCAACCCGTACCAAGTGACTAATTAGTAGCAGAATATTTGGGGGCAACCCGAACCAAGTGCCTAATTTGTAGTAAAATATTTAGGGGCAACCCGTACCAAATGCCTAATTTGTAGTAGATTTTTGCGTATGTGTTAGTGAAAAATGAAGGATTGGTTACTTGTAGGTTTATACAATGATATGGGCATTGTCGCGGAAAACACCATATGTATGCTGAACGACGGTTTGCAAGCATGTTCGATACTTCATAAAAAAATAAATTCTCACTCCGTTCCTCCGCGAGGTAACATGAGAGGCATATTTGTAACATGTGGTCAGCTGCTGGAAATTATTAATCATTCTCGAATTAGCAAGCGAATAGAACTGAGCGCTTTTCGTGTTTTCTCAAAATTGCGAGAATTTTTGAATAAATAGCGACTACTAAATCTAAAAATTTTATTAAAAGCATGCCCCGACGTGGTACTGATAACGATGTACTATCTGTACGTGTGAAGAGACAGCGCAATGCACGTACTATTGAAACAGAAAGTCAGCGGGAGGCGCGCCTGATGCAAAAACGGTTAGAAGCCAGCCAACATTTGTGACGTGAAAAAAAGCTTTCGAGTATGCGCTACGATGCTGCGATTGAATATGCAAACGACCAATATATTTCAATTGGAAATATGTCAATTGTAGTTTTTGTTCTGCCAAAAGATATCCAGGTGAATCAGTTGGCATCTGCTGCCTTGGTGGAAAAGTCTATTTAAAAGAACTCCACCCGAACCACTAAAGTCCTTATTAACAGGTAATCATCCAAAATCGACTCATTTTTTGCAAAATATACGGAACTACAATAATGCATTCCAATTTACTTCATTTCGGAGTTTAAGATACAAGGGCAAGTTTACCACTTAGCAGGTAGTTTGTTTCCGGAAAAAGACCAAGGGCATCAAGAGATCAAGTAGAGCAGCGCAAGTAATTGACAAAGGAGTTGTAAGGGTTTTACAAGACATGTTGCATGAACATAACGCGTATATTTCGTCATTTAAAACTGCATTAGAAAGTGTTCCACCAAATACTCTAGATTTCCAAGTAATTATTCATGCAAAATAAAGTGCCTGTCGGAAGTCATCCTGGTCGATACAATGCACAATGTACCAGTGAAGTTGCGGTCATGATAACTGGTCAAGAATTTAATAAAAGGGACATAATTTTAAAACGTCGGTGCAACAATTTAGTTCAAATTTCTGAACTTCATCGTTGTTATGATAGTCTCCAATACCCACTAATATTTTGTCGCGGTGAAAACGGTTACTACACAAATATTCCACAAATTGATCCTAATTCAAAAGAACCTATCTCAAAAACAGTTTCCTGCATGAGTTTTTATTGCTACCGTTTAATGGTAAAGGAAAATTTGTTCAACCCGATTCATAAGTATGGAATGTTAATGAATCAGTACATAGTTGATCAATACGCTAAAACTGAGACAGAGCGTCTGTCGTATTTACGAAATAACCAAAAACAGTTACGTGCAGAGAACTATATTCATTTGAAGGATGCTTTAAAATCAAATGAAGAACCAAATCAAATTGGTCAATTAGTTATTCTCCCTGCAACATTCACAGGCGGCCCTAGATATCTTCATGAAAAAACGCAAGATGCTATGACTTATGTCAGGAATTATGGGAAGCCTGATTTGTTCATAACAATTACATGCAACCCTAACTGGGAAGAAATTAAAACCAATTTATATTCAAACACTGTTGTTCAACAGCGCTATGATATTATCAATAGAGTTTTTAACTTAAAAATTAAAAAACTGTTAGAATTAATTAACAAAGCTCATATATTTGGCCCGCCTCTGTGCCATACGTATACTGTGGAATGGCAAAAGCGTGGACTTCCACATGTGCATCTATTGCTTTGGTTAAAAAATAAGATAACAGCAAATCAAGTTGATAGTGTTATTTCCGCCGAATTACCGAATAAGCAATGCGATCCAGTTTTGCACGATTTGGTAGTGAAGCATATGATACATGGACCATGCCGCTGTATAAAAAAAAATATCCAAAAGCTTTTCAAGATACCACATCCAGTGGGGATTATGGATATCCAAAATATCGCCGTTTATCCCCAGTAGAAGGAGGTCAAACAGCATCGTTGCGCAACTACACTGTTGATAATAGCTGGTTGGTACCATATAACCCTGTGTTATTAAAAGCTTTTAATGCCCATATCAATGTCGAGCTCTGCCGTTCTATAAAATCTATTAAATACGTATGTAAATTCATAAATAAGGGTAGCGACCAAGGAACTTTTACAATAAATGCGAAAGATGAAATTCAAGAACTTCAGTCTGGAAGATACATATGCACGTCGGAAGTTCTGTGAAGAATTTTCTCTTTTGATATCCATGATCGCTATCCTCCTATTACTCATCTATTTATCAGTTCATTTAGAAAACGGCCAAAGGATATATTTCAACGAAAATAACGTGCGTGATATTGTTAATAATCCAACAGATACGACTCTAACGGTTTTTTTTAAGTTATGTGCAAATGATGATTTCGCCAAAACTATAACCTACGACAAAGTTCCTGCTTATTACACGTGAAATGGATCTACAAAAAAATTCCAACGTAGGAAAATAGGCTCTCCTGTTGAGGGTTACGAAAACTAAAAAAAAGGGGACGCCTTGGGAAGAGTTTATGTTGTTCATCCCAATAATAGTGAATGCTTTTACCTAAGGATGCTTTTACATAAAGTCGAAGGCCCAACTTTTTTCCAATTTTTGAAAACTGTTCAAGGTAGGGTTTTTAGTTCCTATAAAAGCAGCCTGCAAAGCTTTGGGTTTGTTGGAAGATGATTCACTTTGGGAACAAACGCTACTGGAAGCAGAAATTAGTGCTTCGTCTGTTTCGACGCGATATTTATTTGCTATAATTTTGTCTTTTTGTCAAGTTTCGGATTCTGTTGAACTTTGGAATAAATTTAAAGAAAGTATGTCAGAAGACATATTGCAAAGAAAAAAACGAGAAGCTGGTAGTCAAAATTTAGATTGCAATCAATTAATTTTTGATGAGGCTTTTTGTGACCTTAACAAAATTTTAATTTCTCTTTGCGGTAAAACAGTTACCGATTTTTCCCTTGCACCGATTTTTCCCTTAACACTGTCAATAATAGACTATACAAGGGGAGAAAAATCATATGATCAACATCAACTACTTTAAATTGTTAGACGTAATGAAGATAAGCTTAATTCAGAACAAAAAAGTATATATAATTTAGTTTTGAGTTCTGTTTTTAGGGTAAAATATTCTTTCTTGATGCCCCTGGGGGTACTGGGAAAACCTTTCTTAATAATTTACTATTGGCAAAAGTTCGGTCATTAGGGAAAATCGCGTTAGCTGTTGCATCCTCAGGCATAGCAGCAACTCTTCTCGATGGAGGAAGAACTGCTCATTCAATGTTTAAAATTCCACTTAAGGTAACTGAGGAAATAAGCAAAATTTGCAACATTCCTAAACAAAGCAGTACTGCTAAGGTTATGCAAGACTGCTCGCTTATAGTTTGGGATGAAGCTACAATGGCACACAAATCAGGAGTAGAGGCTTTAGATAAAACATTGCAAGACCTACGCAACAAAATTTCACCTATGGGTGGATGCACAGTACAATTTTCTGGAGACTTTCGTCAAATTTTGCCCGTGGTTCCTAGGGGAACAAGGGCAGATGAGGTAAATGCGTGCTTGAAAAGATCAAAGTTGTGGAAACATATCTATAATGTCCAATTAAAAAAGAAAATGAAATTTTCGGTAAGACACTATTGCAAATTGGTCATGGGCAAATGACACAAAAACTGTAAAGTAGACATAAATCAAAGTCTTTGTGTACCTATTAAAAACCTTGAAGAACTTATAGAAAAGGTCTATCCAAATATTTCAAATGTAAGTGGGAAAACATTGGATTGGTTTAAGGAGAGAGCTATTTTAACTCCAACAAATGACGAATGTTTGTAATAATTGACATGGTTCAATGCAAATATGACGCCCCTAATAAGACTTACTATTCAGTCGACACAGTTGTCGATTCTGAGCAAATAGTTCATTTTTCAACCGAATTTCTTAATTCATTAAATTCGTCTGGCGCACCTCCGCACAAACTTAATCTTAAACTGGGCTCACCAGTCATTTTGTTAAGAAACCTAAATCCTCCAAAACTTTGTTACGTCACCCGCTTGGTCATAGTATCTTTCAAAAATTATTTAATAGAGTGTAAGATTGTAACTGGATGTGACGCTGGAGATATTGTATTAATACCCAGAATACCTATTATTCCGACAGACTTGCCTTTTCAGTTCAAACGCCTCCAATTTCCTTTAAAACTTTGTTTCGCTATGACAATAAACAAATCTCAAGGCCAAACATTAGAAGTCGCTGGACTGGACCTAAGTATCAATTGTTTCTCTCATGGCCAGCTTTACGTAGCTTTGTCGCGAGTCACTAATAAAAATAATCTTTTTATTTTATCTCCTGAGAAAAAAGTTCTAAATATTGTTTACAGAGAAATAACTTAATATACCGGTGCACCAGTTTCAGGTTTTTTTTTCCTAATTTTAAAGAGAATTTAATTTTAGTTTTTATGCAACTTTTCACTTAAGAATTCTTTTCTTTGCAGTCAAGCCAGTTCATAAAAACTGAGAAATTTTGAAATTAACGCTTTAATTGTCATAAAACAAATAAAGAATTAAAATAAAATCTCTCCTGAAAATATTTTGCTTAGTGATGAACAATAAAAATCTACGAGATTACTAAGTTTTTTATTTAACTTAGCTTTAGGCATAACTGAAACTAAAAATATAACTATTCCGTTAAATTGCTTTGTTGGAATCAGTTGTAAATGTTAAAGATTAAGTTGAACTAAAGAACAGTCTAAAGATTTAAGTTTATTTTATATTTTATTAATATTTTTTTATTTTGCATATTTTGACGGGCGTGGCGAAGCCTCGCGCAACCATTGCCAGCTAGTCCTATATAAACCACTGGAACAATAGCCTCTAGGTCACTTTATTATTATTGAAATGTATTAATAGAATTATGATAACAGCCTTGAGCAGCGATAAGAATAACCTACATAAACCACTGGATAGCCTCTAGGTCCCTTTAGTATTATCGACCGAGTAACAAGTTCTTTATACCACTTGTAAAAGTACAGTTTTTAGTTTAATATATTAAATATTATAGTGCATGTGTTTACTGTGAATTATTATACGAATAAAGGATCAGTCAGTACCAATCTCATTGGCTGACTTAAAAATATATTTACTTATTCCGTACCCCACTAAATAAATTAACTCACATGTTCTGCTGCGTCGTTCGTTCTCGACTCTCGGAAGTTAAAAATGATAAGTTTTTGCGAAATTAACCAGACAGCCTGAAATCAATAAGTTTGCAATATGATACCAATTCGTTACTTTGGCAATAATCAGTACAGATGATAAAAAATAAAATCCCTTCGTTCATAATATTTCCTAGAATCAGAATAAGTTATTAATTTATGATTTAAAATTGTGTAATAAATATAATAGGTAATAGTGCTATGTAAGCATAGTCACTACTGTATTTCCAACTTGCGTTAAAATAATGAATACAGTTTAAAATCAGTCTCACGTGAAGGAATATGAAAACAACAGCAATTAACCTGGAAATTAAAACCTGGAATTTAAAAATAATACGGAGGGATAAGTAATGGCAGCAGACACGCCGTACTAAAAATCGTAAATGATCTGCCCATTTTTACGAGAACGGGAGTAATAACAATAAACTCCTTCTTTAGTAGTGCAGAATATCTATCACGGACCATCAACAACAGCAATTTTCAAAGATAACAGACTATTCGTGGAGCCGCACCAACTGTAAAAAGAATCGGGAACCTGAAGGTGAGTTCAGTCAATGAACTTATTAGAGAAATACAGAATATAAAATATAAGTCGGACAAATTGATAGTCTACCTTTAGATTGACTTAAGTAACATGGACAGTATAAGGGTATTCTCTTGCTCTTGCAAGACTGCAAATTGCAAAAATACTACACCGAAATATACAAGGGCACGAGAGCACCCATTGCAGAATCTAGTGATATATGAGCGACTGATTCAGTCAATTTATTGTAAATGACTATTGTGCATGGCTATTGTGAATTGGCGCACCTTCTGCATACATTTTTAACAAAAAACAATGTAACAAAATTTTATAATTTAAATAGAAATTATAAAACCTAATTAAAATTTACCTTTCTCAACAATTTAACGACGTAATATGTCTTTATGTAAAATGGCAACTACAACAGGGTTGCAAATATTTTTCTGCGTGTGTTTGTTGTTGTGCCGTTATAAATCTGCAATGCTTGCACCGTGCACCGAGATTTGCAAGAGCAAGAGAATACCCATTATGTCAGTAAATGCTGTTGCATCAAGTGACTTATATACAAGTATGTTCAAACTTAAAATGAGAAAAACATGAAGTTAAAATTAAATACATTTTTTTAAATACATATAACATTTGAATTGTAAAGTTTTCTTTACATTGTGTAAAGGTACTTACCCTAATAATGTTAAATATACTCACGTTAATCTATTACCATAAGTTAACGAAACGAATTATACTTACCCCCTTTTTGTACATACATACATACATACTTACATTCTAACTGTTATATTCCGTTAGCTTAAGTTTTAGCATAAGTAAAATATTAACTGGAATAAAAATTTTAATTGTACTTAGACTGGAATCGAGATCGTACGTTTTTCTATTTTTTTCGCAAATTTTTCGTCGTAATTTCCGCAAGTTTAAGTGTCCGGAACAGGCAATTGGGTAAGTTCTGTTAAGTGAATATTTTAAAAATATTAAACAAACACGCATCCCAGAACAATTTTAGTTCTCAAAACGATTGAGAAATTTCAAATGCCTTAAAGGGGTATACTAGTCTAGAAATCAAATTTTGGGCAGTTTTTTGAATTTTATTAAAAAAAATATTTTTAATATCCATTTTTTTATGGTGTTTTTATTGATGTCTTAAGAATACAGAAACAAAATTTTACAAAAAAATATTAAAAATTTAAATAATTAGAGGGGGCGGCAGAGACAGGTGTAAAAAAAAAAAACATGGCGCATTCTGGTGAAATTGATCCTGACTCTCCTGTTGGTCTGAAAAAAAAATCAAAAGAAATTCTTAATCAATAAGGATGCTGTTATAAGTACCTACCTCAGGGAACACGAAAAAAAATTCTTTTCAAAAATGCTGACTGCCTGAAAATAAAAATAATTTTTTACGCTTTTTTTTGAAATACCTGAATTTTTTTTAAATATTAAAACCAAAAAAGGATTATATAAAAAAGTTCGCACCAAATTTCAAGTAAATCGGTTGTATAGAACTTGAGATAATGGCAGTACCGTGTGGAAAAAAGTAGTTTCGAGAAAAACGGGTTTAAAAAATTCGATACGGCCGAGCCGGGCTAGGTACTGCGTCACTTAAGTAACTGTCGATCCTAAAATAATATAATTTTTAAAAATCCTTTGGAGGATATGTTCTTAATGGTCTAAACTTTAAATATATGAAAAAAACGAATTTTTCAAAATTCTAGAGTAGAATACCACCTTAAAAGAAATGACACAAGGCGTTTTGTTAGATAAATTTTATGAAGAAGGAAATTTTAATAGTAATTTAGTAATACTATATGTATACCGTGACCATATTTTCAAAATGAAAATACAGTAAACCTTTTTGAACCCTCATTTTATAAAAAACAAAAAACAGATATATTAGTTTATGTTCATTTATTTTGAGAAATACATGTACATACATATGTTTTTTTCATTTACATTATACATAAATAAAAAAAACATAAAAAAGTCTTCAAACATAACAGAAGTCTTCATGACTAGATAGTAAATAATAATTTACACAGTTTATACATACTTTTAAGCGGAATGTATTTTTTTAATCAAATCAAAATTATTTTTTAAATACTCTTTGAATTCTAGGCAGCTTAACTCGTAGTTGACTTTGGTAATTAAAATCGATTTTATTGTTTCGGTTTTAATTTTGGTTTTTTCACTTGTCCACATGTTGTTAAGAATTGAAAACAGCCTTTCCGTAGGGGCATTAGACCCGGGCAAGCACAAACAAAACTGAACAACTTTTATAATATTAGAAAAAAAAATTATTTTCTTCAAAATGTTTGAAAATTTCCAACCACCTGTTTGTTTTGAACATTGGTTTCATTTTCGTTCCATTCATTAAACTTGCTAGGTGTTGCATAACTTTTAACGCAATAAAATTCATAAAATAATTCGTTATCTTTTATATTGATACCATTTCTTTTTTCTAAAATATATGAAAAACTGGCCTCCACTTCATTCCATGACGGTACTCCCTGGAGTAGTATCCATTTTAAAACCTGAACTTCTATGAATGCACTGTCCCACATGCTTAGGTAGTCAACACAATTGATATAAAAGTTTTTTGTGCATGTTTGGAATTAATTTACATCAATTAAATCTTTCTGTTGTAAGACTATAATAGAGTTTTTAACTTCTAATGGTACAAAGTTTTCTTCTTTACGTGCAATAACTTTGTTTTTTAGTTCATTTATGAGGAAAGCTGTTTCTATCATTGAAATTGTTCGCGACTCAATTTTTAAAATATAGCTGTGAAAGAGACATGCTTGGCAATGCCCGAATAAAAGCCAAACTTCAGCGCAAGGATTTTCAAAAAATTGTTTTAAGACAGTTGGACACTTTGGATGTAACAAAAAATATTTTTTGAGAGGATCGAAAAGTTTCAGAATCCTCTCTATTGATGGCTTCAAAGTGAGCCACCTAGTTTTACTAAATCCCATTAGTTTACAATATTTGAAGTTTAAGTTTTCACAAATATCTTTAAATTCTGCCACACGGACTGTGTAAATATAAAAGAAAGAGTAGATCTTTACAACAATGACTTCGATGTCAATTGGAAGACATTCCACAGAACATTGTATGCAATTATTTAAAATGTTGGCAGCACAATTAATTCCAATTAAAGCATTAATTGGTGTAACAGTGACCTGTTGAAGTTTTGTGAAAAGGTTGTTTTTACCCCACCTGGATGCACCACCAAAATTTGCGTTCGTATTGTCTGCACATAAAGCTAGCAATTTTCTTTCCAATTTAAATTTGTTTAACAGCTTTAGAATATATTCACTCAATATGTCAGACGTTTCGCCAGGAATCTCATCAACTTCCAGAATTTTTAGTTGAATTCCTTTGTATTGAGTGAAATATCGAACAAGAATTGGACATATTTCCATGGTTTGAGCAGTCAGAATATATTGAAATGAAATGTACCCCTTCTAAATCCTTCTCCAATTCCTTAATGGCGTTGGGTGCAAGCACATTGCAAATAATGGCTTCGCACTTGGTGCGTGCGCATGAATATTTTTCATCAAAACAGCTTTTGATAAGTTTATTTTTGCAATCATTTGAGCGAAAAGAATAGTTGTCTTGAATCGTATGGT
Source organism: Bactrocera correcta (assembly GCA_027475135.1). Lineage (NCBI taxonomy): Eukaryota > Metazoa > Arthropoda > Insecta > Diptera > Tephritidae > Bactrocera > Bactrocera correcta. Next base: position 13,487,095 of record CM050322.1, on the reverse strand, counting down.
ACGCCTCCTTCTGTGATGCATGTCACTTTTCGACAACCATCAAGCGATTTAGATAAGTAAAATGCAGAAATGGTTTTACTACTGGCTGCAAAAATATCAGCGCGTTTGTGTTTATTAGTCTTTAAATGTTGCAGGATATTCAGTTTGCCGCTACTTGCAATGGAAAAAACTGCAATACATTTAACGCACTTTACTTCTGTTAACAAGTGCTTCTATTAAGAAGTTGAATTCTTTTCGAAGTTCTGTATTAAAAACACACCAGCGCCATTAAGCTAATAAACAATTACATAAATTTGATAAGTCCACAGTTACAAAGGCATTTTTATGTCAACAAATTAACCTGAAATGGAAGTCCAGTTACATAAAATTTGTGCAGATTGCATGTGCTTGAAGCCAGCTTTAAATTAAGCATTGCCAATTTCTTTTTATGCTATGTTCGGACCGACAGCGAAAACGTGTTTTCGTGGGCAAAAGTGGTTTTCGCACGAAAACTTGTGTTTTCGTCCATGTAAAATCTGTCAAACGAAAACACAGTTTTCGCTGAAAACTGCTTGAAATCTTACATTCCACTCATAATAATCGGTGCCTGCTCTAGTTTAACCGATTTTTTTGGAAGACATATTTTGCCAGCCCTAAATTGTCACTTGATATTTGTTTACATTCCCTATACAAATACAGCTGCTCACTGTTAAGGGAATTCTCTTCTTGCAAAACCCTTGCACGGTGCACCAATTGCACAATTTTCTTCTTGGTGCAACGGCACAACAAACACACGCAAAAATTTATTTGCAATGGCTGTAAAATATTTCAGACCAAAACCCATGTTTATTTTCGTGCCGTCATATATCACTAGATTCGCAATGGGTGCCGTCTTGGACTTGCATATTTCGGTATAGGATTTTTGCATTTTGTGTCATCTTGAAAGAGTAAGAGAATCCCCGTATTGATAGTTGTCAGTGAAAACTCAGCAAAAACACAAATTGTCGGTCCGAACGACTTACGTTCCACAACATACAAATGTGTTTTCAAAATGTTTTCAATGTCGGTCCGAACATAGTATTAGTTGTGAGATTTCCATGATAAGTTTTCAATAAACAGCTGCTTTTGTTTACATTTTGCATGCATCGCATTGCCAACCATAGTCACCACACCAACGTGGTGCATTCTAACTTTGGTCTTGCCATAATTTCGAAATAATGAATATATTTTTACAAGCGAGATGAGAAAACGAAAATACTTAAATGGCACTTTAAAGTGAGGAACAATTTATCCGACAAGTTAGTACAGGCAACTTACTTGCTTAGAAAACGGCCTTAAGAGTGTTAGCAGGTTTAAATGCGCAGGAAAATTTACAAACTACGGTACAAAAACAGTAAATTTTTATAAAATAGTACTTTTTCGCATTTTATCGTACAAAATAATTTACACAGAGCAAAGCTTCCAGAAAACAGTACTGTCCTGTATAATACAGTACGTATGGTCGCCGTATATATGTATAATAAAATAATGACAAGTAGAAGATTTGAAGATAGTAGCATTACATATGTAAAAGTAGAAAAGAGTAGAATAATGTTAAATCGAAAGAAAAGTATTATTTTTAATAAATTATGATGTATGCTCTTGAAATTACAGCTTTAAAATTATAGAGATTAACTTTAGAATATAATTTATGATGAACTAAATAAGGAATTACTTAAACTTCTCAAATGATATAATAAAATTTTATAAGAATGCTTTTCGGACTAAAGAATACCCCAACCACATTTCAGCTGTTAATGAATGAAATCCTGATGAGCTATACGAGTATAAACAATACACGTATCTAGACGATATCCTAATTTTTATCACGTCACTAAACGAATATATTAAGACAATAGGAGAAATTTTTAAAGTTTTCGAGAGCACTCATTTCAACAGAGAACGGCATGAAGCCAAATCCTAATAAAATTGAAGTCATTAAAAATTTATATATTCAAAAAACAGAAAAACAAAGTAAAAGCTCTTTAGGAATTACTGGTTACTAACGTAAAATAAAAATATTACGCTAAAGTAGCCTAACCAATAACCAAATATTACGGTATTCAGATTTTGAAAAGCACTTTATATTAACAACATATGCATCCAATTATCCGATTGGAGCAGTATTGTCACAAGAAGGAACACCCAGTGTGTTATTCTTTAAGAACTTTGAATAACCACGAAAGAAATTATTCCGCAACAGATAAGGAATTTCTTGCAAAAACATATAGTATTAAATATTTTAGGTAATACCTTTATGAAAGTAAATTCGAAATTTTTACTGACCATCAACAGATAAAACTTTTAAAATTTAAATACATCAAAAGCAAGTTTAAGTTGAATATTTAAAAAGCAAAGAAAATAAAGTAGCCGACTTCTTAAGCAGAAGGCAAAGAAACCTTTCGGAAAATGATTTCGATAGTATGAGTGAAATATTTAGGAAATATATAACAAAAGGTAATATAAGAATATTTTCAGAAATAACAGAACGTTAACACAAGGTAGTACAAGAAAAACTTATTGAAATAATAGTCAAATAGATAGATAGATAGAAATATTAACTGTACAATGGAAATTTAATATAAAAGGTATTATCCAAAATTAATGCAACTAGGTGAATGCAGCAGATAGTGTATCCAAAAAATATTTGGTACGATGACGACAATGACAGACAGATAATTCAAAACACTTACTAAAGATAGGAGAAACAATGAACGAACAAACTCATGTAAACGGATACTTTAATTTAGCATAAGCACAAATAAAAATATTGTAACAAATGATAAATAATAAAAATAACAAATGACAAAAATTCAGCTGTTAAAAAATAAAATTGAACATATCCAAAAAAATTCTTTTAATACTTGAAATTAAAATACCACAAAGTTTTATACAAGCCAAAATAAGAAATATTGTTAAATACGAAATATATATCTAAAGAAATTGGTGCAAAAATAAAAGAAGATTTTACGCATGAAAACAAACCAATTAAAGTCTTGTTTATAGTTTACATAAAAAAGAATTGATAGCTAATAAGAAGTAAGGTTAGGTTAGGTTAAATTTATTAAATTAATCTGGTAAACCAATTGGCCGCGCATAGTTCAGTTATCTTTTGCGATACCAGATGGAGTTCAGTTACTAAGTTCAAGAGGAGCAGTCATCGTTTTGGATGCCTGCGCTTGGCGCGAATTTTAACAGATTCTGTGGCCTCACTGTCGACATCTCCTCCATTGTATCATACTGTGGAAATTCCAGATGCTTACAGCGTAGTCTTGCTAATGCGGGTGCTGCAATGTTTCCCTGGTGTCCTGCTCTAGGCATTTCTTAAAGTCTTCTATATCTGTCAGCCCATCTTGCGTGGGTACATCGCTATACATCGCTACAGTCTCTTGTATCGAGTGCCAATAGGAATTCTGTGTATTTCCGATCTACAGGTTTGCACATGGCTTTTGCAGTTTTTCATTCTGGTAGCTCGTTCCATCGGGTCTTGATTTTCTTCATCATTCTCTTGTTGAGGTTGTCGTATAGACAATGCATTGGTTTTCCAATGATTATAACGTTTTTGGATGTTAGCCGTACACCATTCTTGGAAATCTCTTCCACTATATCATTGTCCTTGATGCTTTTGTGTCCTGGTACTTCTGGTTGCTTAATTCTGGCAGCACTTTCCACTGATACTCTGCTTTCTCAGATACTTCTGGCCGATATGCAATACGAGAAGCCAGTTCCGCAGCTTTCGCAATAGCAAAGACCTCAGCCCGAAATATACTGCAGTAACCCGGCAACTTAGAAGCTTGCCTTGTGCCCCAGTGCATGCGGAAGGGAAAGAGCCCTCAGGTTATGCCGAGCAACTGAATACACGGATATAAAGCATTGCTGGCTTTCCTCGCCATCTCTTCCACGTTGTGCTTCCTCAACAGTTTACTGTCCAAGACACCTCCACGGTACTTGGCAGTCCTTGAGGAAAGTAGTTTTCCATTTATAGAAGGAAAGCTCCATAGAAAAAGTTTGTGCTTTTTTGTGAACACCAGCAGGTCCGTTTTTTCCGGGTTCAACCCAGACTCGCTTGCGATGCCCAGTTCTTGACTTTAATGAGAATGGTAGTCCTAATAGTGCTAATTGTCGGTAGATACCTTCCGTTATTAAGATAGTAATATCGTCCGCATATGCCCCTGTCTTAGGAGCTTTGCCTTCCAGGTTTGGTAGCAGTCCATTGAAGCTGAGATAGCACTCCACTTTGGGGAGTACTTTTACAAACTTCTTTGGTAATTTTAGCGTCGATTCATTCTGTTCTTATCCGTCTAAAGGTCAAAAGTGTTGTTCAGCAGGATCAACACCTATTGACTGGTTGAGAACAGATTGCGCAAGACGTTGTTAAGCTCTCCAGAAATGTCCAGAAATACTCCAAGAGCGTATTCTTTATTTTCAAGAGCCCTTGCGATATTAAATACCAGTGTATGGACTACAGTCTCTATTGATCTGCACCTTCGTATGTGCGTGTTGCATGTCCTGGCAGTTGTCCGAACACTCTCCGGTACTCTTGCGATTTTAGATAATAGTTTCTTAAATCTCGCCACCTCCTGGGTCATTTCAAATCCACTGTAAAAGTTTTACTAGAATTCACGCTTTGTCCTTCTTGTAGTTCCTTGGGAAATCTCTAAATTCGTTCCAATAGTCCTTGCTTTCTGCTAGCTGGGCCAAGTCCAAGCATTCCCAAACTTTGCGCCTGTAACACCCAAGGTGTTTGTTCCACTAGGGAAGCTTCATTTTGTCTTGAGTCGCAGCGTAGGGCATGCGTAGTGAAAAGCTGTATTTACGGCATTCGTAAATACAGTCACGCCTTTCTCAAGCTCTTCATGTGCGTTGTACAGTCAAGGTCTAAATCTCTTGGTTAATAGTATCTGTATGTACATATCTCAGTTTTTATTCCTGGGATTTCTCCGAACCTCGTTTCCGATGTTTGCTTCCGATTTAGTGTAATAGAAAATGTACCTATATTCAGAGAACGACGGTGTGCTCAGTACTCTCCACTTTTCTACCAATGAGCTTCTATTTGTCTTTACAGTTATATCCAGAATGTTTCTGGAAGTGGGTTTTATGTAAATAGGTTCCTCACCTCAATCAACTACCACTAGACTCTTCTTCTTCTTTATTGTCGTAGACACCGCTTACGCGATTATAGCTGAGTTAACAACAGCGCACCAGTCGTTTCTTCTTAACGCTACGTGACGCCAATTGGATATTTCAAGGGAAACCAAGTCCTTCTCCACTTGGTCCTTCTAACGGATTGGAGGCCTTCCTCTGCTTCCTACGGCGGGTACTGTGTCGAATACTTTCAGAGCTGAAGTGTTTTCGTCCATTCGGACAACATGACCAAGCCAGCGTAGCCACTGTCTTTTAATTCGCTAAACAATGTCAATGTCATCATATATTTCATACAGCTCATCGTTCCATCGAATGCGATATTCGCCGTGGCCAATGCGCAAAGGATCATAAATCTTTCGCAGAACTTTTCTCGCGAAAACTCGCAACGTCGACTCATCGGTTGTTGTCTTCGTCCAAGCCCCTGCACCATATAGCAGGACGGGAATTATGAGCGACTTATAAAGTTTGGTGTTTGTTCGTGGAGAGAGAGAGGACTTTATTTTTCAATTGCCTACTTAGTCCAAAGTAGAACTTGTTGGCAAGAGTAATCCTGCGTTGGATTCCTTATTTCGTTTGCCATCTTCGTCATCAAAAGTGGGGTCTCTCATCCAAGGCTGATTGCTACTTTTCATTGTGGGTGTTTTTGTACACGGCGGGTCCCAAACCCAGCATACAATCCTGCGGAGGGGATGTTTCGCCTTCTCCCTTTAGTTCGCCTTCAAACGGATGTTCTTAGGCTACCCAGAGGATACTTGGTCTAAGACCGGAAGTCGTGAGCTGCTTGAGTCATATGTAAAAGAATCGTTTTTGACCACTCCCAAGTGAACGGCGATCAGAGAACTTTCCTCACTTGCCTGAACTTCTACACATGACTCCACCCTCCTACTAGACTACTTTGTAAAATATAATTAAATAGGAACACACCTCGATGATTGATGTCTGGGCTGCCTCAAACTGTATGATGGGCATTAGCATCAGCGCCTACCGCCAATGCCATCTTTTTTCTGCTAAATGTAGCCGCCAGCCTCCACCTTTGCATAATGCAGCACAAGTGAAGAAGCCATATAGGGCGTAGCTTAGGCTTCCATTTTCGTTGATGGATTTCGTTAAGTTTAACACCCTCCAGGCCCTGGTTGGCAGGTCCGGATTCTACCTTTGTAGCAGCCGCAGTACATTTTTTGGGTCCACCACGCAGGGTATGGTTACCTTCGCTGTGGGCACCAATGGAATGCTGCCCCAGCCTGTTATCTCCAGCTTCACTCCCTCCCACAGATTTGAGAGGGTTGTGACCGCTCCGCTTACCCATGTTAGGGTCGGGTCGTCATTGTATTTTAAGGTATTGACGCCGTAAGCCATCCTGCTCCATAAAATGACGGCAAGGGCGTGCTCGGTTTGGTGTCCATTCCCGAGAATAGGGCTTCCAAAGGCGTCACTTCCAATATTTTTCACCGTTCCTGTGGCATTTGTCCCAGAGGGTTGCTTTTCAATGCGATTAGCATACGTTAGATCCGAGGCATTACACAACTTACGAGTGGCGAAGTGGGCTGGGCGTTATTCACCTCTTCTCTAACCCAAGCCAATTGTTTCAACTCTTTTTCCTTAAGGCTGGACTTGCCTTGAAGCCGGTTGCATATTTCGACCTCCACCTTGTATCTCGCTTTTGCCTTCAACCCCTCCTTTCTTGGTACAAGAGTAGTTCGTTTCTTTGTCATCCTCCTTTGCGGGTTTTTGATTCGGGGGTCTCTAGCTTTAACGTTTCATTAACAATAGCCGTTATATAACCCATTCACCTATTTCTGAGGATGCATATAAAACAGTCCAACATAACAGAATGATTAGAGGGTGCGCCACTAGAAGCCGTCTTCCTTCTATGTAATGCTCTGCCAGAAGCCAGCTTGAAATCATGATATTGTAAGCAGCGACACCCATTGCCCAATCGTCACCCGCGTGGAAGGTATAGCAAACAAAATTTTTCCCGACCTAATAACAAGTAAAGAATTAGAAATTTTTCATTAGATGAAAAATTAATTGTTGTTAAAAATGCTAATAATCCATTAATCGATGAGACTTGTAATAATAATGAAACTATTATAAGCGAACATTTTGTAACACAATTCAATACCGTTCTATAAAAATCAATGATTACTATTAAATAAAACCATCAATGAAAACATTATGAACATAAAACAGGAATATTTTAAAAACATTAAAGAAAAGCTAGCATTAGATTAAATAGATAGAGAAAACCAAATAAATTTAAAAAAAATCTCATTTGAATTTTCACAACAAAGTATCATACGGTTGTAACATATATATTATAATTTTAGTAATACTAACAATTTCATAGCAGATAATAGATATATCGAAATAAATAAAAATTCAGGATAATTATATTCTAAAAATGGGAGTAATTACATATTATACAGGGTGGCGCAAAAAACATTCTCCTATTAGAAGATGCTATAAATTTTGCAACTGACCTCTAATGTCAGTTCTCTTTTGACATTTGTGTAGAAAACAAATGCGAAATACACGTAAATAAACAATGGTACGCTAAACTACGTACCACAACCGATATCCTAAAGGATGCATCTCCTGGGCGCCTTATCTCACGTTTTGGCGATTTGAACTGGTCAGTAGCGTGGGTCGATTCCGGACTTTTTTCGATTCGGGATTTTTAATAGTGCGGCAAAGTTGGCTTAGTACTATCTGATTCCAATGCAACTTTTTGTTTTGAGATCGGATTGCATCTTCAACCCAACTCCGGCCTTGAAATTTTGGAAATTCGCCTAAAATCGTGAAATTGTCTACCTAGCGCCTGAAATACGGATCTCATGGCAAAATATATACAACAAAAGTTATTTGTCACGTCATTTGCTACCAAAACGGTGTACGTGATCATGGCCGTAGGACGAACCGTTCCCGAGATACGAGCGAAAATGCGGCGCAATGTGAAAATCGGCTTCCGGCCGCACTTCTTGACGTTAATTTCGCCGAGTGCTATCACTCACATTCATTCACCTACGCCAAAGGACACGTTCAGATAAGTCTCCACACAAATATTTTTTCATCGAGTTCCTTCACTCTTGTCGGTGATTTCGCCGAGTTCTATCACTTATATTCTCTAAACAGAACACAGAACTCAAAATGTCTGTATCTAAATTTAAATTTAGACAGAAATATCTTGTGTTTGGCATATATCCGTACAATCTCTCTGAGTCCCAGTTACTTACTTATCAGGATGTTCTTTTATGTTATCAGTTTGAAAGATTTTGTATAGAGCGATTCCGAGGCGACAACTATGAACCTAGGAGTAAAGAGGTTACAGAAATAGTTGCAAAACAGGTTGGAAATACTTTCAAAAAGTCATCTATTCCGATAGTTTTACACACCAGAGTTGTACAAATGCTCACCACATACCATAAGAAATTTCTGACTCTTAAACAAATATTTTTAATGAACCCAATAGGTTTGAGCTCTAAAAGAGACGACTTTGTCTCTTCTGCTGGAAAATTATTTGACATCGCTGCTTGTAAATGCATTTTTTCTTCTTGCACTTGTCCAAAGGAAAGGAAAGTTCCTATCAATGAACAACCATTTCTCTTGGACCAGAGAACCAGAAGAATTGGTCACACTGGAAGTATTGATCTACCTGAAATAGAAAAAGATTACAAAGAAAAATGAACGTAAAGAAAAGCTTTCAAAACGTCATCCAACATCAAAACTTACCAGAAAAGTATGAGCTAGAACACGTGACCATTCAGATCAGCCAGACTCTCATACAGACGACAACAATGTAGTTGCGTCGCACATGGATTCTTCCAAAAACGATGCTGATGATGAATTTTCTCTTCCATCCACTAAAACCAAACAAAATACACTAGTATTAGAACACACTGCTTTAGCTGACCAAAGATTTGGAGTAAGTGATAGAGCAGCGGCCTTGATTGTCTCATCTGCTTTTCTGGATGCCAAAAAAAGCAGGTTTGATAACAGAGGATCAGGCTAGCTTTGTCACTGACAAATGCAAGATTAGTCGGGCAAAAAAAAAGTGTTGGAGTTAAGCTCCATAACACCGAAAGTATTGACTCGGTATATGGGCTGTATTTAGACGGCCGCAAAGACAATACACTTACACAAGTCAGCGAAGGTGAAAAATACTACCGCGACACTGTCAAAGAGGAACATCTTTCTCTTATAGCGGAACCTGATTGTCATTACTTTGGCCACGTCACCTCTCCTTCCGGGTCAGCTGAGGATGAGACGCAAGCTGTATGGCAACATTTACAAGACAATTCAGTTGATGTGGAACATCTAGAAGTTGTCGGTGTTAATGGCACCAACACAAACACAGGTTGGAAAGATGGAATCATTCGGAAACTAGAAGAAAGAAAAGGTAAGCCATAACAGTGGGTTGTTTGTCTTCAACATTTCAACGAACTTCCATTTCGTGCTCTTTTCGAACACATAGATGGTGTCTCAAAGAGTCCAAATACATTCTCTGGCGACATAGGTAAACTGCTCCCTGATTGTGAGAAGTTGCCTGTTGTCAAATTTGAAAGTTTTCCATCCTGCCAATTACCTTCTGAGGTTATTAATCCGACCCAACTTAGCACAGACCATGCTTATCTCTATAAAATATCAGAAGCTGTTATTTCAGGTCAATTTTCCTCTGACTTAGCGTCGATTCATCCAGGTAATATGTGCAAATCTCGCTGGCTCACCTGTGCAAATAGAATTCTGATATTATACATTTCTACTGACAAACCAACAAAGGAATTAAAGATTTTGGTCACGTACATACTTACAGTTTACTCACCTTTGTGGTTCTCAATAAGATTCAACAGTTCAAAGGTCGAGGTACTTACCTGCTAAACTGCGCAAGGTTGTCGATTCATCCATTCCACAGCATGCTTACATTCTCCTTAGTATGATGACTGACGAACGGATAGAAGTCAGAAAGTTGGCCCTTGACCGTCTTCTGGCAGCCACAGAAGCAGAGTCTGACACTGTATATGGAAGGTTTAGATGTAATAAAGTGCCAAAGCTGAATTTCAAAGCTAATAATTCTTCTTCTTCTTTACTGGCGTAGACACCGCGATTATAGCCGAGTCAACAACAGCGCGTTGAGTCATTTCTTCTCTTCGCTGCGGCAATTGGATATTCCAAGGGAAGCCAGGTCCTTCTTCACTTGGTTCTTCCAACGGAGTCGAGGTCTTCCTCTTCCTCTGCTTCCCCCGGCAGGTACTGCGTCGAATATTTTCAGAGCTGGAAAAGCTCTGCAGCTTAAACGGGTTCGCCTTCCCCTAACGTTCAATACCATTCAGCTGGCTGGAGAAGTGTTCCCTTCATAAATTAAGTATGCTCTGGGCATCGGTGACTAGATCACCTTTAGTGTTCTAAAAGTATGCTCCAGTCCTGAAACCTTATATAAGCCGCCGCATTTTGTCGCAGAATTTTCGAGCATTACCCTTTTCATCCAGCGTCAAGCTCTTCATACTCACGCATTTCGGCCTCTTTCTTTTTCTGTCTGCAAATGTGTCTCAATTCCTTCTTCAACTCTCGGTATCTATCCCATTCTGCACGTGTTGTCGTAATCTCTCCGCTGTGACACGGCACTCCTCGTCGTATCAGCTGTTCTTTTGCACTTTCCGAAAACCAATGGTTTCGGTTGCAGCTGTACGTAAGGAGTTTGAAATCATGTAACACAGTTCCTTTATACCGAGTTGTTGACGAGTGCTCTCAGAGAGCAGGAGTGCAAGCCGAGTAGAAAATCGTTCGGCTGTCTGTTGTGATTGCAGTTTCTCGATGTTGAACCTTCCTTGTGTTTGTTGACGTGCGCTGTTTACTGCACGGAAGCGGTTGCAAATCTTGGCTGCAACCAGATGGTGGTCCGAGTCGATGTTAGGACCTCGGAGCGTACGCACGTCTAGAATACTGGTGACGTGTCTTCCGTCTATCATAACATAACCGATCTGGTTGTCCCGTCCATCGCATTTCTTGGACGGCGGTGATGTCAGCCTTCACTCTAACGAGGACATCAACAAGCTGAGCAGCGGCACCTTCCCAATTAAGGGACCGTACATTCCAGGTGCATGCCCTCAATTCGTAGTCATTATTTAGTTTGCCATGGTTGTCATCAAAAGGGGGGTCCCTCATCCAAGACTGGTTGTTGGTTTTCATTGGGTGTTTTTTTTTTTACGTGGCGGGTCCCAAACCAAGCGCATAACTTTGTGTAGGGGATGTTTCGCCTTTAAACGGATGTTCTTAGGCTACCCAGAGTATACTTGGTTTTTCCACTTGCGTAAACTTCTGCATATGACTCCATAGCCCAATATTAAACATTAAAAATGATAAGTTGGCTGAAATTAATAAGTTTGCAATTTGATACCATTTCCGTTACTTTGGCAGAAAAACTTAAAAGAAAAGCTAATATAAGATCAAATAGGTGAAGACAATCGAATAAATTTTAAAACTATTTTTTATTTGAATAATCGCGATAGAGAAACATACGGTTGTAACACATTTTTAAAATTTTTGTAATACTAACATGATGGATGAAAAGAAAAGTTAAAATGCGGGTGACTGCGTAAATATTGAGATATCTTGATTAAACTTGGTATACGGGCTTCTTAGTACAAAAAATTACGACCTTGTAAATGGGCGCCCACAAATCGCCATAAACAGAAAATTTATTAAGTGTCATAATTAAGAACTAAATTAAGATATAAATCTTAAATTTGGTACAGGATTTCGTAGTATTAAGGAGAACCTGGGGGCAAAAAATTTTTCTAAATAAGGGCGTGGCCATGTCCTCTATTAAGTTTAATATTTATATCTCCTAAACTACTAAAGCTACAAAACCAAATTTGCTAAGCACCAATACTACAAGCATTCCTACAGACAGTGCGAAAATAAATGAAATCCCAGGACAACCCCGCTAACTTCCCATATACTAGTACTGTTCAAACTACAGCTATGTAGTAAGCCTAAGCCCTCCAACTTACCTTATATATAGGGGGTATTCCACACCAAATCGACCCCTTTTGAACCCGACCCCTTTAGATTTTGCTGAAACTTATCCATCCTTTTCTACACTTTGCAAAACATATTTGAGAATTTTTTCAAAATTTTTAGTCTAACTTCAAAAAGTTCTGAATTTTGCTATTTTTTGCTAAAAAATGGCTTTTTATTTTCACATAGCAATAACTTTTGTAGAAATTGACACTTTTGGGGACCTTTTTTTTTTTAAATTTTTGTTTTTGAATGAAATTTTCGAAAAAATACACGAAGAAAATTTAACACGATCAACTATAAAAAATAATCGGTTTTTTTTAAGTAAAATCGTAATTTTTTTTTTGGAAGTTCGCCATTTTTTTTTTCTTAAAAAAACTTCAATTAATTTGACAACTATCCCTGCTAATCTTGCAGTGGGCCGATTTTTTTTTTTATATTTTTTTTATTTATTTAAAAAATATTGAAAAACTTTTTTTCCGTAAACTTTATTTCTATCATATAAAAATATAATTTAACGATTTTATGATATAATATTCTCAATTTATAGACTTAATTTACGAATATAATCACCAAGATTCAAATTTTTACCTATTAACGGGTGATTTTTTAAGAGCTTGATAACTTTTTTAAAAAAAAACACGCATAAAATTTGCAAAATCTCATCGGTTCTTTATTTGAAACGTTAGATTGGTTCATGACATTTACTTTTTGAAGATAATTTCATTTAAATGTTGACCGCGGCTGCGTCTTAGGTGGTCCATTCGGAAAGTCCAATTTTGGGCAACTTTTTCGAGCATTTCGGCCGGAATAGCCCGAATTTCTTCGGAAATGTTGTCTTCCAAAGCTGGAATAGTTGCTGGCTTATTTCTGTAGACTTTAGACTTGACGTAGCCCCACAAAAAATAGTCTAAAGGCGTTAAATCGCATGATCTTGGTGGCCAACTTACGGGTCCATTTCTTGAGATGAATTGTTGTCCGAAGTTTTCCCTCAAAATGGCCATAGAATCGCGAGCTGTGTGGCATGTAGCGCCATCTTGTTGAAACCACATGTCAACCAAGTTCAGTTCTTCCATTTTTGGCAACAAAAAGTTTGTTAGCATCGAACGATAGCGATCGCCATTCACCGTAACGTTGCGTCCAACAGCATCTTTGAAAAAATACGGTCCAATGATTCCACCAGCGTACAAACCACACCAAACAGTGCATTTTTCGGGATGCATGGGCAGTTCTTGAACGGCTTCTGGTTGCTCTTCACCCCAAATGCGGCAATTTTGCTTATTTACGTAGCCATTCAACCAGAAATGAGCCTCATCGCTCATCGGACGTAAAGCGCGAAACACATTTCGAACCGAACACTGATTTTGGTAATAAAATTCAATGATTTGCAAGCGTTGCTCGTTAGTAAGTCTATTCATGATGAAATGTCAAAGCATACTGAGCATCTTTCTCTTTGACACCATGTCTGACATCCCACGTGATCTGTCAAATACTACTGCATGAAAATCCTAACCTCAAAAAAATCACCCGTTAGTAAGGTCGATAATCTAGCGTTGGACAATTATAGACTTACCTATAGTCAGTATACTAGAAACCAGGAATAAAGGGATGTTCAACTTATTCCAGTAATACTATAGTGATTGTTTGGACATGATAACACTGTGACAGTAAAAAAAAAAAAAAAGACAAGACCAAATTCGACGGTTTCCCCCTATTTCGGGTCCTACGAATCGAACTGCATCATTACTTATTTTAGTTACAATCATAGTTTCATACAAAAATTTTTTTTGAAGTTTTTCATTAAAGTGGCAAAATTGTAAGAGAAAGGCACATTTTTCTTCAGTCTCTAACTTTTTAAATGTTGACTTTTTTGGTAAACTTTCTTTGGCAAAGCTTCTCAGAATAAGTCCGTCTTTAAGCTCTTAGATGATTGTAAACCCCAAAATCAATGTTTTTTGTGTCCTTATAGCCAATATGTCGAAAAAAACTGAAATTTAATCCATTCTTTTTAATGTTTTTTCCCTCACGTTTCGTCAATATTTTAATTTACCCTTTGATACTTATACAGTAAGTGACATCTTGTAATAGTAAGAAACTTAAGTAAAGACAACGTTCTGAGCAAACTAACCATTAGAAAAAAAACTTAACAAAATTTGTATTTTTCAAAAAAGCTACACTAACTATGTATGTTTGTGTGCTATTTTATTTTTTATGGTATTTGGCACCCAATCTACGTCTCTTATAACGGGTAAATCGAAATATTCCTCGTAGATGCCGGCAGTTCCCGAAGATATTTTGCGTCTACTCCGAGGGCTTGTAAATTTTCCACATACGTAGCAGAACAACGATAGGCCAATTGGACACTTATTCATTTTAATTTATTTTCTTGATATACAAGGCACTAAAACAATGTTCTTTCCGCGAAGTCAAATTCAAATTAACTACTGCAATCTATGCTTAAATTTTGACTCTTAGGCAAGCATTTAACGTTTCTTTCAAACGTTACTTGTTGTTATTTCTTATCAGTGCAGTGGTTAAAAGCTTGACTCGTTGCTTGCTGATTTGTATTGGACATTGATAGATGAGTCTTATTAAATTTAATTTAAATATTTTCTACAAATTTATGATACTTATTGATAACACTTATAAGATACAAAAAAAAAAAAAATGAAAAAGCACACAAACATACATAGTTAGTGTAGCTTTTTTAAAAAATACAATTTTTGTTAAGTTTTTTTTCTAATGGTTAGTTTGCTCAGAACGTTGTCTTTACTTAAGTTTCTTACTATTACAAGATGTCACTTAATGTGTAAGTATCAAAGGGTAAATTAAAATATTGACGAAACGTGAGGGAAAAAACATGAAAAAAATGGATTAAATTTCGGTTTTTTCGACATATTGGCTATAAGGACACAAAAAACATTGATTTTGGGGTTTACAGTCATCTAAGAAAGAAAGTTTACCAAAAAAGTCAACATTAAAAAAGTTAGAGACCGAAGAAAAATGTGCCTTTCTCTTACAATGAGCCACTTTGATGAAAAACTTCAACAAAAATTTTTGTATGAAACCATGATTGCAACTCAGAAAAGTAATTATGCAGTTCGATTCGTAGGACCCGAAATAGGGGGAAACCGTCGAATTTGGTCTTGTATTTTTTTTTGTTTTTTTTTGAAAAAAGCTATCACAGTGTAATTTGTGAGACTCCATCGGTCCAATGTTATTTGTATGGATGTAACAACTGTCCAGGGGTAGGAGAGTTGAATAACATTCTACTAACATGTTTTGAGAATCAGGAGGTCGAGAATATTACGTATAAATATTGGATATCAAAACCGAGAAGTAGTTTGGAAACTTTTATCAGGCCTAAAGAAGAATTTGTTGAAAACTTTTGTAGTGAACTAAAAGTTCTTTTACCTCACTCATTTATTGCTAAAGAACAGGCCAAATTTTTGAAAAAATTGAAAGAAACACTGAAACCAAATGAATTTGTTATTATTTGTTATTTTGCAGAGAATTATGCGTTTGTAGTACAAAATGCAGCATCTGGTTTTCACTGGAATAATAACGAAGCAACAGTTTTTCCGGTGGTTATTTATTACAAAGTAAATGATGAACTTGAACACAAAAGTTTTGTAATTACTTCAGATTGTAATAATCACGATGCCGTTGCTGTTCATGTTTTCATCAAATTAATAACTGATTATGTAAAAAGTCTTCCTGAATGCTGTAATAAGATTTATTATTTTTCTGATGGGGCTCCTCAACAGTTAAAAAACTTTAAAAATTTTGTGAATTTATAATATCATGAAGATGATTTTGATATTCCTGCAGAATGGCATTTTTCTGCGACTGCCCATAGCAAAGATCCGTGTGATGGAATTGGTGGCATTATCAAACAACACGCAGCGAGAGCCAGTCTCCAACTTGCAGTTGATAAACAAATAACAACAACGGTAGAGTTTTTTGAAAGGGCATCTAATCCAAATAACTTACCAAATATCAAAGTTAAGTTTTCTCCAGAAAAAGATTATAATACAGCATTAACTGATTAAAATGACAGATATTTGAAAACGAAACCAATTGTAGGAACTCAACAACTACATTGTATAATTCCGGACAAAAATGGTTGTTTGTATGTTTTATTTATTTATTTTTTTAAAACAAGAGTAATAATAATTATTCCACTTTACAACTGCCAAGGCCTTCGGCTTGTAAAAGAATAATTAAGGTCTAATAATGGTTTGTCAAAAAAGTCTTGCGGTATTTTTATTGAATCAATTCGTGTGGCACCCATACATGGAGCTTCTTAGTGACTCCAAGCTTCTTCAAATGGTTTATAACGGTTTGATGATCACTATGCCGGTCTCTTTCGACCAATTCAGCGATTTTATCGCAATTTTAAATGACAGGCCTTCCGGAGCGTGGCGCATCTTCGACCACCTCTACACCAGAACGAAAACGTTGAAACCATCGTTGTGCGGCGGAAATAGAAACTGTATCGGGTCCATAAACTCCACAAATTTTATTGGCGGCTTGAGATGCATTTTTGCCTTTATCGTAAGAGTACTGTAAAATATGCCGTATTTTCTCTTTATTTTGCTCCATGTTTGCGACGCTATAACTCACGAACGACTTAAAAGAAACGACGATCAATCAAACACGTGTTAGCGCGTGAAATGGGCTTTCCAAAAAGGTATAGCATAACCCGATGCGACGAACAAAACTAGAACTATGTGCTTTCAGCGCAACTAGCGAGAATACCACAAGACTTTTTTGACAACCTAATATATACTACTGTGCACAAAAAATAAGGTGACATTCAAAGTAATCCCCTCCCAATGCAATGCACTTATGCCGACGTATTTTCCAATCTTCGAAACACTGGTTGTAGTCACTTTCCGGGATGGCCTTCAGTTCCGTCTTCGCTGTGGCTTAAAACGGTGTCCCCGGAGCGGTGAACAGCCAGAAGTCGCACGGGGCCAGATCAGGTGAATACGGTGGTTGCGGAACGATATGGGTTGAATTTTTGGCGAAATGATCACGAATTACGAGGGCAGTATGGGATAGTGCATTATCGGGGTGTAAAAACCAAGAATTGTCTTTCCACAATTCCGGCCTTTTTAGGCGGATAGCGTTACGCAAATGACACATAACGTTCAAATAATATTACTTTATGACTGTTTGTCCGGTTGGAAGGAATTAATAATGCACTACACCATGATAATCAAAGAAAACAATCAACATAACCTTGAATTTTTTTGGTCTCGGTTCTCTTTTGGCATGATATTCGCTCGATTGATCGGTTGTTTCGGGGTCGTAAGCTTAGATCCAAGTCTCATCACCAGTTGTAATGCATTTCGTGACACTCTGGTGGTCGGAAAGCATCATTTCACAGACTTCAATGTAACGCCTTTTTTCCACAAAATTCAATGTTTACGGTACCAGTCGAGTTTTGACGAGCTTGAGGCTCAAAACATCTTTCAAAATGGTATTGGCAGAGCCTTTCGATATGCCAACTTCATCACCAAGGTCTCTAATTATCAAGCGACGGTTTTTCGACACCAAACCTTTGGCTTTTTGAACGTGAGCTTCGTCGGTTTGAGGTTGATGGTCGCACTGGACGCTCTTCGTCTTCGACACGTTCACGGCCGGCTTGGAACTCACTATACTACTTGTAAACATTTTTTTTTAGACACAGTCTCATCATCCAAGGCTTTCTGCAACGTATTTTTTTTGCGACGGCTCCGCAGCAGAAAATTTATTCCGTAAACAGAATTTAATGCAAATTCTTTGCTCAACAAATTTCGACATCGCAAAAAACGAAAAACTCACTTTTAGCAGCTCAAAAAACGACACATATCTCAATCACTAATGAATATTTTGACAAGAAATTTGACATAAATGTGATTGGCAGTACTACCAACCTAAAAAAAACAAAAACAAATGATTCTATAAATCCTTCGACACACGCAGTTAAAATTCAAATGTCACCTTATTTTTTGGGCACAGTAGCATATATTAGTTTGTCAAAAAAGTCTTGCGGTATATTCGCTAGTTGGCGCTGAAAGCGCGTAGTTCTAGTTCTATTCGTCGCATCGGGTCATGCTATACCTTTTTGGAGAGCTCATTTCACGCGCTAACACATGTTTGATTGATTGTCGTTTCTTTTAAGTCGTTCGTGAGTTATAGCGTCGCAAACATTGAGCAAACTAAAGAGAAAATACGGCATATTTTACAGTACTCTTACGATAAAGGCAAAAATGCATCTCAAGCCGCCAATAAAATTTGTGCAGTTTATGGACCCGATACAGTTTCTATTTCCATCGCAGAACGTTTTCGTTCTGGTGTAGAGGTGGTCGAAGATGCGCCACGCTCCGGAAGGCCTGTCGTCGAAAATTGCGATAAATTGCTGAATTGGTCGAAAGAGACCGGCATAGTAGTCATCAAACCGTTATAAACCATTTGAAGAAGCTTGGAGTCATTAACGAGCTCGATGTATGGGTGCCGCACGAAATGATTCAATAAAAGTACCGCAAGATTTTTTTGACAACCTAATGTATAAATTAGGAGCATTTATTTATTGTAGGTGGTGGAGTGGTTATGGGAAGATGTAAGGAGATTAATGTGACTTGTGTGTAAGTATTATTTTATATCTTAGAATGCCAAATTTAATATACTGAAATTGACTATACGTTTATTTTAGCTGCTAGTAAGAAATCACAAATTTTCTGTTCAGACTTGTCGTCTGTATTTCGTAGCATGTCAGATGGGTTTTTCTGTAAATATTGAAGTTCTAAGTAAGTAAAAACACGTCAAGTGGACCCCTCATTTTCCACTTGATCATCGAATTTAAATGTGAGTATTTCTTCATGAGGTAGTCACCATGAACAAATAATCCCCCGCCCAGTTTTTGGAAATTTTAACTTTAACAACAATTTTTTTTTTTAATGAAAAGTTTTACTACTTTTTTTTTTAAATTAATAATTAAAAAACTATTGGTGATTTTTTAATAAAATTTTCAGGAGTTATAGTTTAATACTTTTAATTTCAGAAAATATGCATGAATTTTAATTATTTTTATTTTTTCATATTGCTTAATTGCATTTAACAGCTTGATATTGGCTTTTGAACAGTGTCCACAGATTTAAAGTCCAAAGTCAATTTTTGATAATATTAATGTTTTTGTGATATTTACAAATGTATGTGTGTGAATTTGACGATATTTGGATGACGGAAATTTAATTATGTTAAGTCTTTGTAATAAACTTGCTCTAATAGCTTTACAAAGTTCTTTGGTTGGCTTATGATCAAAAGTTAAGCCTAAAATTAGTAGTACTTTAGTGTGCGGTATATGGATATTGGAGTGAGATAATGAAAGGAAAAAACATTTGCGTTTTCTGCAGATGTGGAAAGTAGAACATTTACTTGCTGATATATTGGCACCTGATGATTCAGCCCATTTATTTATATTTTGAAAGATCTTTAAGAAGGTGTAATTAACGTCATTGAGATCATTTAAATTAGTAAAAATTAAAACGTCATCGGCATAAGTGAAATGTTCTACTTTCGAGTTGGAGGAAATGATTGAGTTGATTTCATTGAACGCAATTACGAACAATGTTACTGAAAGTGACGATCCTTGCTGAATGCCATTATGAAGACTGTATATTTGTGACTTATAATTATTAATACAGGCTGCCAATTTCCGAAGTTTAAAAAGGATTTTATAAGTTTGTAAATTTTGTTTCCAATTTTCCATCGCTTTAATTGTCGTAGTACGATGTGCGCTCCGATTTTATCGAACGCCTTCTAGAAATCTAAATTGAGAACTGACACATGGTTACTGTTGGCTAATGCTGTGGAAGCAAAATCCTCGAAATATAAGATTGGTTCAGTGACCCCAATACCTTTTTGGAAACCAAATTGATGGGGACTAAGGAGATTGCTCGTCTTGGGGTACCACATTATTCTCGCTGCGAGAATTTTTTCCAGGACTTTAGACATGTATGGTAGAAGGGATATTGGTCTGAAACTTGATATGAGTGTGGAGGATTTATTTGGCTTTGGAATAGGGATGGTTAAAGCGGTTTTCCATTCTTCGGGATAGATTTCGGAGTCGAGGATATTATTGTAAAGGTTAATGAGTCTGATTTTGAGGGTAGAGGGTAAATTTTTCACAATGGGATAGGAAATTTTGTCCACACCAGGTATTTTTCCTGTCACTCTTGAAATTGTGAATTCAAATTCAGATAAAGTTATCAGGACTTCTATAAGGAATACTGAGGATAAAGGGGATGGATTGGAATAATCTTCTTGAATGGTTTGATTTTTTAGGACATTGAAGTCGGGAGGGAAGTTGGAGTTCATGGAGAAGTCCTTGATCGCTATATATAAATGAGATACGAGTGCGGGAACTGGAACCTATGAGCATTCTTATATCTGACCATATTTCTTTTAGATTGGAGGAGGGATTTATATTGGAGGTGAGTTTTTCAAGGGATTGTCTTTTGGCTAATTTTAGTTCTTTTCTGAACGTAGCATTAGCTTTTTTATAGTTAATAAGATTTGTATCACTCATGTGTTGTTTTGTATTTATGCCAAAGTGCTTGTTTATTCTTTCGTAGGGTTGTAAGTAAGTTAGACCAGTAAGGCAATTTGGCTGTAAATTTTTTTGGGTTTTAGATCACTTTTGCCGATGAACCAACCATTATCAAAGCTCGAACGACAAGTATATCAAAACAAAGTTTGGAACGTAGCACCGGCATATTAATAACATATGGACAATCATACATATCATAACCTGGCGATCTTTATGCAGCATTAGGCGATGTTCAGCATGAAGCATGGGTAAATGGATAAAACTGAGGAGCAGTGTGACAAACCTGCCATTCGCACGAGTCGGACCTTTCGTTTCTAAGAATAGGTTAAGAACCAAGAGTTAACTCTTGGCTCTTGCAGGGGCCTGCACTCTCTTGTATCTAAATCGGCAAATCAAGTATTTGTGACCCACGATTAGATATGTATGTATTCCATGCGTGTGGTGATTTTTCCAACCCGGCTAGAACAATTTCAGAATCGGACCACACCGTGGAAACTAATTTTGCGATTAGTAGGGTGCCACAAGCTCAAATCGAGTTAGATCTACTCTTTTTAAAGGAGCCACCTTAGCCTTTGCCACTAATAAGTGGCTTGTTTTTGCGCTTTCGCTTCGTGTGCGCAAACAGATATGCCTTCTCAGAGACGTGAGAGAAACTGTGTAATTCGACTTTCTGTTTGGTGAAATAGCTTACCCACCATGAAATTTGTATCTGTGAGATATTGTTTAGATTTCTCGTGAACTGGGACCACTTTTCTGAACGAAGTAGTTTTAACGGGTGATTTTTTTGAGGTTAGGATTTTCATGCAGTAGTATTTGACAGATCACGTGGGATGTCAGACATGGTGTCAAAGAGAAAGATGCTCAGTATGCTTTGACATTTCATCATGAATAGACTTACTAACGAGCAACGCTTGCAAATCATTGAATTTTATTACCAAAATCAGTGTTCGGTTCGAAATGTGTTTCGCGTCCGTGTCCGATGAGCGATGAGGCTCATTTCTGGTTGAATGGCTACGTAAATAAGCAAAATTGCCGCATTTGGGGTGAAGAGCAACCAGAAGCCGTTCAAGAACTGCCCATGCATCCCGAAAAATGCACTGTTTGGTGTGGTTTGTACGCTGGTGGAATCATTGGACCGTATTTTTTCAAAGATGCTGTTGGACGCAACGTTACGGTGAATGGCGATCGCTATCGTTCGATGCTAACAAACTTTTTGTTGCCAAAAATGGAAGAACTGAACTTGGTTGACATGTGGTTTCAACAAGATGGCGCTACATGCCACACAGCTCGCGATTCTATGGCCATTTTGAG
This sequence comes from Bactrocera correcta, assembly GCA_027475135.1. Taxonomy (NCBI): domain Eukaryota; kingdom Metazoa; phylum Arthropoda; class Insecta; order Diptera; family Tephritidae; genus Bactrocera; species Bactrocera correcta. The sequence goes on along the minus strand of CM050322.1, from coordinate 13,465,008 downwards.
GGAAAACTTCGGACAACAATTCATCTCAAGAAATGGACCCGTAAGTTGGCCACCAAGATCATGCGATTTAACGCCTTTAGACTATTTTTTGTGGGGCTACGTCAAGTCTAAAGTCTACAGAAATAAGCCAGCAACTATTCCAGCTTTGGAAGACAACATTTCCGAAGAAATTCGGGCTATTCCGGCCGAAATGCTCGAAAAAGTTGCCCAAAATTGGACTTTCCGAATGGACCACCTAAGACGCAGCCGCGGTCAACATTTAAATGAAATTATCTTCAAAAAGTAAATGTCATGAACCAATCTAACGTTTCAAATAAAGAACCGATGAGATTTTGCAAATTTTATGCGTTTTTTTTTTTTAAAAAGTTATCAAGCTCTTAAAAAATCACCCGTTACTTGTTCGTGTTTTCATTGGGGAAAGTTTTGCCACGGGGGATAGAAGTTGGCGTTTTTTATTTCCGGGTAATGCAGATGTTGAAAATGTTGAAAATCTTGATCGTCTTTATGTACGACTATTTGTCTATACATTTTTTCGACGTCCCCGTTAAATACGTATTTGCAGATACGCCAATTTAAAATAAGCAGCAATATTTCCCGAACTGGTGGATTTTGACGCATTGAAGACAACTTTCATCTTTTTTATTTTTTTTTTTTCTGACTTTACTACTGCATGATAGTAGATAGATAGGTAGGTGTTTTTCCGTACTTAAAAACTGTTGAATAGCAGAGGCGAGTGTGTGGGAAAATTCTGGCTTTAGTGGTAGTCATACGCGTACCGGCCATCGTGTAGTCGTGGTTGTGTAAAAATTCTCACAATACCAATCTTCAGGGGTTGTGATTCATACGGGGTCAGTTACTCTAACTCCCAAAATATTCTTAGTTGCGAATAGAGGTATTTGTTGCAGATTTCCTCAACTTGAGTTGTCATCGTGGCAACTAGTTCCGCAACTAGTCCACTTAGGACCACTTAGTGTTTTTGTACTTTTCTCGTGTACAGCTGTGCTTTCGTGCTTGAAAATTTGTTTAATTTATAAAATATTTAAAACTTTGTGGAAATTATCCGAATTGAGTAATCCGTTAAGATAAGTATCAATTTTATATTGTTCTATAGAAGTAATTGAAATTTACTTTAATTGTGAGTTGGCTAAATTTAATTTATTCCGCCGAGTCATTTTCAATTAGTTTTTGTTGCCTCATTTTAAAAAGTGCAATGGTTAGTGTTAATTTACATTGCCTATTTAAACTTCTTTCCTGTTTCGTTCGTTTCCACCTTTGTCCACAGCTGTTCGTGTGTTACAGTGCATCTCAAACTGCTCGCTACATTGGTTGTTATCTTTGATAACAAACTATTTTTATTGCATTCATTTGTTATAAATATTTTAATTTTTGCTCTTTTTATTATTTAACATTTTTTTATATTTTTATTGAATACTGTTTTTTTTTTTTGTTCATTATGACTTGTAACTTTCCGAACTGCTCTGTGAAAGGCGAGTCGGAACGCTTCGTTTCTTGCTGGCTTTGTGATGGGTTTGCCCATCTTAAATGTGCTGGACTGACAGGTAGGATATCGGATTCTATTTTCGACAGTAAGGGCTTGCATTGGTCTTGCTCAAAATGCAGACCAACTGAAATAGAATTGTTCAAAGTTTTCAAGCAGACGCGCAATGGTTTTAAGGAGGTTGGTCGAGAGCTTGAAACCCTTACTGAAAAATTTAAGCATTATGAAACGATGTTTCAATCATTTCAATGCCTAAATGTGCAGGAAGAGAATCCAAAACCTTGATCTAAACGTAAACGTCCTACAGATGAAGATACCACTGCATCTTCCTTAAAAGGAATGCCTCCACTCACTATTGACCTCATTAATCTTGCATCCCCTTGTCCTCAAGGAGAGAAGATTCCGTCTGCTCAAGACACAAAGAAATCTGTTTCTGAACACGGTAAGCGGAAAACTTCGCATGATCCGCCTCCAAATACCTCCAAGTCAGCTAATAAAAACTTAGTTGTAATACCACGGAAAAAGGCAATTTTTATCTCGAGACTTGCTGCGGATACCACAGTCGACGATATAAAAAGTTACATCTCGTCGGAATTAAAAACGGTAGATACATACATCCGTAAATTTAATTTCAAATACAACAGGGATATTTCGTGGTTTAAGATCGAAGTATCCGCTGACAATTTTCAATTGATACTTGATAACTCATTCTGGACATCTGGGGTCTTTGTGCGCGAATTCGAGCACAAACGTTATAAGCCCTCTGCTGTTACCTCTAAAATTCCGCGTAATCCCGTGATTACAAAAAACCAATTAACAATAATTCGCTGAATATTTATTATCAAAATGTTAGAGGTCTTAATACAAAACTTGCTGATTTGTATTTAAATAGCGCTCATTGCAACTTTAAAATCATTGCTTTCACAGAAACTTGGCTAAAGCCTCACATTTTTGATAACTAAATTTTCAACAGCGAATTCGAAATCTTTAGATATGACCGGCTGAACAGAAATGGAGGTGGTGTCTTGTTTGCTGCTTATTTTTCAATTCCATCTGAAGATGTCGATGTACCGCATGCAGACTTCATACTATGCTATGCATGCTATACCTTTTTGGAGAGCTCATTTCAAAGCTAACACGTGTTTGATTAATTGTCGTTTCTTTTAAGTCGTTCGTGAGTTATAGCGTCGCAAACATGGAGCAAACTAAAGAGAAAATACGGCATATTTTACAGTACTACTACGATAGAGGCAAAAATGCATCTCAAGCCGCCAATAAAATTTGTTCAGTTAATGGACCCGATACAGTTCCCATTTCCACCGCACAACGATGGTTTCAACGTTTTCGTTCTGGTGTAGAGGTGGTCGAAGATACGCCACGCTCAAGAAGGCCTGTCGTCGAAAATTGCGATAAAATCGCTGAATTGGTTGAAGAAGACCGGCATAGTAGCAGCCGTAGCATCGGTCAAGAGCTGGGCATGAGTCATCAAAAGTTCATTTCAATTTCAATAAAAAAAAAATCAATAAAAATACCGCAAGACTTTTTTGACAACCCCTTAATGCTGATCCCTGATTACTGATTGTTTTGGGAGATTTCAATTTACCGTGCGTATCATGGAACTCTATTGATGATTACACAATTCCTATTAGTACTCGCTTAGGTTTTAACGAGTTCTTAGATGAAATGTCGGAGTTGAAGTCGAGTTTAGTAAGATCCTAGATCTGGTTTATGTTGATAACACTTCAATGTGCTCCGTTGTCCGATGTGATCCTTTGGTTCGGCCAGAGGACCCGTATCATCTTGCTTTGGAAATTAAATTCGAAATCATAGCTAACTTTGCTAATAATAATACACAAGACCTTTGTTTTCGGTTCAACTTTGCGAAAGCTAATTTTAAGAAGATTAATAACGAAATTTCTAAAGTAACTTGGCCATACTACAGTGGCAATATTGAATTTAGTGCTTCCCACTTTAATGAAACAATTTTAAACTTATTCGAAAAATATCTTCCGAAGTATGTTGTTACTCAAAAAATAAGTTATAATTTATGGTTTTAGAAAAATTATGAAAATAAAAAAATAGAAAATCTCGTGCTTTTAAACTTTTTAAAAAACTGGTTTAGTTGCTGAATATTCATAATATTCTAAATTGCGTCAACAATTTGCTGACCTTAACAAAATATGTTATAATAATTATATAAGCAAAGTAAAAAATAATATTAATTCAAAATTATTCTATGGTTTCGTCAACTCCAAACGCAGGATTTCTAAGTTTTCGTCCGCTATGAAATACAAGTCTAGTATGTATAGTGACAATCACACCATTTCTAATATGTTGGATGAATTCTTCATGTCCAATTACTCTCCAAAATCTCCAAAAAAATGTTCCGCATCAGCGCAAGTTATGTCCGATTTCTGTCATTACTGCACCTACCATTTCCGGAGCAGACGTCTTATATCAGTTAAATATGTTAGAACAATCATACAATTATGACCCAGATATGATTCCCTCATGCTTTCTTAAGAAATGTGCAAAGTATATATACCAACCCCTAAAAAAACTATTTAATTCATCTCTTATGCAAGGCTTATTTCCATCCATATGGAAAAAGTCATTTATAATTCCTTTACATAAGAGTGGATTTAGGTCATCTATTAAAAATATATACGGGAATAGCAAAGTTGACTGCAATACCTAAACTTTTTGAAGCAATTATAACAGACGACATAAGCTCTCTCCACTAATTTCTTGTTCTCAGCATGGTTTTCGTAAAGGAAAATCTACAATAACTAATTAGCTTGAATTTGTATCACATGTATCATATATAGACAGATTTTTGTAAAGCTTTTGATAAAGTAAACCATTCAATTCTTTTGCATAAACTTGATCTTCTTGGTTATTAACCAGTATTTCTAAAATGGGTTGCTTCTTATCTTAGTAATAAAATTCAACAAGTCATATTTAACTATCATTTTTCTGACATAATCAATGTTTCTTCAGGCGTTCCACAAGGTAGCCATCTTGGTCCAATTCTGTTCTTGTTATTTATTGATGACATATCATCTGTTGTTAAGTTTTCAAAAGTTTGCAAAAAGTTGCAAACAGACTTAAACAACCTAGTTTTTTGGTGTGATAGAAATGACATGCCATTGAATCTTAAAAAATGTAAAGCGATGTGCTTTTTACGTAGATCTGTAGACCCCTCTTCATACGCAATACAAAACTTTAGGTTGGAACAAGTATGCAGTTTTGTTGATCTGGGAGTAACTATGGACCCTAAACTCAATTTTAATCTTCACGCATCTTCCACGGTTTTTAAAGCTAAATGCGCTCTTAGTTTTGCTAAACGTTGGTCTAAAGGATTTAGAGATCCGCTTGTCACAAAAATTCTTTTTACATCTCTGGTGAGGCCTATATTAGAGCATGCTTCTGTGGTTTGGAGCCCTAGTTACCAAGTCCATTCAGATAAATTAGAGTCCGTTCAAAACCAATTTTTACTTTTTGCCTTAAATCATTTGCATTGAGATTCCAGTTTAAATTTTCCCCCTTACACTAAACGCTTAAAACTAATAAATCTCCCGACACTCGCTTGTCGTAGGGAGATGCTTGGTATAATACGAGTATATCTTGTAAACCTCATGAATGGGTCAGTCTGTAGCCCATCTCTCTTATCTGATATTAATTTTAACGTTCCCGCTTGCTCTACCAGGCAGTTTAGACCCTTACTTTTAAAATTTTCTAGAACAAATTTTGAGTTAAATGAACCATTCTGCCGTATATGTCATGATTTCAATTCTCATTCCAGCACATTTGATCAAACAGACTCACTATTTACCTTTAAAAAAATTATCTTTTCTACTCTTAACAAGTAACATTTAAAAATTATAAACTTTAATTTAATTCTTAATTTAGGCTGTTGAAATTTTTGTTTCTGTAGCTGAGCAGCTTAAGATCGCAACGCTTAAAACTCTCTTGCCTTTTATGACTCGGCTAATTCCGCTCGTGCGCGGATTGCGCCCCTCGCGTCGGTTGGCGGGAGGAGGGTAATTGTTGGGTATTATTAATACCTTCGAGTATTATCTGTGCTATTAAATCGCTGCTTAATAGAAGATCTGTTTGAACGGGAGTGTTGCAGTTGGGGTGTGCTAGTTTAAGGTGTGATACCTTTCCCCAATATCTGCTATCTATTAACAGCTTGGAAGCATATTTGTTAATTTCGGTAAGACAATAGCTTCTGATTGAATGCGCTTATCCGTTTGGGGGAAAATGTGTCAGATTTTATTGGAGTTTTGAACTACTCTTCCGCCCATTCCCGTAATTTCAAAATTGGCTAAAATGTTGCTCTTTTTGCGTTTGCTCTGTTTGAGGGTGAGCTGGAAAAATTGGTAATAGTAACGTCGAGTGATGTCATTTATGGCAATAAACGCAATTAAATTTGCTTTCACAGTCTATAAGCATGTGGGCATGTGATAAGCAGTTTGTGCAAAGTCTTTTTTACTTTTCAAAATTGTTCCGGTAATTTATATTTAATTTATTAAATTTCTCGCAAGATTTAAGTTAATGCCCCTTTGTGCATAGTAGGCATGACGTTTGTTTCTACTGTTCGGATGTGAATGTTTGATTTTTGAAGAAACTTCCATTTAAATTGTTGTTGCTACTGGCTTGGGGTCTTTGGAAGCTTCTATTAAAGTCATGGGAAATACCTTTTGGGTTAATTATCTTTTTATCAACCCTTTCTGCGATTTAATTCTGGATAGTTAGGAAGTCTTTCATTTGCTGTTACGTGGGGAATTTTTTCCCTGATGAGACAGATTGCTCCCATAGCAATAACGATTTTACTGGTAATGCGGCGGTACATACTTGCCTATTTACCAGAATTGGGTCCCAATTGTCTGTGGGAAGTTTTTGTGTCGATAAAACCGACAAACAGTTGGAAACAAAGGATTGAAGGATCATATATTTTTCACTTGTTTCCCTTTGAATTTTTGGCAAGTTCATTAATGTCGTTATTTGCTTATCTACCAGTATTCGTTCGTTTTCGTACCTTGATTTCAGAGCTTCAGAAGCCATATGGAAATTGTCGTCATTTAATGCGAACTGGTGCCTTCTTCATCTCTTGTTTTGTATCGCAGATGGTAAAACTTTTGTGCATTTGATAATTTTGGATAACTAATGTAAACGGCCTTTGATCATAAATTTTCAGTGTCAAATGCGGGTACCTTGAGGTGGATACCCGAACTTGCCTCTTGATTTTGAATTTGTGGCAGCTCTACTCTCAGAAGTGGAGTAGGAGCAATTGCTTTAACTAATTTAGGCTTTTAGCAATTGAGTTGGTGTAAGTTCTTTTGAGCATGAGCTCATTTAATAGATGTGGCGAATAAATGAAAAATGTTTTAGTAAAGACTCGATTGGTAGAACTTTATAAAAAGTTTCGAAGACTGTTGTAAGTAAGAGTTTCAAAGAAAAACGATAAAACCACCATAAAAATGGCTATTTGGAACAATGGATGATGGGGATAAAAAGGAAATCGGATAACATTTAAAAATAATTGAGACAAATAATCATCAATTAATAAAAAATCTTAATAAACAAATTAACATCAGTTATCATTTCAATGAATCACAAAAAATTGGAAGGAAATAGTTCTCCCTTGATACAAGTGTTTTATTACCCCCCATCAGTGGCAGGGCATTAAATAAAACTTTATTGTGGTATTACAACCAGTATCGGTCAATATGTGAATTATCTCAATGAAAATTACATAACATGTTTTACTTATAACAGTATATCTTTGTGTCTGAAATAGATACAAGTTGGCAAAAACTTAACCTAGCCCTTATATAACTATCACTAGGATTTTCAAACATCTGAGTGATTTTCCTCCATATGATTGGTGAATTTATATGGGTTAAAACTTATGGCACAATCATCGTTTCGCAATGCGATTGTGGTTTCCTTGGGACACATATGGCGGGGGCCTGCAAGCGAACTGCGCAACGATGGTTGTGCTATATGTTTCAAGAGAGGTAGGGGGAAAAAAATTCAATATCTTTGGAATGGTATGAATAAACAAAAATTTTTTTGCAGATTATTAATTATGTAAAATATTATTATTTAAACAAAAGGATCATGAAAAAGTATTTATAATACAGCACGAGCATTTTTCTCTGACTTCACAAAATTTCATTGATTTATCTCCAGTAGTTTATGACAAAATAATTTTACAATTTTATCGTGCTCTAAATTTCAACCTTTAATAACTTAAAAAAAAAAAATATTTTGACGAAATATTTATATCACGGGGTATGTGTCTGGCCCCCTTACTGATGAACTGCTAATTTTCAAAATCGGAGACCGTTTGACCCAGGTATTATCCATTTTCCTTGGCGTTGATTCGTGCAAGTGGCAAAAAAATGTTCGGACTTCGAAATTAGCCCTTTCTTAATTTTTTTTTTATTCTTGCAAACAGTTGCTACAGAGTATTGTAGTTTTATTTACCTAACGGTTGTACCTATCACTTAAAACTAAGCGAGATAAATATAGGGTTATAAGTATATAAAAATAAGTCGTGTTTTCCGGGAAAATCACCGCCATCTCTGACACATAGCATTGTACTACAAACCAATATTTTAAGTAGATGGTGCCGGTGCGTGATACATTCTTTGACAACTAATCATTGTTCTCCGCACAGTTAATTTCAAGTAAAAAACCGATATTGTGTTCACTGTGAAATTGTGAAAAAAAAAAATTTAAAAAAATAAGTTATTCGTTTCCTAAAATTTCAATTGTAAAAAAACTAAAAAAATAATTTATTCGTTTCCTTACATTTCAATTGAAAAACAATAAAATAACGTTTATTGTGCAAATTTTTATTTAATTTCAACAGCAGGCATTTAAGGTGGTAAGTTGAACTGTGTGAATTATGTGGATCGTACATTTGAGGTTAAATTCACCACCCTGTCCATAGTCCAAAATGCCTAGAGAACGACGTGAGAATATCGGCCGCCGCAAAAGACATGTAAACCAGCAACAAGTGTATTCACAGGACTTAAGCGAAGAAAGACAAGATATAATAAGAGAAAATGACCGATTGAGACAACGCGTGAGGACACGAAGACCATTGGCATCATACAATCCCTTGGTATTCCAATATGATCCCACTACGAGCTACAGTGATGATGAAAATTTAGATATTGGACCAATGACGACTATATGCCGATATTGCAATGCGTTAAAGTTCAAAAGAGAAACGGCTGGATTGTGCTGTGCAAGTGGAAAAGTTAAACTGGATCCATTACTTACACCACCACAGCCACTGAAACCATTGTTCGATGGAAGTGATCGGGACTCCAGCCATTTTCTTCAACACATCCTTCAATACAATAACTGCTTTCACATGACTTCCTTTGGAGCTAATATCATTCGAGAAGGCGGCTTCATGCCGACTTGCAAGGTAAAAAATAAAACACATGGAATAACGTAAAAACATTAGGGGTATTCAGACCAGCCTTGTTAATTCGTTAGTCGTTATTCGGCAGTTTTTTACATTGCAGCAATATGCTGCAATAGATACAAACACACACATATACACATATATTTAGTTATTTAAGATAGTTTTAAAATGTGTATACAAGCAAGGAAAATACAGAATAAAATCAGAATGTTGTATCAGTGATAGTTTGCACGTAACTATTTCCTCAAATTCGAGTCTTGTCGGCTTTTCTTCTTTTACGTCCGACGATTGTATACCTTTGATTTTACGTTTCTTTATTTGCATCTATGTATGTATACTCTCTGTACTGATTCCGTCCTTCAGTGATTGTTGTATTTGTTTTGTCGGCGAATATCCCATCCTTTTCTTCATCTTGGCTTTTGAGTTCAGTTCTGCTTCTTCTTCTGTCATGTCTACATCGTTAGCGGCTTTAAAATCCACGTCTTCATTTGGCTCTTCTAAAACACCTTTGCGCTTTTTCGGCATTTGTGTTGGTTTGTGTAAAACTTTAATTTCTTCTTCGTTCTCATGCGCTTTAGCATCATCTTCCAAAATATGATCAGTTTTTTCAGCTTCGTCCTTAGCTTCAATCGATTTATCCTGGATTGCACTTTCCCACATTTCTCCAAAATGTGAGCCTGCCGGAAGAGATACCAATTGAGTTTGTTTTTCCTCAGTTTTTGAAGGTTTGTGTAATTCTTCAAAGAATTCTTCTTCAATTTCATAATTCATAATTTTTCGACGAAATTTGAAAATGCTGTATTACTCGCGCAGATTCGCCTTTTAAGCATTGACGAAGGTGCAGCATTTTCTCTGTTCTCGGCATCTGATCGTTGTCATGTACCATAACTTGAAATACGTTGTAAAAATTGGCCCATTCCTTAATATCGCCATAAAATGTTGGAATTTTTTATTATTTTTCTTAATTCAAAGTTAGGGCGATAAAAAATTTAAGGCTCTTCTTTTTTAATTTCTTTTTTAAATTCTGAAGCTTTTCGAATATGTTTTCAATTTCTACATTAAAATCTAATTTGCTTTTCAGAATTTGGATCTCTGTGAATGAAAAGTCTAAGCCTTTTATTTGATCGTTGTCGATGATTAATTCCATACTTAGACCTTCCAGTTTTCTTCTGAGGTTTTCAATTTTTCTCATGAATATCTAAGTTTTTCGATCTAAATATTGATGTTTAGCTTCAACTTCTTCAATTTTTGTTTTATATGATGGCTTTGTTGGAAAAGTGTTGGTCGTGTACAACGCGTTTTCGGAAAAATTTGCTTGGGCTTCAGGAATTTTCTTCTTGTTTATTCCCATTTTGAGAGTTTTTCCGCAACACTTTTCCTATTTATTGATGAACTGCTTTTTTTTCTCCAAAGAAATCGTTGGAAGTATTTGATTTGGTCGCCTAGTTGACCTTGCTATGCCTCGACTCACAGCCGCTGAATATCTCTTGGATAGCAGTTAGATCACTGCGTTTAGTCTCTGCTAAAACGGCTTATGCGATCGGTTTTAATGCGGCAATATACATCCGTCTTACAATAATTATTTTTATTTAGTCAATATGCGGGAATATAAATTACGAATAACCGTCTCGTTTCTTTATTATTATCACTTTATTAATCAGATCATGCTGTCTGATGAGTTCTCTGCTACAAACTGAAACTTACATTCTAAAGCTAATGTCTTAAATAAGTCCCTGCACCTTGTCTTAGTTCTTGTGTCCCGCAATTCGTTGTTAGTAGTAGTTGTAGAGTTATTGCAGCGGATACGACGCCGACGCTTACGTTGGCAGTTTACCGCTACCGCTGTGCCTTACCCGTTAGCGTGGGAATGTGAATTCGTTGACTCAGGCCACGCGCGGACTTTATTGTTGACAAAGTGCTGCTTATGTTAACTACTAGCTGCCAGCGTGAGAATGTGGATTCGCTGACTCAGGCCACGCGCGGACTTTATTGTTGACAAAGGGCAGCTTATGTTAACTCCTCCCCTTCTAAATGAAGACCGTCCACGAACTTCTTAAGATTGTTTATGACGTTCAGAAGATTCTGGGATTTGCGTCTTCTTTTTCGCTCTCGATATAGTTTAATTAGACCGTAACAGGAAATTAGTATAACAATGCTAGTGAGACCTGATATCGTTGGTCCTATCATAGTCCTCCCTTCGATTTTCCCGATAAAACGCAGGTCTTCCATACTTATCTTGTGAAGGTATGGAAGACTCAAAATCTCTTGATGACTGGTGATATTGAGGAGCGCCGTCGTTGCTGATCCTGGTAATTTTTTAAACATGCCGTTTATGTTTTTGAAGTAGATCCATTAATTTGAATCTCATTTTCGAAGGAAAGTAAATGATTTCCCTTTATGGTCTTCTCGGTGTCTGCGGTAGTCTTGACTAAAGCGGTATTATCGTTACTGATGATAATGCCATCATCGACCACCATAATTGGTTCAAGGTGGCTAGGGCGAGTGCTGCAGTGGGCAACATTACCAGAATGCTGCTGCGCGCACGTTGGATGTTGTAATTTTTTGCAAAACGTTGATGTGAGCGTTGCGCTGCAATTTCCAATCGCCAAAATTTGATTATGACAATCGGCAACATTGTTGTCATTCCCAAGGTGCAGGATTGTTCCGTTGTGTTGGACAAGAAAGATAATTATTTTCTTACAGACTAGTACTGGCTTGGGATATTTGATAATAAAATGTAGAAGATTACCGTCTAATAAAACCTTAGTATATAATACCTCCATTAAATCAGTGATAGTTGTGTTTGTAGAGTGCATTTCAATAATGTTTTTTATATCATTTGAGTTTTACAACAGGGATTTATTATCCTTATCTTTGCAAGGGTAGTAGTTGAAATTAAGGTTTCAATTTCATTTATAATGATCCTATTTCTTGCAAGCAACATTTCATACAAGTGACCAGTGTCGATCTGTCCAGCTTTTGAGTTTTTAATGATGTGGTTAACCGTTTCCGTCAGTTTATTTATTTTTTCTTGTATCCTTGTGTTTATTTCTACCTGATGTCGCTCTGAGTCTACGAGTTCCTGTTGTCGGAACTTTAAGTTTTCGAAATCGTCAAAGTCAGACGTACCTGAATCGGTATGTAGTCGGAAGTCGAATAGTCGGTCAATTTTGCCGTCGTCGTTTGAATAAGGAGTATCGCAATCAGTATCCTGAAAGATAGTGTGAAAGAAGCTTAAATAATTTCCCTTTATGCTATTTAAAGAATTCTAAAATATGCTAAGAATTTTCCTTTACTTTAGGTTGCCCTTGTGGACCACCCTCGCTTTTATGAGAACCGTGGTTCCCAAGTCTACTTCAACTTTGTCCTCAACATATAAAGGGGATAATTTATTTCCGAGTCGCCTGTTGGTCTTTGCCAATACTCTTTCTCCCACGTCGAATACTCTATTCCGTCTGGAGGGGTTATTCGTATCCATTTGTGCTTGTTGAGCCTTCATTATTTTCATGGTTATCTCATTCCTCAGTTCGGGTGGGTTGACGTGAAGTATTTCGATTGGTTTCATATTGGTCACTGAGTGAATCGTTCGATTGTATTTAGTTGTTGCCATTAATATGAGGTCTGTCGTCTCGTTAATTTTCTTGTCCAGTTTCAAACATCTGGCTATCTCCAAAAGTGTACTATGGAGGCGTTCAACCTACCCGTTCGAGGTGCTATGAAGGGGTGGTGCGTTTACTATGTCTACACCAAAACTATTCCCCAACAATGTGGTTATCGTTTCAGAATTTAGAGAAGCTTCATTATCACAATAAATTGTTTTTGTGTTTGGAAATATATTCATTAACTGAATGATACATCCACAATTGTTAGAGAAGGTATAGGCTGCACCACCGCAAATTTTGAGAATTTGTCCAGACAGGTAAGAAAGTACCTGTTATCTGTCGAAAAGATATCAATGTGCAACATTTCCCCGGTATAGAAGGGGATTGCAGTTACACCATGTTCCTGCTTACGTGGGTGTCTGTCGTATTTGGCCTTACCACAGATCCTACAATTCGCGACAACTTCATTCGCCAAATTTGTCATCTTTGGGAAATAGTAATTGCAGAGGATTTGTTTAATATTATCCTGGGCTGCTCTGTGAGCTCGATTGTGCTCAGCAACAACAATCTCCCTCTGCTCGTTTTTGTTGACAATAACAGCCAACATGATTTTGCAGTGCCAAAACTTTGTTGACGGAAAACTCCTTACCAATTCATGTTGTATGCTGGCCAATGTTGGTAGATCGCAATGTATGACCTTTACCACATTTGTGTTTACAGCTATTTTTATCTCCTCAATAAGGTGCTTCCTATTTGTAAATTGAATTATATGACGAGTTTTATTGCCAAAGTATATGAAATTCCGTCCTAAAGTCATGTCTGCTTCTTCTAAAACGATTTGGTTTCGGAAGCAATTCAATGGTTTCTTAGTTCCTTCTATCGTATAGGATAGTGACATTTCGCTGTGGACTAGAGCCAAATCTGATAGGGCATCCTTCTCTACAGCGTGGATGTTCTGTCGCGATAGCCCGTCAGCAACATGATTTTCCTTGCCCGGTTTGTAAAAAATTTCAGCGTTGTACTAGTCGATAAACGCTTTCCAGCGTTTAATTTTGGCATTTGGGTTTCGGTCTGAAACCGCAAACGTAAGTGGCTGATGGTCTGTAGAAATGTTTAAATTTTCAACGCTGAAAAATCTCAAGCGTTTTTGAGATGCGAAAATATACACTGGGAATGCGCGAATAAACTAAAGCCTAATTGCCTGTCACTATAATTAATTGCGATAAAAAATGAAAACGCGTGCGCACGGTTCGATGGTTCAATTACAATAGCATTCTTTATTTCACTTAATCTAATTACTAAGCCTAAATCTTAAAACTAACGGCTTAAACTAGTGGTAATATAAATATGTATTAAAAAGTGGTAAGTCTAATCATCTTCAACTTTTCGTTCAATATTGTAATAGATTATGGTAGTATTAAGGTAAGTAGTAGATTAATAACGGGTGATTTTTTAAGAGCTTGATAACTTTTTAAAAAAAAAAAACGCATAAAATTTGCAAAATCTCATCGGTTCTTTATTTGAAACGTTAGATTGGTTCATGACATTTACTTTTTGAAGATAATTTCATTTAAATGTTGACCGCGGCTGCGTCTTAGGTGGTCCATTGGGAAAGTCCAATTTTGGGCAACTTTTTCGAGCATTTCGGCCGGAATAGCCCGAATTTCTTCGGAAATGTTGTCTTCCAAAGCTGGAATAGTTGCTGGCTTATTTCTGTAGACTTTAGACTTGACGTAGCCCCACAAAAAATAGTCTAAAGGCGTTAAATCGCATGATCTTGGTGGCCAACTTACGGGTCCATTTCTTGAGATGAATTGTTGTCCGAAGTTTTCCCTCAAAATGGCCATAGAATCGCGAGCTGTGTGGCATGTAGCGCCATCTTGTTGAAACCACATGTCAACCAAGTTCAGTTCTTCCATTTTTGGCAACAAAAAGTTTGTTAGCATCGAACGATAGCGATCGCCATTCACCGTAACGTTGCGTCCAACAGCATCTTTGAAAAAATACGGTCCAATGATTCCACCAGCGTACAAACCACACCAAACAGTGCATTTTTCGGGATGCATGGGCAGTTCTTGAACGGCTTCTGGTTGCTCTTCACCCCAAATGCGGCAATTTTGCTTATTTACGTAGCCATTCAACCAGAAATGAGCCTCATCGCTCATCGGACACGGACGCGAAACACATTTCGAACCGAACACTGATTTTGGTAATAAAATTCAATGATTTGCAAGCGTTGCTCGTTAGTAAGTCTATTCATGATGAAATGTCAAAGCATACTGAGCATCTTTCTCTTTGACACCATGTCTGACATCCCACGTGATCTGTCAAATACTACTGCATGAAAATCCTAACCTCAAAAAAATCACCCGTTATTATGAATGCATTATTAAGGTAAGTATAATAGATTTTCTTAATTTAATTTTTAACAATTCAATAGTTTATAATTTTTATAATTCAATATTGTACAATTAATTTATTATTTTATTTTAGGTATAAATTTGTAGATAGGTCGCTTGACGCAACAAACGTCATAGAGATAGATTCTAAGGCTTTTTAGGGCCCAGACTATGGCAAGTAACTCGCGTTCGTTAGTTGCGAAGTTTTGCTCACGATCTTTCAAAGTCCTTGAAATAAAGGTGATTGGCCTATTGTCTTGTGACAGTACTGCCCCTATACCCAAAGATGAATCGTCTGTCGTTAGATCAAATGGCTTCCTGAAGTCTGGGTAGAGTAACATAACATCCTCCGATGTAAGGACTTCCTTCAATTTGTTAAAAGCAAGTGATTGTTTTTCGTCTAATTCCATTTGTATCTTTTTCGATTGTGTGGCGCTAACCTTGCCGTTTTCTCCTTTCAAAATATCTGTTAAAGGCTTTGCTATTGCCGCAAAGTCCTTAATAAAGCAACGATAGTAGCTTGCTAAACCTAGAAAGGATCTGACATTGAAAAGAGTGGCGGGTTTCTCGTAGTTATGTATAGCATCTCCTTTGCTACGGCTCGTTTTAATGCCTCCCCTAGACACAACAAAGCCTAAGTATTCAACGCTTTCCTTAAAAAATTGTGATTTCTCGCGCGAAATTCTAATATTAGCTTTATGTAACCTCTTTAACACCCACTCGATATGCTGGGCGCATTCTTCACACCAAAAGGAATCCTGCAGAATTCGTATTTTCCGTTGCCTACCGAGAAAGTGGTCTTTTCCCTATCGGATTCTGCGAGAGTTATTTGGTGGAAGCCCGATTTCAGGTCGAGTGTTGTGAAGTACTTGGCCTTTCCTAGATTTGATAGTATTACGGTTACATTGGGGATGAGATATTTGTCATCGATGGTTTTTTCGTTTAATTTTCTGAAGTCTATTACAAGACGTTTCTTCACATTGCCTTGTTCGTCCATTCCTTTTTTATCTACAACCCATATTGGGTTGTTGTATGGTGACCTAGACAGTCGGATAATACCATTTTTTAGTAAATTGCGAATTTCAGTATTCACGAATTCCGCTACACCCATTGGATAAGGATATAGCTTAGAATACACCGGGTCGTCACTTTCGGTGCGAATAGTGGCGACAATATTTGTGTTAAATGGTAGGGCCTCATTAGGATCAGAAAAAACGTGTAATAAATTTTTCACCATTTTCTGAAATTTGCCCCTTACAACCTCGGGGACTTCTATGTCCTCTACTCGTGTGAAATTCACATTTGCACACTTTAAAAACTTTATTTCTTCTGAGCCATTATTAGTTATTATTTTTTTTTTTGATTTTAGATCTGTTGTTGCGTTTGTTTGCGTTAGCAAATCCAGACCTACTATTCCGTCGAACGTTGAAAGAGACGGGAGCATAAAAAAGATACTGTTTGTGTCGAAAAGGTTTACCGTGCATTTTTCTTTAATGTGAGTAAAGCCATGGATTGACTTTACCAAGAAAGAATTTTCGACAGGTGATATGTGCTTAAGCACTTTTAGAGGCTTTATATAGTTCTTTGATGCCCACGTATCAATCAATAATTTTAGTTTTCTCCCTGCAATTGTTCATTCAATGAACGGTAGCAAGGAGTCCTGTCTAAAAAATTTAACTGGTTACGTTCAGTAAGGTCGTCTTCGATTGATGAGGCCTCTGAACTTGCTACCTCATGATACGTCGTATCTTCTTGATTAGAAGTAGAATTACCCGTTGTTGTTTTGGTCCTGTGAATTTTGCAGAACCATTACTTGGTCTCTTCACTGCCTGTCCGTATTTTTGATTTTGATTATTAGGATATCGAGATGAGTATCCACTATTTTTCTGTTGTGGTGTAGGTTCTCTGAAGCGTTGCGAGGTATCAACGTCCATTGGCTGTACTGGCTCTAGTTTCGGCGGTGTCTGTTGAAGTCCCGCGTTCTGTTAAAATGAGGATTTTTCGCAAGATACGTGTCATTTGTCTGATATCTACTACTTGTACCTTTTTGCCTTGATTGCTCTATATTTACCCTTTGGACTTTGTCTTCCAGGCTCCTGGCATATGTGCTTGCGAACTAGTATCGCTCATGGTTAGATTCCACCTCCTGTGCTAACGCTAGAGCCGCAGGTAGATCTTTAGGCCGGGCTGAGAATAACACATCACTAAGGGGTTTATTAGTCCCTGAAATAAATACGCGTAATGCATCCATTCTGTATTTTTCGTTTAGTGATGCAGCAAATGACTTTTCGTAAGTCATTATCGTTTTGTTAGTTAAAAGGGTTAACTTTTTCTCTACCTCGTCGTAATATTGTAGTAGTGACAAACTTCCTTGGCGGAGAGTTGACATCTCATGTTCGATCAAGTAAATTGGTCGTTTGTCAGAATAACTAAAATCGAGTCGATTAATTATGGCCTTAAAATTTAGAACGGTATTAAATGAGGCCAGAACCATGTCGGCCGGGCCTTTAACTTTATTCCTGATGATTGCAACAGCCTAATAATGTTTGCTGCTACCCTCACAGTCTTCAAAAACTTTGTAGGCGGTGTGTGCCGCCTGCCGCCACGATACATAGCTCTCCTTTACAATATCGAGTGGCTCCTCACATCTAATCCCGAGTACAATTTCTGTTTCCCTATATGTTGCTAAGTTCGATGTGTCGATTTTAACGTCATTTAGTCGTTGATTAATACTTGCAAGCTTTTGTTCGAAATTTTCTCTTTGAGTGGCAAGTGCACTACAAACTGTACTTTCTACTAATGCCCTTAATTGGTCTGGTTCCAGCGCCATTTCTTGTCTTTTGTCTGCCACTCTGTATTCTGTCCACCAATTTTTTGTATTATTTCTATTGTTGCTCTGTCTTTTCCTAACTTCAATTCCGTTAAGGCTCTCAAATATTTTGTCTAGGTCCTGATCACTCATGAGCTTGAAGTAAAACCGATACCAATAAGCTGGCCTGCGCAAAATTTATTTCTCAAAAACTCGTGCAAAGATTTACAGTTATATTTAACACAAGTTTTCTTTTTTAGCTACTTTTTTTATTAGAGCAATTCAACATACTATATTTTTTGCACTCTACTTACATATTTTTGAATCTTAATTCTATTGTTTAATTTTTTGTAGAAATTTTCGATCCCCTTTGGTTCGTGATTCCTTTTTTTGTGACGTCTCCTCCTTGATGGGTCCGTACAATTGTTCCCGAATAGTTTTTTTCTATTTTTTATCGAGCTTTCTATTTCCGAATAGTTTTTATTATTTTTTATCGAACTTTAATTTTTGTTCCCGAATAGTTTTTACTATTTTTTATCGAACTTTAATTTTCTTATTCCCATATAGTTGGGCGCCAATTACGAATAACCGTCTTGTTTCTTTATTATTATCACTTTAATAATCAGATCATGCTGTCTGATAAGTTCTTTGTTACAAACTGAAACTTACATTCTAAAGCTAATGTCTTAAATAAGTCCCTTCACCTTGTCTTAGTTGTTGTGTCCCGCAATTCGTTGTTAGTAGTAGTTGTAGAGTTATTGCAGTGGATACGACGCCGACGCTTGCGTTGGCAGTTTGCCGGTACCGCTGTGCCTTACCCGTCAGCGTGGGAATGTGAATTCGTTGACTCAGGCCACACGCGGACTTTGTTGTTGACAAAGTGCTGCTTATGTTAACTGCTAGCTGCCAGCGTGAGAATATGGATTCGCTGACTCAGGCCACGCGCGGACTTTTTTGTTGACAAAGGGCAGCTT
Organism: Bactrocera correcta; assembly: GCA_027475135.1. NCBI lineage: Eukaryota > Metazoa > Arthropoda > Insecta > Diptera > Tephritidae > Bactrocera > Bactrocera correcta. The sequence goes on along the minus strand of CM050322.1, from coordinate 13,446,273 downwards.
ATGTTAACTTATACACCCGTCTTACAATTTAATTTTCCCTGTACTTATATTAATTACAGGACTTGCTTTATTTTATTTGCCTGTATTTTTTATAATATCAGGGCTTTTTTAAATTTGGCTGAGCTCTTTTATCCGGCTCGAGGGACCAAATGTTAATAAAAATTATTTTATGTTGCTAATATGCGGGAATATACACCCGTCTTACAATTATTTTTGTTTTCTGTTGTCTGTATTTTGAACAGGGCTTTTTGTATATTGCCTGTTTTGTAAATACAGGCCTTTTTAATTTGGCCGAGCTCTTTATCCGGCTCGAAGGACCAAATGGTAATACCTCAATATAGCTTCTAACAATCCTTACCGCTGGTGGGGGGAATTGAATAGTCTTATATCGGGGGATAAAATATTCATTCTGATTTTATTCTGTATTTTCCTTGCTTATATACAAATTTTAAAACTATCTTAAATAACTAAATATATGTGTATGTGTGTGTGTTTGTATCTATTGCATCATATTGTTTGCTGCTTGACATGGGGTTATTTTCAAGAGTACAATTTAATCACACATGTGTGTGTTAAATGTTATCTCTTCTGTAAATTTATGATTTGTGTCCCATGCATTTTTATTATTATAAGATGCATTGCATGTAAATGCATTATGTATATATGTATGTATATATGTATATTAATATATAAATAGATAGAATTTCGGCTGTGCTGATAAGTAAACATGTTCAATGATATTTGAACAACATGTATTTTGTTTTTGTATAATTAACAGACTATCGTTTTAACAAGTAACGAACTATCCATCTGGCAAGCTTGATAATTGTTTCGTTACTCGGTAATATGACATCAGCTGTTCTCTTGCTCCTCTGTAAATCAATTTAAAGTACTTACCAGTAATAAATTTGGTCTGCTTCACATAATTTTCAATTAAATGAGTGACAATTTTTGATTTTGCACTTTGTTGGGGCATTTTAACCCTTTAATAAAATTGAATCAGATGTTTCGGAATAAAATTTACCATACTACCAAGGTAGAGCAAAAAGTATGTTCACAGTTAAGCCTCTTAACGAAGTATCAACTAACGAATTACCAAATGAACAGGCTTCGGTCTGAATACCCCTATTATCACTAACCACTAGTATGAGAGTTCAACTTCAAAATGATCAAAGTGCTGCACAATTTTCAAAACAATTGTTAGCTGTTGGAAATAGAAAAGTCCCAGTTAATGCGACATCTGTATTAATTGCTCTTACCAACGACTTTTGCCGATTTGTAGACTCTCAATTAGCTCTTATTGAAAATGTTTTCCCAAACATTAGTGAGAACTATCAGAATTATGCTTGGTCAAGTCAACGAGCAATTCTTGAGGCAAAGAATAATGATGTAGATGCACTGAATTTCACCATTCAATCAAAAATTGCTGGCTATTTGGTGAGATACAAGTCCGTTGATGCCATAACAAATCCTGATGATGTAATAAATTATCCAACGGAGTTTTTGAACACTCCGGAGCTATCAGGATTTCCGCCACATAACTTGCAACTCAAAGTTGGTACAGTTCTTATGATATTGCGTAATTTGAATCCACCCCGACTTTGCAACGGTACTCGCCTTTCGGTAAAAAGACTTATGCCGAATTTGATTGAGGCAACCATTATTAACGGAAAGTACGCAGGTGAAAATGTATGTATTCCTCGAATACCAATGATTCGGACTGATCTTCCATTTGACTTCAAACGATTGTAAATTCCAGTTCGCCTTGCGTTCGCAATGACAATTAACAAGTCGCAAGGCCAATCGCTTAGTGTTTGAGGGATAAATTTAGAAAATCTTGGTTTTTCACATGGGACATGTTTGTGGTAACGTCAGACCAAAAAATATAAAATGTAGTTTACTAAAGAGCACTTCAATGAAACGGATAGTTTACGGACATGTATAACGCGTGGGTTCAGTATTTACTTTGGATTCACTTTCCTTTACTTAGAGAAGTTCGACTAAATAACACTTCAATTTTGTAATTGAAATGAATTCATTACTGTTGTGAAATTAAACATAATTTTTCCTCTTCATAACGTAAAACATAAACCGAAGCCATCTGGTGGCGAAACGGAGTTCGCCAGGTTTGCTAGTATATGTACATATAAACGATCTGGATGGCGAGAAAAGTTCAAATCCTGTTGACTCTCTGTCTCTCTGTCCGTCCGGCCGTGCAAGCTGTAACTCGAGTAAAAAATGAGAAATCTCGCTCGTACACAGGTTGCTTAGTGAAAAAGTAAAACTTCGTAGAAAGGCATAGTCGGACCAGGTTGTTCCTTTTTTTCTCCAATTTTTTCTCACCACCGGTTTTCTCTTTTTTCCACTTTTTCCTTTCACATTGTTTCACAGTTTTTTTGTTTGTTTCCAAGTTTTGTCCACAGGTTTTTACTTTTGGTCTTTGTTTTTGTTTACACTACCGGTCTTGTTCTACCGGGACTTTTTTTGGTCACCAACGGTCAGTTGCCACTACCGTTTACTACTTATATGTATAATTTTCAATTTTTTAGAAGTTAATTTAACCAAACGCAGCAAAAGGAACTTCTTCTTGTTATTAAATTCTGAAATCCAGTTCTCATTAATAAATTTTTTCAGCAAAATATGGTATTAATTTCTCTCATTAGTCTAATTTTTTGGGACTGCTTTCGTTTTCAATTTCCTTAATTTATGAATTATTTCAACGAAGACGAACTTGACTTTGTCTAAGACGTCTCTGATTAAAGATTTCTTCCCTTGCACCCGTCCTACTAAGCTGTCATCGTTTTGTTTTTCTGTAATGTTGCTCCCTCTTTATTTTAGAATTTCTTCTTGCATGTTCTCTTTGTAATTGATAAGCCATGGGCTCTAAGTTTGTATACCTTGGATATATTGCGTGAAGCTCTTTATTTTCCCTTGTGTTCAAACTTTTCTCTACAGAATGAATTTGAAGATATGGTCAACCAGTGATTTGTAGAATAGACTTTCGACTCTGTTCAACAGACCGTACCTTGGTATTCCCGCACTGAGGTCTATGTCCTGTTGTATTTCTATTTTACTTCTTAGATCGAATTTGGGGATCTTGCCGCCTTGTTCTATTTCGAAAATATTTACAACTTGTGTAACAGAACCTACCTGTTTGCAACGACATCTATGACCTCGTTTTTTTCTACTTTTCTCTTTACGGCGAAACTGGGTATCTTGCTTTAGGGTGTACAGTATTTACAACAGATCGAACCTCGGTATTTTCGAGCCATAGATCTCGGCTTCGTACATTTCCAATTTGTCTTTCAGAGCGATTTTAACGCCTTGTTCTACGTTGAACGTATTTACAAGTTGTTCAACAGATGGAACCTCGATATTTCCACGCCAAGATCTTAATCCTCGAATATTTCTTATATATCTTCAGAGGGAACATGGGTACATAAACGTCCTGCCCAATGTTATACATTATTAAAATGTTCTTCAAAAGACCATACATAGTGATTTTCCTGCCTGAACCTACATTGTCGAGTGTTCCCAATGTGCTCTTCAAATCGAAATGGAGATTTCGCCAATTCCCACACTGTATCCTTAAATCAACTATTACCTTCACATGATGTACCTGTATGTACTCATAGTTTGTTCTTCTGAAGACTAGATATGTATGTACTGTACAACCGTTCATAAAAAACCGTTTAAAAATAATATTAAATATTATATATTAATGTGATATGTCTATAGAAAAGCGCGTGCGGCAAATTAATACACATTTATATCCACAATTGTTTGATTTTCCTTAAAAAAATTACATAATTTTATTTTTTATTACGCTTTCTCCAAACAAATTAAGTTAAGAAGGCCATCTTTGATCTTTGATGACTTATTCTTTGTTTTTAGAAATTTTTAAGATTTTTTTCTCTGTAAGCTAACTGCACGAAATGACCAATAACAAATGAACATACTATAAGTTGGACTTTAGGTAGGCATTTAAAAAAAGTTTTTAATTACCCTGTTTTTTGTTTTTTCCTATAAAAAATTGAAATTTTGAATTTTGGGCATTTTTGAAATGCTGTAGCATTTTTGAAATACTGTAGCATTTTTGACTTATGTATAACACTTCATTCCATGTGTTTATATGTGCTGAGTGTCCTTTTAAAATTTCATCGTTTAAGGTTTCAAATCCGCCATTCAGCGCTCCACTCAGTTCTATCTTCCAACTGCTATATTTTTAAAGCGACTTAGAATTAGAAAAACAAAACATCTTTCTACCGTATTGTAGACATGTTAAAAAATCAATTTATGAAAAAAGAGAATCGATCTTTTGAGTCCATCAAATGGAATTGCCCTCTTAACCTTTAGGGGAATTATAAAAGTAAACAACCCAACATATTATTCTCCTTGCCAATTGCAAGAATCAACGCCAGGGAAATTGGGCAAGAGGCGTGGCACCATCGTCTTTAAAAACCTTTAAGCAATTATAACCAAATTGAATAGAAGCATGAATATAAAAAAATGTGTTACCAAAAGACAAAATTATATGTACTCTGTTACAAAATTATAATACCGATCAAATTAAGTGTAACAGGCAAGTATTTTGAAGAAGGTTTTTGCCATGAAACTTTTGTGCTGACAAGTGTAATACTTAGAAAATACTTTGAATATCAAAACCATACACCTATAGAAAGTAGGAAAGAAATTGCATAAAGTACGTGTTTCAAAATTATAAGACTGCTACAGGTTTGCTTTTGTTCTGCAGACTGTTATGAAATTTTTTAGCTTAAGTACCTTTGCATTGGAAGACGTTAGTAATAATTTTTTTAAAATGCTTAAGCGCGTTCACGGATTTCTATAAATAACAGATCTCTGGCCTGAATGACAAAGGCTTGAGAGTAAACGTCGTCACATCAAATTGTAATGCAGTCACCGGATGGTACTAATTTATTTGAGATAATCAATGATCTGTTTTTAACTCGGCTATAATCGCGTAAGCGGTGTCTACACCAGTAAAAAAGAAGACAAGGCGATCAATGATCTACGACAGTAATAAAAACCGTAGACCATAGCCACGAAGGGCTTTTGAATATTTACATTGTTACTTAAGACTTTTAATACAAAGCTACTGAAACCAAACAATTGTCATAAATTTCCGCAGAAAGGAGAAAGGTAGTAGCGGCCTTATAACTTGCAACACGTTTTTATGAATTTTTTTTTTGTAATTTTTAAATGTGTTCATTTATGATATTTAAAATATTTTCCTCGTACTACAGTTGTCAATATACAAGTTTCATAAAATAAATATTCTTCAAAATACTTACCTGCTATACTTAACAAGTATAAATTGATCGACCTTACAATTTTGCAACAGAGTGTATAAAAAATTATGTTTTTGACAAATGTACTTTGGAACATACATAGATATACCATACAAATTTAAACAATAAATTAAATAGAAAGAATATAATCTAATTAATAAAAGGCAATGGCGGATTCAGATGGGCGAAATGGGAGAAATTTCCGCCACAAAGGGCTAAACATATAAAAGTAACATAAATATAATCCCGAAATTTGCCATTTTAATTCAGAAACAAAATTAAAGAAAATGGGGACAATTTTTGAATATAATAAATTTTGCTAAGATACCACTGAAGTTACAAGTGCATCAACGTATGTATATTAAACTGTATATAAATTCAATCACATCCGTAACTGAAAGTGCTTAATTTGAAGTGCCGCGGATGAATAGAGAACTTGGAAAAGATGCTGCATTCAGCACCATCTGTAATATATTTGATTGACACATTCTCCGCGGTTTATCCTCCAAGTTTTTCAACATAGAAGAATTAGTAACTGAAAAAACAAGGAAACAGCAACAATACTCATCGCAGCCGTGTCAAATTTCAATTTATAATTGGGTATTTTTGCCTGTTATATTCTATCTCTACCTCAATCACTCAGCGTAATTCTTCAAAAAGCATCGAAAAATCTTGCAAAGGCAACAAATATATATGACAGATACACTGCTTGTAACATTCCTAAATTGAAGACAAAACGCTAGGAACATTTTCGATTAATTTACTAAGACACGATAAAATGGCGGCAGAATTGAAAGTTGACGACAAACAAAATGCAAAAATCTATCGGCAAAGATGTGAAGACGCGCTTTTCTAAAGAGTATTTCAACAGATTTTTCTGCTTCCAGAAAAAGTATGTAGTTTGAAAACACAAAAAAAAAAAAAACTAATTGACTGCTTATAGATAGATTTAAAGGTCTTGATCACTGAAAGTGCCTTGGGGAGCAGAAAATCAAAAAATAACAGATTACTGCAATGGAAACGTTGAAGAACTTCGATGTAGAATTGTACGCCATTACTCGTAGTTTCTTTCGCTTATTCTGCATACTTTCTGTGATTAATGCGAGCTCTGACCGCTCTTTTTCGACACTTCGCCGCATAAAAACGTGGTTGAGGACGCATATGCTTCAAGAAAGAATTATCGGTTTGGCGATTCTCGAAACTTAGCTCACATCGATTCGCTTTCTGAAATTTTTCTATTCAAACGAACCGAGTTTTATGCATTCCAATAAAGTATGTCACCCACGTGTCCAAGATTTATAATGTGTTCTTTCAATTTAGAAGGTCGATTTGAAGTGTTCCTACCATGATATTAAAGCCCACTATATTTAACAAAATAATCTTCATGTTTCAAGTAAATATTTGTTTCCACCCAAAAAACTATTTCTAGATCTGCTCCTGTAACGAACGCAATGATAGAAACACAGTTGTAATGTGATACTTTGGTCACAAAATATGAAAATACAAAAATTAAAGTGCTTAACACTGGAGGCCAGAGTCAAGTGTAGAAATTCACGAAAGTAAGAAAAGTTCTCTGATCGCCATTCACTTGGCAGTGGCCAGAAACGATTCTTTTACATATGACTCAAGCAGCTCACGACTTCCGATCTTTGACCAAGTATCCTCTAGGTAGCCTAAGAATATCCGTTTGAAGGCGAGCTAAAGTGAGAAGGCGAAACACCCCCAGCATAGGATTGTGCGCTGGGTTTGGGACCCGCCACGTAAAACACCACCCCCAATGAAAAGAAAAAAACAGCCTCGGATGAGAGACCCCCCTTTTGATGACGACCATGGCAAACGAAATAAGGATCCCCGCAAAACTAATACGGCTGTGTAAGCTGACGTTGAGCAACACGAAAAGCTCCGTCAAGATCGGGAAGGACGTCTCCGAACCGTTCGATACCAAACGAGGTTTCAGACAAAGCGATTCTCTATCGTGCGACTTTTTCAACCTACTTATGGAGAAAATAGTTCGAGCTGCAGAACTCAACAGTAAAGGTACCATCTTCTATAAAAGTGTACAACTGTTGGCGTATGCCGATGACATTGATATCATCGGCCTCAACACCCGGTACGTTAGTTCTGCTTTCTCCAGGCTGCAAAGCAAATGGGTCTGGCAGTGAACAAGGGCAAGACGAAATATCTCCTGTCAGCAAAGAAACAGTCGTCGCACTCGCGACTTGGCTCTCACGTCACTGTTGACAGTCATAACTTTGAAGTTGTAGATAATTTCGTCTTTTTAGGAACCAGTATTAACACAAACAACCTTGTCAGCCTGTAAATCCAATGCAGGATCACTCTTGCCAACTGGTGCTGCTTCGGACTGAGAAGACAATAGAAAAGTAAAGTCTCCTCTCGACGAACAAAAACCAAACTCTATAAGTCGCGCATAATTCCCGTCCTGCTATATGGTGCAGAAGCTTGGACGATGACAACAACCGATGAGTCGACCTTAAGAGTTTTCGAGAGAAGGATTCTGCGAAAGATTTAGATCCTTTGCGCATTCGCCACGGCGAATACCGCATTCGAAGGAACGATGAACTGTGCGAGATGTCCGACGACATTGACATAGTTCAGTGAATTAAAAGACAGCGGCTACGCTGGCTAGGTCATGTTGTCCGGATGGACGAAAACACTCCAGCTCTGAAAGTATTCGGCGCGTTACCCGCCGGGGGAAGCAGAGGAAGAGGAAGACCTCCACTCCGTTGGAAAGACCAATTAGAGAAGGACCTGGCTTCGCTTGGGATATCCAAGTGGAGCTTTGTAGCGAAAAGAAGAAACGACTGTCGCGCTATTTTTGACTCGGTTGTAACCGCGTAAGCGGTGTCAATGCCAATTAAGAAGAAGAAGAAATTGCTATGTATAAACAAATAAAAAAACAAAAAGGCAACATTTATACAAAGGTATGATGTGTGTCGTTTCTTCTTTCAACGGTTTTTTCCAAGATTTGGCGCATGGTGAATATCTGGTCCAGGCATAAGACCATACTGATAAGGTACAATCAGTTTGTTGACGGTGGGCAATAATCCTTCACGCAATATGCACGATAGAACCTTATATGCAATCTTTAGGAGACTTATCTTTGGTAGTTGGCGTAGATTTTAGGGTCTCCCCTTTTTTGTGGATTGAGCAAAATACACTTAATTCCAATCGTTGGGCATGATTTCGTGCGACCATACCATACAAAGAAGCTGATTCATGCTCCTTTTCAGTTCCTTACCTTCGTGTTTGAATAGCATGGCTGGCAATCTATCGATCCGCCCCCACTTTGGTGCTCCTCAGACGGGTGATAGTCATTCGAACTTCTCCATGGCCAGGCAATGGAACGTCTTCTCCATCTTCATCGATTGGGGAATCGGTTTCGCCTTCTCCTGCTCGCCTTATGTTTGTTGCCGCATCTTTTAGTAGAATTTTTGAGCATTATCCCTATCGGCCAGCTTGTCAAACTCTTTGCACCCACGCATTTCGAACTCTCTTTTTTTTTATGAAAATGCATCTTGCTTCCCTCTTCAAATCTCGGTATGTATCCATACCCGCACGTGTTGTGGTCGATCGTAATGTTGCGAGCTAGGCAGTTTGTTTTCGCTCCACTGCCACACAGCACTCCTCATCGTACCTGCTGTTCTTTTGCATTTTCCAAAAATCGATAACCTCGATGTAAGGAGCTTGAAATGCGTTCCGCAGTTCCTTTATACTGAGATTTTGACAAGTGCTCTCAGAGAACCGGGTGCGTAAATTGGTTGCAACAAGATGGTGGTCCGAGTCGATGTTAGGACCTCAGAGGTTCCACACGTCTAAAACACTGGAGACGTGTCTGCGTTTATCACAAGATGATAGCTTGATGTATTTTCTTGTGCTGGAATCTAGTACCACAGATAACCATATTTCGGGCAACGGCGAAGTCGATCAGCCTCCACCCATTTGGGGATGTTTCCTTGTGGAAGCTGAATGTAAAGACTGTTGGGCTGAAAATACCTTCCTTCACTAGCCTGGCGTTAAAGTTGTCAAGCATGATTTTTACATCTTTGATCACATCGTTCTTCTCTCCCGTCGAGGCGTGGGCGCAAATCAGCGATATAGTGAAGAACTTCGCTTTGATGCAGATTGTGGCTAGACATTCATCCACTGGGCTGAATGACAGTACTCGGCAACGGAGTCTCTCTAGCGCCGCGAATCCCACACCAAGCTTGTGGTCATTTCTATGGCCACTATAATAGTGAATTACAGTACTCCACGAATCCCACACCAAGCTTACGGTCATTTCTATGGCCACTATAATAAATACCACAAGGACCTGCTCTTCTCAGTCCTTGTCCCTTCCAGCGCATTTCGTGGAGGACGGTGACATCAGTATTCATTCTAGTGAGGACATCGGCCCCCTGGGCAGCGGCACCTTCCCAATTAATGGACCCGACCTACCAGGTGCATGCCCTTAAATTGTTGTCCTTAATTCCTTTGCCATGGTCGTTATCAAACAAAGCGTTTCAGAAACCCAGCGCACAACCCTGTGGAGGGGTTGTTTCGCCTTCTCACTTTAGTTCGTCTTCAAACGGATGCTCTTTGGCTATCCAAAGAATATATAAATAGCTGTTTCTAGCCACTCCCAAGTGAATGGCAATCAGAGAACAGTCCTTACTTGCGTGAACTCCTACTTATGGCTCCATCCCCCTTGTGCCCCTTATTGCGAAAAGTAGTTTAAATTCAATAGAAACTGTTTAAGCAAATATGTACCGAATATTTGGACCCCCCACCTATAGTTGACTTTGATCAAAAATTTCGGTTAAAATGTGATATATGTATATATCTGAAAATAAAGGATAATCCTTCTCTTATAATGACAGGAATGTATGTCGAAATGGGTTGAATCAGACCAACACTTAACAGGAATGAATGTCGAAAATGGGTTGAATCAGACCAATACTTATTTTTTATTTACTTTTATAATTCCCCTAAAGGTAAAGAGGGTAATCCCATGTGAGGGACTCAAGACTTTTTACTTTAGTTGTCTTTCTTTGGCTACCCAGAGGATACTTGGTCTGGGACCGGAAGTCGCGAGCTGCTTGAGCTATATGTAAAAGAATCGCTTGTAACCACTCCCATGTGAATTGCGATCAGAGAACTTTCCCTGCGTGAGTTTCTACACATGACTCTATCCTCCAGTGTTATGCACTGTAATTTTTGAGTTTTCATATTTTGTGACAAAAGTATCACATTACAACTATATTTTCATCACTTCGTTTGTTTCAGGAGCAGATCTAGAAATAGTTTTTTGGGGGAAAATAAATATTTACTTGAAACATTAAGAATATTTTATTAAATATTATAGGCTTTATACAGTTCAATATCATGGTAGAAATATTTCAAATCGACCTTCTGAAACAAATCCTTCTAAATTGATAGACAGCATAACAGCACACACATTAAGATTAATTTTTTCATTTCTACAAGAGCGATTCGTCTATGGGCAACTGCATTGAGAGATAGCTCTTAGTCAGTTTGTGTGTATTCGCTAACAATCATAGGAGACAAAGTTTCATCTTCCACTTCGGAAGTAGGATGATTTTTTGACAGCTCAGCAAATCCATCCAAAAACGATATAAAATCTTTCCTTTGCAAGTTTAGCAGAAGTGAAATCGATATAAAGAAGTGTGAGGTTAACCTGGAACAATCAAGTATCTAATATCCCCCATTTTTTCCTTCTGATTCTGCCAGTCCGTAAAGCCGGGGAAATATTTTCAGGTGTTAGAAAGTTTTACATCGATATTTCTAATTAATTAAAAAGACGTTATTCAACTCAAAGATTAAGCTTATTAAAATTGTAGTACATGCGTTATCACTTTATATGTGCGGGAAGAGAATCCAAAACCTTTATCTAAACGTAAATGTCTGTCTGATGAAGCTACCACTGTATCTTCCTACCCACTATTGACCTCATAAATCTTTCATCCCCTTGTCCTCAAGGAGAGAAGGTTCCGTCTGCTCAAGCCACACTGAAAACTATTATGTTACTGGACACGGTAAGCAAGATCCGCCTCCAAATACCTCCAAGTCAGCTAATAAAAACTTAGTTGTAATACCACGGAAAAAGGCAATTTTTATCTCGAGACTTGCTGCGGATACCACAGTCGACGATATAAAAAGTTACATCTCGTCGGAATTAAAAACGGTAGATACATACATCCGTAAATTTAATTTCAAATACAACAGGGATATTTCGTGGTTTAAGATGTGCGCGAATACCTCTAAAATTCCGCGTAATCCCGTGATTACAAAAAACCAATTAACAATAATTCGCTGAATATTTATTATCAAAATGTTAGAGGTCTTAATACAAAACTTGCTGATTTGTATTTAAATAGCGCTCATTGCAACTTTAAAATCATTGCTTTCACAGAAACTTGGCTAAAGCCTCACATTTTTGATAACTAAATATTCAACAGCGAATTCGAAATCTTTAGATATGACCGGCTGAACAGAAAAGGAGGTGGTGTCTTGTTTGCTGTTCATTTTTCAATTCCATCTGAAGATGTCGATGTTCCGCGTGCAGACTTCATACTTATGCTATACATGCTATACCCTTGTGGAGAGCTCATTTCAAAGCTAACACGTGTTTGATTAATTGTCGTTCCTTTTAAGTCGTTCGTGAGTTATAGCGTCGCAAACATGGAGCAAACTAAAGAGAAAATACGGCATATTTTACAGTACTACTACGATAGAGGCCAAAATGCATCTCAAGCCGCCAATAAAATTTGTTCAGTTTATGGACCCGATACAGTTTCCATTTCCACCGCACAACGATGGTTTCAACGTTTTCTTTCTGGTGTAGAAGTGGTCGAAGATACGCCACGCTCCGGAAGGCCTGTCGTCGAAAATTGCGATAAAATCGCTGAATTGGTCGAAGGAGACCGGCATAGTAGCAGCCGTAGCATCGGTCAAGAGCTGGGCATGAGTCATCAAAAATTCATTTCAATTTCAATAAAAATACCGCAAGACTTTTTTGACAACCCATTAATGCTGATCCCTGATTACTGATTGTTTTGGGAGATTTCAATTTACCCTGCGTATCATGGAACTCTATTGATGACTACACAATTCCTATAAGTACTCGCTTATGTTTTAACGAGTTCTTAGATGAAATGTCGGAGTTGAAGTCGAGTTTAGTAAGATCTTAGATCTGGTTTATGTTGATAACACTTCAATGTTCTTCGTTGTCCGATGTGATCCTTTGGTTCGGCCAGAGGACCCGTATCATCCTGCTTTATAATTAACATCGAAATCATAGCTAACTTTTATAATATTAATACACAAGACCTATGTTTTCAGTTCAACTTTGCGAAAGCTAATTATAAGAATATTAATAACGAACTTTCTATAGTGACTTGGCCAGACCACAGTGGCAATATTGAATTTAGTGCTTCCCACTTTAATGAAACTATTTTAAACTTATTCGAAAAATATGTTCCAAAGTGTGTTGCTACTCAAAAAATAAGTTCTAATTTATGGTTTTCGAAAGAATTATGTAAATTAAAAAATAGAAAATCTCGTGCTTTTAAACTTAAAAAAAAACTGATTTAGTTGCTGAATATTCATAATATTCTAAATTGCGTCAACAATTTGCTGACCTTAACAAAATATGTTATAATAATTATATAAGCAAAGTAAAAAATAATATTAATTCAAAATTATTCTATGGTTTCGTCAACTCCAAACGCAGGATTTCTAAGTTTTCGTCCGCTATGAAATACAAGTCTAGTATGTATAGTGACAATCACACCATTTCTAATATGTTGGTTGAATTCTTCATGTCCAATTACTCTCCAAAATCTCCAAAAAATGTTCCGCATCAGAGCAAGTTATGTCCGATTTCTGTCATTAATGCACCTACCATTTTCGAAGCAGACGTCTTATATCAGTTCAATATGTTAGAACAATCATACAATTTGTATCACATGTATCAACGGGCTTTAGAGAGAATAATTCTTATCTTGGTAATATAATTCAACAAGCCATAGTTGACGATCATTTTTCTGACATAATCAATGTTCCTTCAGGAGTTCCACAAGGTAGCCATCTTGGTCCAATTCTGTTCTTGGTATTTATTGATGACACATCATCTGCTGTTAAGTTTTCAAAAGTTTTATTATATGCTGACGATGTAAAACTTTTTAAAACGTATACTTCAAACAGCCAAAGATGTCAGTTGCAAACAGACTTAAACAACCTAGTTTTTTGGTGTGATAGAAATGACATGCCATTGAACCGTAAAATATGTAAAACGATGCTTTTCACGTAGATCTGTAGACCCTACTTCATACGCAATACAAAACTTTAGGTTGGAATAAGTATGCAGTTTTGTTGATCTGGGTGTAACTATGGACCCCAAACTCAATTTTAAAGCTAAAGGCGCTCTTAGTTTTGTTAAACGTTGGTCTAAAAAATTAAGATATCCGCTTGCCACAAAAATTCTTTTTGCATCTCTGGTGAGGCCTATACTAGAGCATGCTTCTGTGGTTTGGAGCCATAGTTACCAAGTCCATTAAGATAAGTTAGAGTCCGTTCAAAAACAATTTTTTCTTTTTGCCTTAAATCATTTGCATTGGGATTCAAGTTTAAATCTTCCCCCTTACACTAAACGCTTAAAACTTATAAATCTCCCGACACTCGCTAGTCGTAAGGAGATGCTTGGTATAATACGAGTATATCTTGTAAACCTCATGAATGGGTCAGTCTGTAGCCCATCTCTCTTATCTGATATTAATTTTAACGTTCCCGCTCGCTCTACCAGGCACTTTAGCCTCTTACTCTTAAGACAAGTTTTGAGTTAAACGAACCATTCCGCCGTATATGTCATGATTTCAATTCTCATTCCAACACATTTGATCTAACAGACTCACTCTTTACCATTAAAAAAATTATCTATTATTATCTACTCTTAACAAGTAACATTTAAAATCTATAAACTTTAATTTAATTCTTAATTTTGGCGGTTGAAATTTTTTTTTCTGTAGCTGACCAGCTTAAGATCGCAACGCTTAAAACTCTCTTGCCTTTTATGACTCGGTTAATTCCGCTCGTTCTCGGATTGCGCCCCTCGCGTCGGTTGGGCGGGAGGAGGGTAATCTTTGGGTATTATTATATAAGTCACTGACTCTCTTAGTTTAAAACCTGTAATCCAACTACAGCATGATTTTTTTTGTTTGACAGCTCAGCAAATCCATCCAAAGACGTCATTAAATCTTCCCTATGCAAGTTTAGCAGAAGTGAAATCGACATAAAGAAATACGAGGTTAAACTGAAACAAGCAAACATTTAATATCCTCCATTTTCCCCCTCTGAATCTACCACTGCGTAAAGGCGGGGAAATATTTTCAGGTATTGGAAAGTTTTACATCGATATTTCTAATCAATTAAAAAGTCGTTATTCAACGTAAAAAATAAGCGTATTAAAATCGTATTTCATGTCTTATTACGTATGCCCTCTTAGTTTCAAACCTGTGATCCAATTATTACAAATCTTTATATTCATTTCGCTGGCTTACAAAAAAAGTTTTTGGTTTGGTGCAGTTCTGTGCTCCTCATTGCGATGTCAGCTAACAGCTCTAGTTTACTTACAATTCTCATTTTAATTTCCCCGTATACTATGTTTGCAAGCACTTGCCAGCCACCGCATCGCCCATCACTCATACGCCCTGGCATACACTAGGTAATGTAAGCTTGTATGGTTTTGTCCTGCATGAGGTCAGCCGTTTCAAATATTGGCTTCTGGCAATTTATGTGAATAAACCAATTACACTGGCCTACAAAAACAATTTTTTGGTTTGGTGCACCACTGTGCGCATCAGTAGTCGGTATAGTAGGTAGGATAAACCACATTTACGCTACTATTTTTTTTTCTTCATTCTTATGAACAAGAGCTGATATGGAAAATGTGACTTGTTTTCTCGTATCAACTCACAAAATACATCCAAAATCAGGTATAAAATCTTAGGCACCAAAATGAGTGTAGGCCAGTGTTATAGCATACCATTAAACATAGTTTTTACCGAATGACCCTGTGGAAGCATTCGGAAATAATTTTATTGGAATTAATTTACTGGAATATATGAGTAATAAACTCAACCAAAAAACGGAATGTTATAAATTATGTATAGGGTGTCCCAAAATTAACACAGGACTTAAATTTGCCGCAATTTCAAAATTGACGAGGTAAACACACTATTCCAATCATATTTTCTATGAAATTTTCGAACTACGGGCGTCAATATCATTGAAATATTACTTCATAAATGGCGGCAAAATTAAATCTTGAGTTATTTATATGAAGATATTTATATGTTCACCTAATTTCTTTAAATTGTCACATATATTGAGTAACCACAGTTTATATTAAGTTAGCTGGAAAGAGGACAAAAACATATTCGGGCTAAGTAAAAGTCTGAAATGCTTGCATTAATAAAGTATGTGCAGTAAATTCAGAACTGTGGGATGGCATTTCAAACTCCTTACGTACAGCTGCAACCGAAACCATTGGCTTTCGGAAAGTGCAAAAGAACAGCTGGTACGATGAGGAGTGCCGTGTCGCAGCGGAGAGAAAACAGGCTGCCTACCTCGCAACGTTACGATCGACCACAACACGTGCGGGATGGGATAGATACCGAGAGTTGAAGAGGGAAGCGAGACGCATTTGTAGACAGAAAAAGAAAGAGGCCGAAATGCGTGAGTACGAAGAGCTTGATAAGCTGGCCGACAGGGGTAATGCTCGAAAATTCTACGCAAAGATGCGGCGGCTTACAGAAGGTTTCAAGACCGGAGCATACTCTTGTAGAACCCCTCAAGGTGATCTAGCCACCGATGCCCAGAGCATACTTAAATTATGGAGGGAACACTTCTCCAGCCTGCTGAATGGCAGTGAACGCACAACACCAGGAGAAAGCGAACCCGATACCCCAATCGACGACGATGGAGCAGACGTTCCATTGCCCGACCATGAAGAAGTTCGAATAGCAATTGCCCGCCTGAAAAACAACAAAGCGGCAGGGGCCGACGGATTGCCGGCCGAGCTATTCAAACACGGCGGCAAAGAGCTGATAAGGTGCATGCATCAGCTTCTTTGCAAAATATGGTCGGACGAAAGTATGCCCAACGATTGGAATTTAAGTGTGCTATGCCCAATACACAAAAAAGGAGACCCCACAATCTGCGCCAACTACCGTGGGATTAGCCTCCTCAACATCGCATATAAGGTTCTGTCGAGCGTATTGTGTGAAAGATTAAAGCCCACCGTCAACAAACTGATTGGACCTTATCAGTGTGGCTTTAGACCTGGTAAATCAACAACCGACCAGATATTTACCATGCGCCAAATCTTGGAAAAGACCCGTGAAAGGAGAATCGACACACACCACCTCTTCGTCGATTTCAAAGCTGCTTTCGACAGCACGAAAAGGAGCTGCCTTTGACGTTGAGCAACACGAAAAGCTACGTCAGAATCGGGAAGGACCTCTCCGAGCCGTTCGATACCAAACGAGGTTTCAGACAAGGCGATTCCTTATCGTGCGACTTTTTCAACCTGCTTCTGGAGAAAATAGTTCGAGCTGCAGAACTCAACAGAGAAGGTACCATCTTCTATAAGAGTGTACAACTGCTGGCGTATGCCGATGATATTGATATCATCTGCCTCAACACCCGCGCCGTTAGTTCTACTTTCTCCAGACTGGACAAGGAAGCAAAAGAAATGGGTCTGGCAGTGAACGAGAGCAAGACGAAATATCTCCTGTCATCAAACAAACAGTCGTCGCACTCGCGACTTGGCACTCACGTCACTGTTGACAGTCATAACTTTGAAGTTGTAGATAATTTCGTCTATCTTGGAACCAGAGTAAACACCACCAACAATGTCAGCCTAGAAATCCAACGCAGGATAACTCTTGCCAACAGGTACTACTTCGGACTGAGTAGGCAATTGAGAAGCAAAGTCCTCTCTCGACAAACAAAAACCAAACTCTATAAGTCACTCATAATTCCCGTCCTGCTATATGGCGCAGAGGCTTGGACGATGTCAACAACGGATGAGTCGACGTTGCGAGTTTTCGAGAGAAAGGTTCTGCGAAAGATTTATGGTCCTTTGCGCGTTGGCCAGGGCGAATATCGCATTCGATGGAACGATGAGCTGTACGAGATATACGACGACATTGACATAGTTCAGCGCATTAAAAGACAGCGGCTACGCTGGCTAGGTCATGTTGTCCGGATGGATGAAAACACTCCAGCTCTGAAAGTCTTCGACGCAGTACCCGCCGCGGGAAGCAGAGGAAGAGGAAGACCTCCACTCCGTTGGAAGGACCAAGTGGAGAAGGACCTGGCCTCGCTTGGAATATCTAATTGGCGCCAAGTAGCGAAGGGAAGAAACGACTGGCGCGCTGTTGTTGACTCGGCTATAATCGCGTAAGCGGTGTCTACGCCAGTAAAGAAGAAGAAGAAGCAGTAAATTCAGCAATCTTAATGTTAGTTATCTGGGGGCAAGGAAAGAGATGTCCGCTCTCGACCGTTTTCAGAGATGAGATTATAAAATAAAATTGCGAAAATAATATTATATACCAAACAAGGATGAGATTGGTTGAAATGTTTCTGTAATTTTTCTACAAGTTCAAATATTTTTAGTAATTTTCAGCATAACCTTTTTATGAAAAGGCTTACTGTGATCCGCTTTACTAAATTTATGTTTGGTAGATTAATTCATGACTTAGAAATAACACGTTATAGTTTCCCGCTTAACAACATTCTCTTAAATCAAGATAGATCTTATTTTTATTCAAGTTATCGCTTGCAAGATCAGACGTCTTTTAGAATTCAAAAGCTTAGGTAGATCCTAACGGAAGAATTTTTGATGTAACTACTAGATTACAAGCTGTGGTGAGTTGTTAAAAATATTCTTTTATAAAAGAAAATATAAGATAATAAAGAATATAATAAGGAGACTTGAAGTCGAACTAGAATTTATACGAGTATGTTTGGGAAAAATATGTGGTTTAAGGAATATATTACATCCATGATGTTCAGAAAATAATCATCTAGGTGAAAAATGACAAATCCCATAGCAGATTCAGTAGGAACCATGCCTAATGTGTTGGAATATTTCAAATAAATGTTTTTAATTTTTATAGATCTATACATTAGGCGCTAATAATACTGTTTTTTAAAGAAGTTTATCAAAAAATTCGATCGTGACTGCAGTAATCTTAAAACTTTTATGCGACCTACGACCATGCTAAATAAACAAAACCAGCAAATATATGCCTAACTAATAACCAATAGTTTTCGTTAATAAACTTGAAAAGGCCGATCAATTAATTTATTATGATATTACATTTTTTATGTATTTCATTAAAAACGGATTTATAATAAGTTTCTGCTAAGATCACTTTTCACAAAGTATTTCATAATGTGTTGATTACGTCAATTTATTAAAACAGGTGTTGATGGCCTTATTTATTTGGATATATAAGGATGCATTATTTAGATTTTTTCATTAATAACAAATTTATATTTTACAGTGCAGGCATTACTTGGATATCAAGCTACAAGCAAATAGTGCCTTCAAAACCTAAATATTCTAGACAACACTTGGACAATTTAAGAGCGGTTATTATTGGAGTATTAGGTAATTTAAAGTTGAATAAAATAATTTTAAACGAGTATATAAAATAAGCTTTAAGAATTTTCGTTGTTTTTAATGTATTAAAATTACTTAATTAATATCTAACTATGTTTATTATAATTTAACCAATATGCTGCAGTCTCATAAGTGGATTTAAATAATTTTTTGAATATTTAAATTTAGCCAACATGAAAAATTTAACCATAGGAGTCCAGTTTAAAATTGATTTGAATATACTAAACATAACATAACATTTTTATACTTGGGCAACCATTAAAGTTTTTCACCTAAAGCTAATCGATATGGATACAGCTCTCTATATGGGTTGTCAAAAAAATCTTCGACCACCTCTGCACCAGAACGAAAACGTTGAAACCCAATGCAAACGGCACAAATTTTATTGGTGGCTTGAAATTTATTTTTGCTTTTGTCGTATTTTCTCTTTAATTTACTCCATGTTTGCGACGCTATAACTCACGAACTTAACTCACGACTTAAAAGAAACAACAGTCGTGATAGCGCGTGAAATGAGCTTTCCGAAAAGGTATAGCATGACCCGATCCGACGAACTACGCTCTTTCAGCGCCAACTTGCGCAAATACCGCAAGACTTTTTTGACAACCTAATATATTTATATAAATGATCATGGTGACGAGAGACGTTGAAATCCGGTTGATTGTTTGTTAGTCCGTCCATCCGTCCGTCAGTGCAAGCTGTAACCTGAGTAAATTGAGATATCTTGATGAAACTTGTGAGGCAGGTGCCTTAGTGCACAAAAAATATGTTCGTAAATGGGCGTAATCGGACTCAATGTGCATATCTCCTAAACTATTACAGTTACAACAACCAAACTAAACACGAATATTGCAAGAACTCTCTGATAGGATAAAAACCCCGCTCACTTCCTATATAACGGTAATTTTCAGAACTACTAAAATCGCGATAAATCGATAACTTATTGCGCCAAAAACGTAAAAATTTGCTACCGGGACATTTTGGGGGCCGGGGTGAAATATAGACAATGGGAGTGGCACCGCCCACTCTTTGGTGAAATCCCATATCTCGAGACCCGACTGACCGATTTCGATAAAATTTGAAACGTGGCTTTCTTCATATTCCTATGCTACTCTATGAAAATAAGTGAAATTGAACAATAACCGCGCCTACTTCCCACATAGTACCGTTTTAAATTTCACTTGATTCTTTTACTTTCCATTCACAAATCAAGAAGCAATCGGTATAATAGGATTAAACTTTGCACGAATAATGCATTTAGTGTATGCCATTTTAGGAAAAAAATCATTCAGATCTAACCAAAACTGTTCAAGATTCTAGGTACCGAATATCGGAACCTCAGTCCCTACAGTTAATTTTTGTTCGAAAATATCGGTCAATGTGTGAGATATGCAATTAAAATTTTGACAGAATATTTTTTCTGCAGTAGTAATTGGAGAATGGAGTCATGTGTAGAAGTTCACGCAAGTGAAGAAAGTTCTCTGATTGCCATTCTTTGGGAGTAGCCAGAAACGATTCTTCTGCATATGGCTCAAGCAGCTCACGACTTCTGGTCTTTGACCAAGTAATCTCTGGATAGCCTAAAAACATCCATTTGAAAGCGAAACATTTCCTGCATAGTGTTGTGCGCTGGGCTTGGGACCCGCCACGTAAAAAAGCACCCCCAATTAAAACTTACCAACAGCTTCGGAAGAGAAACCTCCCTTTTGATGACAACCAAAGCAAACGGAATAAGGACTACGAATTGAAGGCATGCACCTGGAATGTTCGGTCCCTTAATTGGGAAGGTGCCGCTGCCTATCTAGTTGATGTCCTTACGAAAATAAAGGCTGGCATCACCGGCCCAAGAAATGCATGGACAGGAAAAACTGAACAATAGCTTGGGATTTACTACAGTGGCCAATAAAGGAGACCCAGTTTGGTGTGGGATTTGAGACTGCACCTAGTATGTTCACTCCCTGAATGAAATCTGCCTCTGCATCAAGGAGGTTCTTCAACATATCGCTGATTTCCCACCGGAACAAAGGATGGACAAAGATGAATGAGTCAAGTCGGGCTTTGTGACTTAACACAGGGGGGTAAAGAAGGTATCTCTGGTTGAGTCTGAAATTCAGTCTCCAAGACGAACATCCTTAATGGGTGGAGGTTGATCGCTTCGCGGGGCCCAAAATATGGCTGATACTGGTCCAGCATAAAAAGATTAAGTACCTGGTGTCTCCGGATCGAAGCCAAAGTCGGTCTTTGTGATAGACCGAAGAACGTCTCCAGGTTCTAAGTCATACGTCCAGTCCAACACGACTCACCTTATCTTGTTGCAGCAAGATCGACCACCCTCAGTGCACAAAAAGGCCCGTCGACAAACACAAGGGAGGTTCAACATCGGAAGCTGCATCAAAAGACACCAACGATTTTCATGTTGCATTGTCCGAGACACTCTCCATCTCCTAAAACGTGGAACGCTTTGAGCTCCCCACATCGGGTTATCTTTTTGAAGCAAAGAACGCGGTACGCTGAGGAGTGTTGTGTGGCAGTGGACAAAACAGACTGCTACCTCGAACGTTACAATCACACAACAGGCGGATATACAGGGAGTTGAAGAGGGAATCAAGATTCAACAAAAAAAGGGAGTTGGAACGGGGAAAATTGAAGCTGGCCGATAGGGATAATGCTCGAAATCAAAAGATGCGGCGCAATTTAAGGCGGCAGGGAGCAAAAACGATTCCCCAACGATGACGATGAGAAACTCCATTGCCTGATCATGAAGAAGTTCGAACGACATTTACCGTCTGAAAAAAAAAAGCGGCGGGGGTCGATGAATTGGGAACGAAAGAGCATGACAGCTTTGCAGATATGGTCGGACGAAAATTCTATAATGTGTATCACTTTCTTTTTCCTCTTTACTGGCGTAGACACCTCTCAGAGATACAGCGGAGTTCAATAGCCCGGTCGTTTCTCCTTTCGCAACTTGGCCCATTGGAAATTCCAAGCGACTGTCCTTCTCCTTGTCTTTCAACGTAGTGAATCTTCCTCTTTCTGCTTCTTCGGCGGTACTGTTATAATTTGAGCACCCGTCTCTTTTCGCTGCACTATGTCAATGTCTCGATATATTACAGCTCAGTTCCATCGAATGCGTTTCGCCGTGGCAACGCGCAAAATAAATTTCGCGAACCTTTATCCCCCCGCCGTCCACTATCAGTTGTTCCCCGTCCACGCCTCTACCTAACGGGACGGGCATAATTTTTGAGTTTGGCTTTTGTTCGAGAGAGAATTTCTTCGTTTTGTCCATTACCAACCAATTTGTTTTTCTTCTTTGTTCAACGAGAAAAGAACTAAATGTTGGGCATAACATTTATCACATAGCCAACGTCCACTCATCAGATTGTACTTGCTCGTCGAAGTTCTGCAGCTAATAGTTTTCAAAAGTATATTGAGAAGTCCCTTGTTGGCAGTTTGGTATCAACGGCTGAGAGGTTTTCCTTCGTAAAGGAGTTTGGTACTAAAGTCAGTTTAACAGCCGTATTAGTTTTTTGAGCATAGTTTTGCGGAGATACCAAATTAAAACATGGCGGCTAAAGCAGTTTTTGCAGTCAAGAAACCGAAAAATATATTGAAGCAGTAGCTAGTGAAAATCAAAAATCGAAAGAAAAATCCCTTTACGACCTACACTGCCGAGGTCCAAAAACCAAATATTTAAGCAACTTTTATCTTTACGTGCCAATTATTTTGTGAGTTATCATATTGCAAGGCCACAAATCCAGGATATGATGTCTTCTTACAGGCCATGTCACTTCACAAATATCGAAGTTTTTGAGAAAATTTCTAAAAGCATAATAGAATCTAGAACGAAAACCCAATTCCAGCGCCTCATATTTAACAACTTTTAATTTAAATCCGTCCAAAGTTTGCACAAATGATGTTTCAAACTGAAAGATTACCAAACAGCATTATGACATCATAAAATGCATTTATCAAATCTCAAAAAGGAGAAAATATATATTCTTAGGAAATAAAACGGAGTTCCACAAGTAGTGTGTTAGTCTTTTTCTTTGTATTCTTTTGATGACTCCAATAAAGATTATACAAATGATTTTCAGATGAAACCGTTTTTTTGCAGAAACAAACATTATAACTCAAAAAGCTGTAACAAAGTTAAGAAAGGAGAAAAAATGAAGCTAAGTCTGTACAATCATTTCCACATGCAAGATACAGCACTTACCAATTTTCATAGAAGGTCCCCAATACCGTAATTTAAATCGCTAAATATTAGAAAACGTATTTCTAGCTGCTAGAAGTACGTAAAAAACAATCTAAGTCGAATTTTTTTTTTTTTTTTTTTTTTTTTTTTTTTTTTTTTTTTTTTTTTTTTTTTTTTTTTTTTTTTTTTTTTTTTTTTTTTTTTTTTTTTTCCCCCCCCCCCCCCCCCCCCCCCCCCCCCCCCCCCCCCCCCCCCCCCCCCCCCCCCCCCCCCCCCACCCATACCGATTTCGATAAAATTTGAAACGTGGCTTTCTTCATATTCCTATGCTACTCTATGAAAATAAGTGAAATTGAACAATAACCGCGCCTACTTCCCACATATAGTTAAATTTCACTGATCTTTTCTTTCCATTCACAAATCAAGAGAATCGATAATAGGATAAACTTTGAAAAATGCTTTAGTTATCCATTTTAGGAAAATATTAGATTAACCAAAACTGTCAGTCTAGTACCAATATCCGACTATCCTAGTTATTTTTTTCAAAATACGTCAAGGTAGTATAATTAAAATTTGCAGAATATTTTGCAAAATTTAGTGAGCCATTGAAAAATCATCAATAAAAAGTTCTCTAGGACCAATTGGAACCCAGCCCATTTTTTTTTCGAAAAATCTCAATTTGGTTGCAATTAAAACTTGAAAATTTTTTCTCATTGAAAGGAAAATTGCTCATGTGTTGTCGCGGTGGGACGCCACGAAAAGCCCCCATTAAAACTTACAACGCTTCGGAAAGAAACCTCCCTTTTGTGACCAAGAAACGGAATAAGCTAGAAAACATCCTGGAAAGCGGACCTTTACTGAAGTGCGTGCTTGTTGGCCTACGAAAAAAAGGCCCCATACGCTCCAAAAGCTGGAAGGAAAATCTGAGACAACATCCAGGATTAAATGGCATTAAGGAGACCGTTTGTTGGTCCCTAATCGACCGGTTATCGTTATTCCTAGAAAATAAAGCCACACTCCAAAAAGCGAGGTCAAAATGATTTGAGAACAGAAGGTTATTACCAAAGTGCCTTAATGAGCAAGTGGGTTGGACCTAACCCGGGGGGTAAAAGTTCCTCCGTGTAAACATCTCCAAGACAAACATCCTTAAATGTGGTGATCGCTCCGGGACCAAAAGATTAATGACAAGTCCTCTAAAAGATTCAAGTCCTGGTATCCCGGTGAAAAGCACAACCTCGGCATGTTGTAACAAGCCACCAAATCTAAAGTGATGTCGACTACCGCCGACATATTTTTGAGCAGTTCCACCAAAAGTCACAAAGCCCCGTGCACGAAGGAAGCAACAACCAGACGGCATCAGAAGCCGAACATTTCATGTTACTCCTCCTCGAGCTCCAACATCTCGAAAGTACTGTGAACCATTTAGCCCCCCTCGGTACGATTTTGGAAATGCAAAAAAGGGTCCTGAGAGGTGTGCAGGGACGAAACAGATCCTACTCGACGTACTCCGACCAACATCGTAACAGGAGTTAAGGGAATGAAGCATTTATCAAAAAGGAGGTTCGGATTGAAATGCAAAAGGACAGCTGGCCGTGGGATATGTGAAATTCTAAAAGCGGCACATTAAGGACAGGAACAAAAGTCCGAATCGGAGTGGAGAGGGATCAATTGCCTTCATAAAATGAAGACTACCCGTTGAAAAAAAAAGCAGGGCGATAGGGAGAACTGAAAAACATAAAGCGCTGCAATATGGCGGAGAAAAGCAAAGTTACAATTTCTGAGGCGTACACCTTCAGAGATTAACGATTTTACCCGTCGATTATCCATCGCCTGGGCATGAATTCAAGAACAGCTTATCCCCTGTCTTTCCAAGTAGTGGAGAACTTCCTTTCTCCTTCTTTCCGGTACTGCGTGAAATTCCGAGACCGCGTTTAAATGCGCACTGTCATTCTCTTAACTCGCCATGGTCATCCAAGCGATATTGCCTGCACCGCAACCAAAACTTTGAGAACTTTTCCCGACCCACGGCGGTCTCGTTGTTCCACGCCAGCCCTCCTATAAGGGCGCATATGCATTGTTTCTTTTTCGAAGACTTATTTTCGTTTGCCTACAAGCCAATTGCTTAATCTTTGTCAACTTGACAGAAACCGGGAAGCCAATTATCAATTTCCAGCATACCCAAACGAACTCTTATAAAGTTTATTGCTTGTTCGAGCTTTAATAGTTTTCCAAATTATTAAGAAATTTGTTGAACCCTTTGGTATCGAAGGCTTGGAGAGGCCTACGTTGGGAGTTTGGCTCCCAAATCAGTAAACGCCATTATTTTGGACGTATTGTTTTCGAAGTCCAAATTAAAATGCGCAAAAGATTTTTCCCTGTAGAAACCAAGTATCAATGACAGCGGAGTATCTTATAAAAATTGGAAATCCCACATTTAAACCGATATGATCAAAAACCAATATTTAGGAATTTCAAATTAAAACTGCCACTTATGGAAAATTTGATGTTCAGATGAAGCAGAAATCAAGGAAGAGTACTTCTTAACCATATTCTAAAGAAAATACCCATTTAGAATCTAAAACGTCAAAAAATATTTAAGAAACCCTAATTCACTCGTGCCAATTTGAAAAAGCATTTATAATGATGAAACCAGCAAATTTCCAAAATGACTCTTCGACAAACAATTTACCGAAAAGAATTTTAAAAATCCTATAAACGTAAAAAAGAGACAAAATATAATTAGGAATAAGGGGATTCCACAAGATTTTAGTTTTTCTTATTTTTCACAAATGACTGCCATAAACTGCAATTTACAAAGTTATTTCAATAAACTCGTTTTTTGATGGGACAAAAGATACAAATCTCAAACTTAGGAAATTAAGAAAGGAGGTAAAAGAATGAGTAAGTCTTCTATTTTCACATGCAAAAATCAATTACCAATTTTAGAAGTCCCGATGAAATTTTCGCTATGTAGAAGGTAACAAGCTAGCTAGAAATTCCGAAAAAAAGGGGTGGAACTAAAGTTAAGAAAGAAGCAAAAACATTAAATGAAGCAAGTCCTTGCACACATTTAATGGAAAAGCAAGCACCAAAACTCAAACAGGTCTCGAATACCAAAAATCCTAAATTTTGAATTTTGTAACTAAATTTAAACTATCAAGATTGTTAACTTGAAAGGTTGATTGTTTGCCGTCCATCGTCGTCAGTGCAAGCTTAACCTGGTAAAGAGATATCTTGATGAAACTTGTGAGGCAGGTGCCTAGGCACAAAAACGAATCTAATCGGACTCAATGTGCATATCTCCTAAACTATTAAGTTACAAACCAAACTAAAACATATTCAAAACTTGATAGGATAAAACCCCGCTCATTCTATATAAGTATTTTCAAACTACTAAATGCAAAACGTAACTTATTGCGAAAACGAAAAATTTGTACCGGGCATTTTGGGCCGGTGAAATATGACAATGGGAGTGGCACCGCCCACTCTTTGGTGAAATCCCATATCTCGAGACCCGACTGACCGATTTCGATAAAATTTGAAACGTGGCTTTCTTCATATTCCTATGCTACTCTATGAAAATAAGTGAAATTGAACAATAACCGCGCCTACTTCCCACATAGTACCGTTTTAAATTTCACTTGATTCTTTTACTTTCCATTCACAAATCAAGAAGCAATCGGTATAATAGGATTAAACTTTGCACGAATAATGCATTTAGTGTATGCCATTTTAGGAAAAAAATCATTCAGATCTAACCAAAACTGTTCAAGATTCTAGGTACCGAATATCGGAACCTCAGTCCCTACAGTTAATTTTTGTTCGAAAATATCGGTCAATGTGTGAGATATGCAATTAAAATTTTGACAGAATATTTTTTCTGCAGTAGTAATTGGAGAATGGAGTCATGTGTAGAAGTTCACGCAAGTGAAGAAAGTTCTCTGATTGCCATTCTTTGGGAGTAGCCAGAAACGATTCTTCTGCATATGGCTCAAGCAGCTCACGACTTCTGGTCTTTGACCAAGTAATCTCTGGATAGCCTAAAAACATCCATTTGAAAGCGAAACATTTCCTGCATAGTGTTGTGCGCTGGGCTTGGGACCCGCCACGTAAAAAAGCACCCCCAATTAAAACTTACCAACAGCTTCGGAAGAGAAACCTCCCTTTTGATGACAACCATAGCAAACGGAATAAGGACTACGAATTGAAGGCATGCACCTGGAATGTTCGGTCCCTTAATTGGGAAGGTGCCGCTGCCTATCTAGTTGATGTCCTTACGAAAATAAAGGCTGGCATCACCGGCGTCCAAGAAATGCGATGGACAGGAAAATGACTGAGACAAGTAGGTCCTTGTGGCATTTACTACAGTGGCCATATAAAGGAGACCCAGTTTGGTGTGGGATTCCTGAGACTCCGTCACCGAGTGTATCGTTCACTCCCGTGAATGAACATCTAGCCACAATCTGCATCAAAGCGAGGTTCTTCAACATATCGCTGATTTTCGCCCACCGGAACAGAAGGATTAAGTGACCAAAGATGCCTTCTATATTGATGTCAAAGTCGGGCTTTGTGACTTAAACACCAGGGTGGGTAAAGAAGGTATCTCTGGCACTTGAGTCTGTAAATTCAGTCTCCAAGACGAAACATCCTTAAATGGGTGGAGGTTGATCGACTTCGCCGGGGCCCAAAATATGGTTATCTGTAGTACTAGGTTCCAGCATAAAAAGATTCATCAAGCTACCTGGTAGTCTCCGGATCGAAAAGCCACCAACCAGATCGGTCATGTTGTGATAGACCGAAGACACGTCTCCAGTGTTCTAGACGTGCATACGCTCCGAGGTCCTAACATCGACTCGGACCATTATCTTGTTGCAGCCAAGATTCGCACCACCCTCAGTGCAGCAAAAAGCGCCCGTCGACAAACACAAGGGAGGTTCAACATCGAGAAGCTGCAATCACAACAGACAGCCGAACGATTTTCTACTCGACTTGCACTCCTGTTCTCTGAGAGCACTCGTCAACATCTCAGCATAAAGGTACTGTGGAACGCATTTGAAGCTCCCTACATCGAGGTTATCGATTTTTGGAAAATGCAAAAGAACAGCTGGTACGCTGAGGAGTGTTGTGTGGCAGTGGATCGAAAACAGACTGCCTACCTCGCAACGTTACAATTCGAACACAACATGTGCGGATATACAGGGAGTTGAAGAGGGAATCAAGATGCATTTTCATACAAAAAAAGAGAGAGTTCGGAATGCGTGGGTGCGAAGAGTTTGACAAGCTGGCCGATAGGGATAATGCTCGAAAATTCTACTTAAAGATGCGGCGACAATTATAAGGCGAGCAGGAGAAGGCAAAAACGATTCCCCAATCGATGACGATGGAGAAGGCGTTCCATTGCCTGATCATGAAGAAGTTCGAACGACATTTACCCGTCTGAAAAATAACAAAGCGGCGGGGGTCGATGAATTGAGGAACTGAAAAGGAGCATGAATCAGCTTCTTTGCAGAGTATGGTCGGACGAACAATGTCTATAATGTGTATCACTTTCTTTTTCCTCTTTACTGGCGTAGACACCTCTCAGAAATTACAGCGGAGTTTACAATAGCGCACCGGTCGTTTCTTTCCCTTTTTGCAACTTGGCGCCAATTGGAAATTCCAAGCGATACCATGTCCTTCTCCCCCTTGTCTTTCCAACGTAGTGGAGATCTTCCTCTTCCTCTGCTTCTTCTGGCGGGTACTGCGTTGAATAATTTCCGAGCGCAGCCGCTGTCTATTAATTCGCTGCACTATGTCAATGTCGTCGTATATATCGTACAGCTCATCGTTCCATCGAATGCGATATTCGCCGTGGACAACGCGCAAAAGACCATAAATCTTTCGCAGAACCTTTATCCCGAAAACCCGCAACGTCCACTCATCAGTTGTTGCCACCGTCCACGCCTCTACACCATATAACGGGACGGGCATAATGGCTTTTGAGTTTGGCTTTTGTTCGAGAGAGAACTTTACTTTTCAGTTTTGTCCATTACCAGACCAATTTGTTTTTCTTCTTTGTTCAACTTGGAGAAAGCAGAACTAACGGTGGGGATGTTGAGGCCAATAATATCAATATTATCAGCATACGCCAACAGCTGCACACTCTTATACAAGATTGTACTTGCTCGTCGAAGTTCTGCAGCTCGAAGTAGTTTCTCCAAAAGTATATTGAAGAAGTCCCTTGTTGGAAACCACGTTTGGTATCGAACGGCTTGGAGAGGTCCTTTCCGTTCGTAAAGGAGCTTTTGGTACTGCCCAAAGTCAGTTTAAACAGCCGTATTAGTTTTTTGGAGCCGTATTAGTTTTGCGGAGATACCAAATTAAAACATGGCGGCATAAAGGCAGTTTTTTCGCATGTCAAGAAACCGAAGAAATATCAAGTTGCACAAGCAGTGAGCTAAGTGATTAAATCAAAAATCTGAAAGAAAAATCCCCCATTTACGACCTGACTACTGCCGAGGTCCAAAAACCAACATATTTAAGGCAACTTTTCATCTTAAATACGTGCCAACTTATTGGAAAATTAGTGATGTTATCATGATTGCAAGGCCAGCAAATCCAGGATATGATGTATCTTCTTACAGGCCCATGTCACTTCTACCGATAATATCGAAGCTTTTTGAGAAAATTCTCATAAAACGTCATAATAGAATCATAGAACGAAAACCCATAATTCCAGCGCCTCAGTGCGGATTTCGAGCAAGCCATTCTATAATTGATGAAATCCAGATCTCAAAGTTTGCCACAAATGACTGCTTTCGAAACTGAAACGAATTTTACCGAAACAGCATTATGACATCATAAAATCGCATTTATCAAATCGCTACAAAAAGGAGACAAATATTATATTCTTAGGGAAATAAAAGCGGGAGTTCCACAAGGTAGTGTGTTAGGTCTTTTTCTTTGTATTCTTTTCACGCATGACCTGCCAATAAACTGCAATTATACAATAGTTAGATTTTCAGATGAAACCTCGTTTCTTGCTGTTGGCAGTAGGGAACAAGAGTCTATTACTAATCTCCAAAAAGCTGTAACTAAAGTTAAGAAATGGCAGGTAAAACTGAATGAAGCTAAGTCTGTACACATCATTTCCACATGCAACAAGATACAGCACTTACCAATTTTCATAGAAGGTCCCCGAATACCGTAATTTAAATCCGCTAAATACTTAGAAATGACGCTATATTCTAAGCTACGCTAGAAAGTTCACGTAAAAAACAATCGTAAGGTGCTGGACATGCAACTCAAAAGTTATAAGATAAGTAAGCAAAAACATTAAAAATTGCAACAGCACATAGTGCCACA
This sequence comes from Bactrocera correcta, assembly GCA_027475135.1. NCBI lineage: Eukaryota > Metazoa > Arthropoda > Insecta > Diptera > Tephritidae > Bactrocera > Bactrocera correcta. Next base: position 13,415,714 of record CM050322.1, on the reverse strand, counting down.
TTGCTACAGCATTGTAATGAAGAAGAAGCCAAGGCGACCAAAACGCCTCAAACCAGCGATCTTTCGAATTAACCAAAAATCTCAAAGTAATTTTGTAATTTTGTAACTAAACGTTTAAATCATATTCAAGTAGCTTGTTAGTCCTTTTTTTATTTGAGCTAGTTGCAATGTATGGAGGATGGAGTCATGTGCAGAAGTTCGCGCAAGTGAGGAAAGTTCTCTGATCGATATTCACTTGGGAGTGGCCAGAAACGATTCTTTTACATATGACTCAAGTAGCTCAGATTTCCGGTCTTTGACCAAGTATACTCTGGGTAGCCTAAGAACATCCGTTTGAAGGCGAGCTAGAGTGAGAGGGCGAAAAATCCTCTCCGCAGGGTTGTGCGTTGGGTTTGGGACCCGCCAATAAAAAATCATACCAATGCAAAGGAACAACAAGCCTCGGATGAGTGACCCCCCTTTCGACGAAGACCATGGCAAACGAAATCAGGACTACGAATTAAGGGCATGCGCCGGGAATGTCCGGTCCCTTAATTGGGAAGGTGGCGCTCCCCATCTGGTTGATGACCTCGTGAAAATAAAGGCTGACATCACGTTCATCAAGAAATGCGATGTACGGGACAAGGACGAAGACGAGAAGGTCCTTGTAGCATTTAATACAGTGGCCATATATAGGCGCGTAAGTTTGGTGTGGGATTCGTGGTTGGAGACGGACTCCAGCAACAAGTACTATCATTTACTGCGGTGAATGAACGTCTAGCCACAATCTGCATCAAAGCGAGGTTCTCCAACATATCGCTGATTTGCGCCCATGCCCCGACGGAAGAGAAGGACGATGTGACCAAAGATGCCTTCTATGAGCGCTTGGAGCACACCTACGAGCGCTGCCCCGCCACGATGTCAAAATCGTCCTTGGCGACTTTAACTTTAAAAGGTATCTTTGGTCGGTAAATTCAGCCTCCACGAGGAAACATCCCAAACGGGTTGAGGCTGATCGACTTCGCCGAAGCCCAAAATATGGTTATCTGTGGTACTAGATTCCAGCACAAGAAAATCATGAAGCTACCCGGCTGTCTACGGATCTAAAAGCCACCAACCAGATCGATCATGTTGTGATGAATGGAAGACTCGTCTCCAGTGTTCTAGACGTGCGTACCCTCCGACGTTCTAACATCGACTCGGACCTCTATCTTGCTGCAGCCAAGATTGGCACCTACCTCCGTGCAGAAAAAAAACGCACGTCAACAAACACAATTAAGGTTCGACGTCGAGAAGCTGCAATCACAACAGACAGATGAAGGATAATCTACTCGGCTTGCACTCCTGCTCTGAGAGCACTCGTCAACAACTCGGTATAAGGGAACTGTGTGTGCAACAGAAACCATTGGTTTTCGGAAAGTGCAAAAGAACAGTTGGTACGACGAGGATTTCCATGTCGTGGGTAGAGAGAAAACAGGCTGCCTACCTCGCAACGTTACGATCGACCACAACACGTGCGGGATGTAATAGATACCGAGAGTTGAAGAGAGAAGCAAGACGAATTTGCAGAAAGAAAAAGGAGGCCGAAATCCGTGAGTACGAAGAGCTTGACAAGCTGGCCGACAGGGGTATGGCTCGAAAATTCTACTAAAAAATACGTCAGCTTACAGAAAGTTACAAGACCGGAGCATACTCTTGTAGAACTTCCCCAAGGTGATCTAGTCACCGATGTCCAGAGCATACTTAAATTATGGGGGGGAACACTTCTCCAGCCTGCTTTATGGCAGTGAATGTACAACGCCAGGAGAAAGTGAACCCGATTCCCCAATCGATGATTATGGAGCAGACGTTCCATTGCCCGACCATGAAGAAGTTCGAATAGCAATTGCCCGCCTAAAAGAAAACAAAGCGGCTGGGGCCGATGGATTGCCGGTCGGGGTATTCAAACACGGTCGAAAAAGCTGAAAGGTGCATGCATCAGCTTCTTTGTTAAATATGGTCGGACGAAAGCATGCCCCAACGATTGGAATTTAAGTAAGCTATGCCCAATCCATAAAAAAAAGGGGACCCCACAATCCCACCGCCAATATTGGACGATGCCCCCTCAACGCCCGTGCTAAGGGTCCACACACCATTTGTCGAAAAATTAAAGCCCACAGCAAAAAAGGAGCTGGGCCCTTTTTTGTCAGCTGTCTGAAAAAACCGGTATTTTCCTGCGCCCAAAAATTAAAATTTTTTTTTTTTTTTTACGGCTGTGTAAACTGACGTTGAGAAGCACCAAAAGCTCCATCAGGATCCGGAAAGACCTCTCCGAGCCGTTCGATTCCAAACGAGGTTTCAGACAGGCCGACTTCCTATCGTGCGACTTCTTCAATCTGCTGCTGGAGAAAATTATTCGAGCTGCAGAACTTAATCGAACAGGTACAATCTTTTATAACAGTGTGCCGATTATATTGATATTATTTGCCTCAACACCCGCGCCGTTAGCTCTGCTTTCTCTAGACTGGACAAAGAAGCAAGGCAAATGAGTCTGGCAATGAACGAGGGCAGTATGAAATATCTCCTGTCATCAAACAAACAGCCATCGCACTCGCGACTTGGCTTTCACGTCACTGTTGACAGTCATAACTTTGAAGTCGTAGAAAACTACGTCTATCTCGGAACCAGTGTAAACACCAACAATGTCAGCCTAGAAATCCAACGCAGAATAACTCGTGCCAACAGGCGCTACTTTAGACTGAGTAGGCAATTGAGAAGCACAGTTAATAAGATGAGCTATGACAAGTTAGTAAGATACCAAACTTGATTGTAATCTTTTAATACTTTCGTCGAAAATGCATGTTGAATTTTTTCACACATTCCTTAAAACAAAATTCTGCAAACAATTGAAGGTATTTTTGCGGATTTGATCCTTGCGATAGTATAAAATATTTGGTTACAATATTAATATGTTAAACAAAAAATCAAACTTCTATATTTATTGAATATTAGCTTAAGACTGAAATCTTTTATTTTATATAAATGAAATGGTGTATAGTTGTAACGCTAAAACTCGAAAACGGCTGAACCAAATGAAATACTTCTTTGGGGGATTTGTTTATTATTACCACGCGCAGGTCATGTCTTAAAATCAGAACAAAATATTAAGGGGGCGTGGCACCTCCCATACAAATTGAATTTTTCAAGTCGAATATCTTCAAAAGTGTTTAAGGTAGGAACATGAAAATTGGTACAGAGCTACAGGATAACAACACCACTCTCACCTATAAAACCGGGGGCTATCGAATAAAAGCCCCCATTCGTACCTCCCATACAAACTAAATTTTTAAGCAGAATATCTGTGAAAGGGTTCAAGGTAGGGACCTGAAAATTGGTATAGACCTATGTGGTATCAATAGCCATCCTACACATAAAAGAAGGAATAATCGGAAAAGGGGGCGTGGCACCTCCCATACAAACTGAATTTTTCAAGGTGAATATCTTCAAAAGTGTTTAAGGTAGGAACATGAAAATTTTTATAGAGCTATAGGAAACAACACCATTCTCACCCATAAAACTTGGCGTTATCGAAAAAGGGGGCGTGGTACCTCCCATACAATCTTTAATTATTTTGGTTGTTAATCCACCATATATTTATCTCATTTTCCACCTCGCACGACATTTTGGTTGTTTCTTGCTATTTTTGTTTATTTATCGGTGACAGTAGCGGTTAGAGGGCAATAAAAATGCGCCTTGCTTTACTGATATATTGATATATTTTGTTTTAAAAGTGAGTTATTTAGTGAAAGTGATTTAGCGTGTTGGCGAATACCGATTTATGTACATTGGAATTTATCATTCAATTGATCTGCTTCCTTAGTTTAATTCATTTTTTTTTTTGAGTTTTCAAAGGTAAGTTATTGGTCCGTAAAACCTTATATGAACTTTATGCAAATAAATGATCATTTCCAATTTGATATTTGTTACGATGCCAAGAATCAGTACGTTTGGTTACACTTCTTTAGGCCAAAAAGCACGTCAAAGAAAAAAAGTGTTATTGAGAGGGTATCACCACGAAATAGACCGCTGGAGAATAGCACGCACCAGTTAGAAGATATCAACCAAAAATACAATCAGCAAGAACGATTGAGAAGAAGGGAAGTTCACAATCAGCAACAACGATCGAGAAGAAGAGAAGTTCGTGCTCGCCAAAGTGATGAAGTAAGATCACAACATGCGATTATTCGATGACAACAGCGGCAACATCTTTCTTTTGTGAACATTGAACGGGCAAGTTTTCGATATGATCAATATAGCGCATCTGTTAAAATCGGTCAGATGTCAGTAGTTTGTCAATCTTGCAATGCAGTCAAATTTAAAAATGAACCGCCAGGGTTATGTTGCGCCGGGGGAAAGGTTAAGTTGCCAGAATTGCTTCCACCACCACAGCCATTGTTCCAGCTGCTTTACGGTGAATCTCCTCACTCGAGCCATTGCTTAAAGCACACTAAAATGTACAACGATTGTTTTCAAATGACATCGTTTGGCGGTGAAATTGTAAATGAACAAAACTACAATCTAACGTTTAAGGTATTTTTGCCAAACAATATTCCACATAAACTACAGAGCTTTCCTCCAATTATACAGGTTCATGGGCAAATTTTTCATCTCGCTGGATCGCTGTTGCGGCATCCAGATCAAGAACACAAATATCTCCAAATTTACTTTCTGGGAGATCACATGATGAAGTAAATCGGCGTTGTGCTATTTTCAATACAACGAAAAGAGAAATAATCGAACAATTGCAGCAAATGTTACACGAACACAATGGCCTCATTAAACTGTTTACAATTTCGTTGGAACGTATGCCAACATATGATCACAGTATAATCATACAAGCGGACAAAAGACCAACAGGGACACATGAAAGACAATATAATGCACCTACAGTTAGCGAAATATCAGTTGTTGTTGCTGTTGGAGAAAATTTGCAGTCGCGTGATATTGTCATCAAACGTTGAAATCAAAACGCACTAAAATGGATAAGTGAGACACCTCGAGAAGACGGATATTACTTAGGATATAAGATGATAAATCCGGGAAATGGTTAGTAAATAAAAATTTTTGTTTGCTACTTCATATAGGTAATTTAAGCTTTTAGGTGTCGAGACAAATAAAAAAGTCAGTTCAATAAAGTTTTACGCATATCGAATGATGATTCGCCAAAACTATGACAACCACTTACTGAGATATGGACGGTTATTTTAACAGTATGCAGTTGACATGTACGTTAAAGTTGAGACAGAGCGACTTAATTACATGCGACACAATCCGTCGAGGTTGCGATTTGAAGAGTATATTCCCTTAAGAGATGCAATGAATGGTGATGCGGACATTACAGATATTGGTCGACTCTATATTTTGCCATCGACATATATTGGCAGTCCTAGACACATGCATGAGTACTCCCAGGATGCGATGACTTACGTGCGCAATTATGGACGCCCGGATTTGTTTGTTACATTTACTTGCAATCCAAAATGGCCAGACATTACGAATCTATTGCATCCCGGTCAATCACCAAGCGATCGCCACGACGTTACAGCACGCGTGTTTAAACAAAAACTCAGATGTTTGATGGACTTTATTACGAAGCAACGTATATATGGCACTGTTCGATGCTGGATGTATTCAGTGAAGTCGCAGAAGAGAGGTTTGCCCCACGCACACATTCTTCTTTGGATGGTGGAAAAAATTACACCTGATCAAATTGATGACATCATTTCCGCCGAAATTCCTGATGTTGAAATAGATCCAGAGTTGCACGAAGTGGTGGTGGCCAATATGGTTCATGGGCCATGCGGAGAACACGATCCATCTTCGGTTTGTATGTCGGACAGTAAATGGAAACGACGGATACCCTCTCTATCGGCTTCGCTCACCCGCTGACAATGGCAGAACATTCAGCACTCAATTGAAATGAAAGAATTTCGTGGTTAATAACACATGGATCGTTCCATATTCGCCAATTTTGTCTAAGGCATTCAAAACACATATAAATGTTGAGTATTGCAGTTCAATGAAATCAATTAAGTATGTTTGCAAATATGTCACCAAAGGAAGCGATATGGCGGTTATTGGCGTTGAAAGAGATGAAATTAGCAAATTTCAAATGGGCAGATATGTGAACTACATTGAAGCAGTCTGGAGAATATTTTCATTTGCACTTCATGAACGCCATCCTACTGTAGTGCATCTGGCAGCTCATTTGGAGAATGGCCAGCGAGTTTATTTCAACGAAGAGAACATAGTACACAGCGAACGGAAATACCACCAGCAATCACTTTAACAAGTTTCTTTGCAACTTGCGCCTGTGATCCGTTCGCGAGAACATTGCTTTCCTCGGAGATGCCTCAGTATTATACATGGAATGCATCGTCGAAGAAATGGTTGCGCAGGAAGAACGGCCATCTGGTAGATGGTTATCCAGGTGCTTTTTCAACTGATGCATTGGGAAGAATTTACACAATCCATCCAAAGAACCATGATTGCTTTTACCTACGTTTGCTTTTGATTAATGTACTCGGTTCAACTTCATTTGAATCATTGAGGATTGTAGATGGTACCGTTTGTGCAACATTTCGACAAGCATGTCAACAATTGCAATTGCTTGAACACGACAGTCACTGGAATCAAACGCTAGCGGATGCAATAGCTTCTTCTCCAGCCACTGCAGTTCGTACACTTTTCGCTATTATAATTTCGACATGTCAGCCTTCAAACCCGCATCTATTATGGGATACGTACAAAGATGACATGGCAGAAGATATTTTGCATCGCCTGCGATAAGCGACGAGAAATGTCGACTTACAAATGAACGCTGACATCTACAATGAAGCATTAGACCTTATTGAAGATTTATGTTTACTTATGAGTGGAAAACTATTGATTGAAGTTCATATGCCGGCACCAAGTCGTCAAACAAGGGATTTAGTGAGTCGCGAATTGGAACGCGAGCGTGTTTACGATATAACTCACTTGCAACAACAAGAACAAACAAATGTTCCACTGTTGAATGAACAGCAAAGCAGTGAGTACAATCAACTAATAAATGCTGTAGATAGTGGAAACGGTGGCATATTTTTCCTCGATGCGCCCGGCGGGACTGTCAAAACGTTCCTATTGTCTTTAATACTAGCAGCAATACGTGGTCAAGGTGGTATTGCATTAGCTCTTGCATCTACCGGGATTGCTACAACAATGTTAGTAGGTGGAAGAACGGCACATTCAGCATTAAAGCTTCCATTAAATTTGCAAATACACGAAGGTCCTATTTGCAATATTTCAAAGCAATCATCAAAGGCACAAGTTTTAAAAAAATGTAAGTTAATCATATGGGATGAATGCACAATGGCCCTGTCTCATTAGAAGGACTCAACCGAACACTGAGAGATTTGCTTTGGATGAGTGATGATATTGCTATCGGGCGACTTTAGACAAACACTTCCCGTGATTCCAAAATCAACAGCGGCGGATGAGCTAAACGCATGTCTGAAGTCATCGCATTTGTGGAGGTTTGTTAAAACCATTTCATTGACCATGAATAAGCGAGTTTTGCTGCAAAACGATAGAACTGCGGAGGTTTTTTCAAAAGAGCTGCTGCGAATCGGAAATGGACAAGTTCCGATAGATCCTTGCAGTGGATTAATATCGATTCCAACTACAATTTGTCAATTTACATCTAATAAATATGAACTAAACAGTAGTGTATATCCAAATATTGCTCAAAATTATGGTAACTACGATTGGGCGCGCAATTTTAGCAGCAAAAAATATGGATGTCAACGACTTGACGATTCAAAATCAAATTCCGGGAGATCTGCGGTCATATAAATCAATCGATCGCGTTGAAAATGAAGACGAGGTAGTAAATTACCCAGTGGAATTCTTAAACTCTTTCTTGCCGCCTGGAACGCCGCCTCATAATTTGCGTCTCAAAGTTGGGTCTGTAGTTATTATGCTACGGAATCTTCATGCTCCCAAACTATGCAATGGTACTCGACTGATTGTGACCAAGCTAATGGACAATTTAATAGTGGCAAGCATTTTGAAAGGCCCGTTCAAGGGAGAGGAATGCTTACTTCCCCGAATTCCATTAACTTCAACAGATTTGCCATTCCAATTCAGACGTTTGCAGTTCCCAGTGAAACTTGCATTTACGATGACAATAAACAAGTCACAAGGGCAGTCGCTGGAAGTATGCGGCATAAATTTAGAAATGTCTTGCTTTTCACATGGCCAGCTCTATGTGGCGTGTTCCCGTGTTGGAAAACCTTCCTCACTGTTTATTTACGCCGCGGAACAGAAAACCAAAAATATCGTGTACCGTGCAGCCCTAAACTAAATATGTACTAAGATTATATATTTTCGAGACTCGATTAAAACTAATAAAATTGAATGAGAATAGTACAAACTTAATTTTATTAAATTGTCAACAAATCCTGGACGCGATGTGTCAGCATTATTGAAAAGAGTAGCATTTTTCAAGCAATTTAATTCAAAAAGCATTAATGTACCCTCGAAAAAAATGTTCTTTAGGCAGGTTCTGGCAAGTCACTTCCGAGTAAAATTTGTAAAAATTTTGTCAAATTAGATACGGAAGGTATTTTCCACAAAATTTCACTCGGAAGTAAATTGCAGAACCTGCCTGTATTCATGTTTTTTTTTATTTAAATTTTTTATCAAAAACAGTTCAAAAAACTCAGCAATAATTTTTTCTTCACTATTTTTCAATATTGGGAATTTGTCAAGGACAAAAAAGGCGGTATTTAAAGTATACACAACGAAATAAGGAAAAATCGTTCATATTCTATTAAAACAAATACCGGTGTAATTTTTGAAATTAAAAAAAAAAAATCTATTTTGGGCAGAACGAAGTTTGCCGGGTCAGCTAGTCAAATAAATAAAAACAGAAATATTAAAAAATCATGGCTCCGGGGCCGCCCGACCGAAGAGAAAACATGTTTGCTCTCTTAAGTGAAAGCCCAAAAAACAAGAAAAAAAGACAATATCAAAAAAATCTCATTGAATTCCCAGATCTCGTGCAAACACAAAACCCAAAATATATAACTCTTTCCGCAAAAAATACGGTAAAACCCATAACAGAGTACTCATGCTTTGTCGTCCATAGAGCAATTCAACTCGTTAGTAAGGAAATAATCTCCATAGCTACACTACGCGATGGAAGTCTCCTCATGCTTGTCAAAAGCAAAGAGGTGGCCGATAAACTCTTGAAAACCAAACAGTTAGCTGGAATCTGCGATATCACGTGTAAACTACATGAATCCCTAAATAACATCAAAGGCACAATTTACGCGCCAGATTGTCAGTGAACTTAAAGCACAACACGTTACCTCAGTTTACAATTCAACAGAATCATAGATGGTACACCTAAACCCACCCGAGTTGTTCTTATAACATTTGACCTATACACACTCCCCAGCAAACTTTCTATTTCTTGAAACACTGTGAAGGTACGAGAATGCATCCCATATCCAATGCGTTGCAAAAATTGTCAATTGTTAGGCCATACGGTGAAACACTGTAAGAATCAAACTATATGCGTAAATTGTCCCTAATTTTCCTCCTCATTCTCCAAATAACTGTTCACGATCACAGTGTGCAAATTGTGGGGAGGAGCACTCGGCTTCGTCACCCACGTGTAAAAAAATACTAAGAGCAAAAAGAAATATTAAAAATAAAAACAAGAAACAAATGCACCATGCGCGAAGCTAGAATTTTGTACAAGCAACAAACTCCTATTACTAATTCCTTCAGTTATTCTTCAGTAACCGCCTCCTCTTTTATCTCCGTCAACGAAACCCAAATGCAAACCTGCAAAGACATCACAAACCAAAAACAGCAAAAAAAAAATTACAGATCAACCAAACAAAAAACCTACAAATGCTCCCACTCTATCCTTAATTCCCTCCTTCACACCTAATAACCCAAGAAATAAAAATAAAAATCAAAACGAAAACGTAAACGAAAACAACGAAATTAAAAAAACAACCAACATTCCAAACATTCTTTCGATAAATTACCTGCCTTCTGCCAGCTGTGGATTTTCTCACGAAATAGACACAAAGGAATTGGACAAATCAATGAGAGAATTTAACTCTTAGTCAAGTCTCTCCGATTTTCTATTCCCTATTATGTACAACATCTGTTTCAATTTCTCTCCTCTCTATTTAATGACTATTAAAATATTGCAATGGAATATGAAAGGATACATTAACAACTATCAAGAACTTACTTTACTAATTAAAGAAAAAACCCCAGATGTTATCTGTATTCAGGAAACACACTTTCCATACAACACTAATAATATTATCATCTCAACACCATATATTGGTTATTTTAAAAATCTAAATGTTAATTCAACAAATAAACAAGGAATTGGTTTCTTAGTAAAGCGCCAAATTCCACACAAACACATACCGCTAAACTCAAACATTTTATGTGACGCCCTTCAACCAGACATACAAAAACAACAATAATAAACACATACATTCCTCTTTGTCAAAACTTCTCAGTAAATGACCTATTGAATCCGTTAATTCATTTTAAAACACCTTTAATTCTCAATGGCGATTTCAACACATGGAGAAAAAAATTTAAAACCTTTTAGAGAAAGCCAACCTCACTCTTCTTAACGATGGTTCGGCAACCCACTTTTCAACACATACGACGTTTACAAATGTCGATCTAACCATGGTCTCACCGTTAATTTTCCATAGATGCCATTGGGCAATCGATAAATTTCTCCACGGCAGTAATCACTATCCAATCATCGTTAACATTACTACACAATACAAATCCGAAAAAAATCAGACTTACACTGAAATATAAAACAGATGCTGCTAACTGGGTTAAATTCTAAAACGAACTATCTAATACTTCGATTAGTTTTAATTATTCCAACATCCACCAAGGCGTTGCCATATTAACCAAAGCAACCCACAAAGCATCAAATACATTTATACCACAAACAAAAGGCATACCCCGTAAAAGAAACGTAGCTTGGTGGAGTAGCTCACTCAATAAACTACGTGAGGACAAACAAACTTTTTGGTTAAACTTTAAACGCAACATGAACATGCAAAGGCATGGTTTAAGAAAGAAGCAAAAGTAGCAAAACGAACAGCCCTCACAAAATTCACGTCTCAGATATCTCCAATATCCTCTCCAAAAAAATCTGGGCTGACATAAAAAGCCTAACCGGCATACCCAAATCCCCACTTAAATTTTTAAAAGTCCACTAAACACTCCTCACATCATCAAAAGATATATGTAGAGCTTTTGGCGAGAAATGGACTAATTACTCAAACGACCAAAATTTCTCCTCGGAATACATTTAAAAAAACTAACATATTATCACTAAACTTCCTTCCAGAAAATATTGCACCTTCGGCCAAACATCTCGAAGTCGATATTACTTACTCTGAATTTGAAGCCGCACTAAGTCAGACAAAAGGTAAAACACTGGTCTCGACCGAATCTCCTACCCAATGACAAAAAATATGACGACCGATACCAAACACAAGCTCATTGAACTTCTTAATGATATACTGCAACACGGTAAATACCCACATACGTAGACTACAGCAGTGATCATACCCATTCCTAAATACAAAAACCCACCCCCGACATAAACAGCTTTGGACCTATATCCCTTTTACCATGCAAGAGCAAACTTTATGAAAAGATTCACACAATCAATCTGCATTTAAACGGAAAAACGGAACAATGGACGCTCTTTTGCAAATACATCATTTCGTGACGAAATAGCATTTTGTATTTGCAAATACATCATTTCGTGTCGGATGCTCTTTCGTCACGAAACCAAGTCACTATTCAGGGGACTGATTTCGAAAAAGCTTTCGATAGCGTTGGAGTACATACGACTCTTCACCAACTAAAACTCTGGAACGTTGGACCTAGGGTCTTTAACTCGATAAAGGATTTTATGGCCCACCGTTGGTTCAGAGTACGAGTTTACAACACTCTGTCAAAACCATTCCCACTTTTTAACGGCATCCCACAAGGTTCCCCTCTATCAGTGATCCTATTCACTATCGCATTCGACAAACTTAACTCAATTGTACTGCATCATAAAAGATTTCATATATCTGTCTATGCAGACGATGCAATAATTTATACCAAAATAAAAGATACTAACAAAATAAAGAATACCTTTTCGAACGTCCTTCAGGACATACAAACCTGGGGAAGCTCGTCGGGTGCCTTGTAAATAATATATGTTTGGATTTTGCTTACATATAGTACGTGAATATACTAAGAGAACCTCAAGAATAAAGATTTGTATGATTATGTAGATTGTCATTTTTTTTGTAAAATTAATTTAACTATATCATTGGGTTTTATCGTTTATATTTTATTTACTAGCTGATCCGAGAAATGGTGTTTTTTTTTTTTTGTTTTTTTTGGAAATATTGCATTCACAAATTCTTTTTAAGATAACTAAAACTACTGGAAAGGGAATGAAGACTAAATTTATATTTAATTACAAATATTGATATCTAAACACTTCTAAAATACTGGGGACGGGTCCTCCGTCTATCACGATATGATCGATCATTTGGGGATATTTCTTAGAGGAGGCTGAATTTGCCGACCGTTGTGCCTAAGATGCCTTCTTTGCCCACCCTGGGGTTAAAGTCGCCAAGCACGATTTTGACATCGTGGCAGGGGCAGCTCTCATAGGTGCGTTCCAAGCGCTCATAGAAAGCATTTTTGGTCACATTGTCCTTCATTTCCATCGGGGTGTGGGCGCAAATCAGCAATAAGTTGAAGAACCTCGCTTTGATGCAGATTGTGGCTAGACGTTCATTCGGAGTGAGTGATAACACTCGGTGACGGAATCTCTCCCCACCACGAATCCCACTCCAAACTTGCGTTCCTTTATATGGCAACTGTAGTATATGCCACAAGGATCTACTCGTCTCTGTACTTGTCCCGTCCATCGCATTTATTGGACGGCGGTGGTGTCAGCCTTTATTTGCACGCGGACACCAACCAGCTGGGCAGCGGCACCTTCCAGGAGCATGCCCTCAATTCGTAGTCCTTATTTCGTTTGCCATGGTTGTCATCAAAAAGGGGGGTTTCTTCTCTTCCGAGGCTGTTGATAATTTTTCATTGGTAGTGTTTTTAGGTGACGGGTCCCAAACCCAGCGCACAACCCTGTGAAGGGGATGCTTCGCCTTCTCACTTTAGCTCGCCTTCAAACGGATGTTCTTAGGCTACCCAGAGGGTGCTTGAGCCATGTGTAATAGAATCGTTTCTGGCCACTCCCAATTGAATGGCGATCTGAGAACTTTCCTCACTTGCGTGAACTTCTACACATGACTCCATCCTCCAGTATTTACTACTGTGATCAATTTGAATGTAAAGTTTTGGCAACTTCATCTCCTTAAAAGTAATCCCCTCCCGCTGCAATACATCTATGCCGAGGAGTTTTCCAGTCATCAGAGCACTTGGAACAATCTTCCGTCGTAATGACCGCCAGAGCCTTCTACGATTCAGCTTTTTTTTCCTCAATTGAGTCAAAACGGTGTCCTCGGAGTGGTCATATGAATTTGCTAAATAGGTAAGTCAGGCGAATAAGGCGGTTGTGGCACGATATTAATTAAAAATGTGGCGAAGTGATCACGGATAACCAGTGCAATATGAGATGTTGCATTATTGCACTTCTTTGTTCATTAAATTCAGATATCGTAAAAATCGAAGAATTCTCTTGTAGAGCCTCAAATACTAACGAATATTTTAACTTGAAATTAGCATGGATGTCGCGAACAATACTACCAACTTACGAAAAACACGCGAAATATACATTAAAAACTCACTTTTCAATTTGGTCACAAACGATCAGGATGATAAGAGAAGTTGAAATCCGGTTGATTCGCGGACTGTCCGTCGCTGCAAGCCGCAACTTGAGTAAAATTTTAAATATCTTGATGAAACTTGGCACTTTAGTTCCTTCTTCTTCTTCTTAATTGGCGTTGACACCGCTTACGAGATCATAGCCGAGTCAAAAACCGCGCGCCAGTGGTTTCTTCTTTTCGCAAGGTGGCGCCAATTGGAAATCCCAAGTGAAGCCAAGTCCTTCTCCACTTGGTCCTTCCAACGGAGTGGTGGTCTTTCTCTTCCTCTGCTTCCCCCGGCGGGCCCAGCGTCGAATACCTTCAGAGCTGGAGTGTTTTCGTCCATCCGGGCAACATGACTTAGCCAGCGTAGCCGCTGTCTTTTAATTCGCTGAACTATGTCAATGTCGTCGTACATCTTGTACAGCTCAGCGTTCCATAGAATGCGATATTCGCCGTGGCCAATGCGCAAAGGACCGTAAATCTTTCGCAGAACCTTTCTCTCGAAAACTCTTAAGGTCGACTCGTCGGTTGTTGTCATCTTCCAAGCCTCTGCAACATATAGCAGAACGGCTTATAGAGTTTGGTTTTTGCTCGTCGAGAGAAGACTTTACTTTTCAATTGCCTACTCAGTCCGAAGTAGCACCTGTTGGCAAGAGTAATCCTGCGTTGGATTTCCAGGCTTACATGGTTGTTTGTGTTAATACTGGTTCCTAAATAGAAGAAGTTATCTACAACTTCAATGTTATGACTGTCAACAGTGACGTGAGAGCCAAGTCGCGAGTGCGACCACTGTTTCTTTGATGACAGGAGATATTTCGTCTTGCCCTTGTTTACTGCCAGACCCATTTGCTTTGCAGCCTGGAGAAAGCAGAACTAACGTAGCGGGTGTTGAGGCCGATGATATCAATGTCATCGGCATACGTCAGCAGCTGTACACTCTTATAAAAGATTGTACTGTTCGATTAAGTTCGGCAGCTCGAAATATTTTCTCCAGAAGCAGATGGAAGAAGTCGCACGATAGGGAGTCGTCTTGTCTGAAACCTCGTTTGGTATCGAACGCCTCGGAGAGGTCCTTCCCGATCCTAACGAAGCCTTGGGTGTTGCTCAACGTCAGTTTACACAGCCGTAATAGTTTTGCGGGGATACCAAATTCAGACATCGCGGCATAAAGGCAGCTCCTTTTCGTGCTGTCGAAAGCAGCTTTGAAATCGACGAGGAGATGGTTTGTGTCGATTCTCCTTTCACGGGTCTTTTCCAAGATTTGGCGCATGGTGAATATCTGGTCGGTTGTTGATTTGCCAGGTCTAACGCCATACTGATTAGGTCCAATCAGTGTGTTGACGATGGGCTTTAATCTTTCACACAATACGCTCGATAGAACTTTATATGCGATGTTAGGAGGCTTATCCCACGATAGTTGGCGCAGATTGTGGGGTCTCCTTTTTATGGATTGGGCATAGCTTACTTAAATTCCAATCGTTGGGCATGCTTTCGTCCGACCATATTTTGCAGAGAAGCTGATATATGCTCCTCTTCAGTTCTTCGACGTCGTGTTTGAATACCTCGACTGGCAATCCATTGAGCCCCGCCGCATTGTTGTTCTTCAGGCGAGTTATTGCTATTCGAACTTCTTTATGGTCGGGCAATGGAACGTCCGCTCCATAATCATAGATTGGGGAATCGGGTTCGCTTTCTCCTGGCGTTGTACGTTCACTGCCATTCAGCAGGCTGGAGAAGTTTTCCTCCATAATTTAAGTATGCATCGGTATCCTACAAGTGTATGCTTCGGTTTTGAAACCTTGTGTAAGCCGCCGCAGTTTATACTAGAATTTTCGAGCATTACCCCTGTTGGCCAGTTTATCAAGCTCTTCATACTCACGCATTTCGGCCTCTTCTTTTTCTTTCTGCAAATGCGTCTCGCTTCCCTCTTCAACTGTCGTTGTCTATCCTATCCTATACGCGTAGTGGTCGATCATAACGTTGCGAGGTAGACCGCCTGTTTTCTCTCCGTTGCGACATGACAATCCTCGTCGTACCTGCTGTTCTTTTGCACTTTCCAAAATCCATGGGTTTCGGTAGCAGCTGTACGTAAGAAGTTTGAAATGCCGTCCTACAGTTCTCTTAGATTATAGATTAGATTATCCTTCATCTGTCTGTTGTGATTGCAGCTTCTCGACGTCGAACCTTCCTTGTGTTCGTTGGCGTGCGCTTTTTGCTGCACAGAGGTGGGTGCGAATCTTGGCTGCAACAATATAGTGGTCCGAGTCGATGTTAGGACCTCGGAGCGTACGCACGTCTAGAACACTGGAGACGTGTCTTCCATCTATCACAACATGATCGATCTTGTTGGTGGCTTTTCGATCCGGAGATAGCCAGGTAGATTGATGTATTTTCTTGCGCTGGAATCTAGCATCACAGATAACCATATTTCGGTCCCCGGCGAAGTCGATCAGCCTCAACCTTTTGGGGAAGTTTCGTGGTGGAGGCTGAATATACCGACTGTAGTTCCAAAGATACCTTCTTTGCCGACCCTGTCGTTAAAGTCGCCAGGCACGATTCACTTGACATCGTGGCAGGGGCAACGCTCATAGGTGTGCTCTGAGCGCTCATAGAAAGCATCTTTGGTCACATCGTCCTTTTCTTCCGTCGGGGCGTGGGCTCAAATCAGCGATATGTTGAAGAACCTCGCCTTGATGTGTGTTGTGGCTAGACGTTTATTCACAGGAGTGAATGACAGTACTCGGCGACGGGGTCTCTCTCCCACGACGAGTCCCACACTTAACTTGCGCTCCTTTATTTGGCCGCTGTAGTAAATGCCACCTACCTGGACCTACTTGTCCTTGTCCTTGTCCCGTCCATCGCATTTCTTGGACGGCGGTGACGTCAGCCTTAATTTTCACGAGGACATCAACCAGCTGGGCAGCGGCACCTTCCCAATTAAGGGACCGGACATTCCAGGTGCATGCCCTTAATTCTTCGTCCTTATTTCGTTTGCCATGGTCGTCATAAAAAATGAGGTCACTCACCCGAGGCTGTTGTTTTTTCACCGGTATGATATTTTACGCACAATCCTGCGGAGGGGATTTTTAGCTTTCTCACTTTATCTCGCCTTCAAACGGATGTTCTTAGGCTACCCAGAGGATACGTGGTCAACGACCGGAAGTCGTGAGCTGCTTGAGTTATATGTAAAATAATCGTTTCTGGCCACTCCCAAGTGAATGGCGATCAGAGAACTTTCCTCACTTGCGTGAACTTCTACACATGACTCCATCCTCTTAGGAGGATGTGTCATATTGTATTAGGTTCCTTAACACAAAAAAAAATTTTGTTCATAGATGGGTGCAATCGGACCACTGCCACGCCCACAAATCGCCATTAACCGAAAACTTATAAAGTGTAACTAAGCACTCTATTAAGTTTAATGTACATATTTCCTAAGCTTCTAAATTTCCAGCAATCAACTTTGCTCAGCGTATATATTATAAGACCTTCTATCGACAGTGTGAAAATGGATGAAATCGGAAGATAATCAAATTAGATTTAATTTTACCACTTAAATGGTATGAAGGAGCTTTATGGGACCCGGTGTAAAAAGTGCGACTAAGACGAATAAATCTTTTCCGACAATGCGAGAAGGATATGATAATAAATTTCCCATTAAAAGCGCCGCGTTTGAGTGGCTTGTCCTCGGGCTTCTCAGTTACAACGTGAAATCGTGAAGCGAACAATAGAATCTACACGTGGATGATTTAAGCCGTACAAAACGAGCTCTAACAAGTGCGTTTAGTTGCGATTATAGCACCATTTTTTTAGCAAAAAATAGCAAAATTCAAAACTCTTTTGAAGTTGGACAAAAAATTTTGAAAAAATTCTCAAAAATGTTTTTTAAAGGGTGGAAAATAATGGATAAGTTTCAGCAAAATCTAAAGGGATCGGGTTCAAAAGTGGTCGATTTGGTATGGAATACCCCATATAAGGTTCATCCAATTAACGATGAATGCTTCCATTTGCGGTTAATAATTTCGAATGATAATTTCAATGAATGGAATGTCTCATTAAAAAAAAAAAAAAAAAATATTATTTATATGAACAAAATTTTTGTATTTTATTTGAGATTTGAGATGAAATTATTTACAAGGTTAAGAACATATAAATTTTTGAATTAAAATTATTAAAGAATACTTTATTTGGTCTCATATCCTATGGTCGATTGCAGTGAGGCGGTTAGCTACTCCGGTGTCCATTTCTTGTATGTATTAAGAATCGCAATTTTGAGGGTCGTAAGTTATTGTAAATTTTATGCAGATGTTATGTAATGACTCACAAACGTTAGCAAATCTTCCACTTTTGTGGGGTGATACCCTTCTCTCTTGCCATAACCTAAAATTCTCCACCAACGATACATCTACAAAGAAAATTTTGTTAATGGGGATTCATAATTTGCTTTTTTTTATACCTACGCTATTGCTACGATCTCTTAGCTATCTCCGCACTATTTTTTTATCCCAATCACTACTTTCTCTAGAGCTCAAATAAAAAAACAAAGTTGAATCCATTTTGATATTTAATTAGATTTGTTAGTTTAATGAAAATTTCGCACCAGTTTTGACACTTCCACATCTGTTGTGACCTAAAATGCGATCCAAAGCAAAGTGGAATTTAAAAACTATTGTGAATTGAAAATACATTACGATCTGCTTGCTATCGTATGTCATAAAGCCAAACACCGCATACGATTGACGTATCACGTAATTATTTTTCGTATGTTTGCCGATCCGTGCACGGATGTAACAATTCGACCTCTGTACGGACTGCTAATGGTATAATGTTCCCAACATATCGTATTGCATGTGAAGAACTCAATTTACTAGAAAATAATAAAATACAAAACCTGCTTATTCGTTTCCTATAAGGCAAAACAGATTCGACCTCGCTCACTCCCCATATAACGGTACTGTTCAAAACTACTAAAATGCGCCAAAAACGTACAAATTAACGATGGGCGTGTCATCGCACACTTTTTGGTGAACTTTTCATACACATATTACGTAAAATGATTTTCATTTGTCCAGAATGAAATTTGAATTTCCCATCCCTTGGTTTATAGTTTCCTCATAGGCACTTAAACTTTGATTAAGTTTATAATGAATCAACGAATGTTTAACTCTCTCGAAACAGTTTTAATATCCAGTTCAGGAAACACCTGAAGGCATGTTCGGTTACAACCGTTGTTTACTTGTTTTTTAATAAAGTTTTTCCAGCACCTGTTTTGACAGGTCACAGGTCAATTAAAATCTCTTCCTTGACACATAGATGGCGCTACTATATTTAAATCTGTGGCAACATCCCCCGCAACAAATTCTATCACAGCGCCTTTTCAGATGTTGGGGTGAATTAGAGTGACAAGTGCCACTGAACAAATACTATTCTAGCAACTTCTGACGCTACCAGACGCTAACGCATAAAACATGAGTTCAACAAGTTTATTGAAGCACAGAATATATATAAATAAAAACGTTCATTATGAAGGTTAAAATTTCTAAATCTTATTGTGTTTTATAGAGTTCTTTAATCCCATCGCAGTAATAAAGCCTTGCCGCTAAAATTGGTGACCCTGACGTGGTTCCTGTGGATTGCGTCAAACTAACCCCAATAGTATCCACGTATAGGTACAACAAAATTTACTCTTGATCGTTCACCTGTTCGCCATGAGTAAAATCAGCAAGACCAATGAGTAGCAGAGACGCAGCAACAGCGGCGAGACGACCTGTTGTTACAGGTTCTTTGTTATCCGAAGACGCTCAGCACGTGCTTTTCAGTGACAAAGCAACTTGCATTCCAGTCACAGAAAACAGACCATCTGATGCAAACATTAATTTCAATGCGGTACAAGGCAACTTTAACAATCACTATCCGCATCGCACCGTCCAGCCTAATAACGATGCACAAATTATGGCAGTCACACAACTCATACTCCCTCCCTCCCTGAAGTCTGGACCAACGATCCCGAGCTCCGGTTCATTCAAGTGGAGACACAGCTGGGGTCGCGAAATGTCAGGAAAGAAAATACTATGTCCCAGGCAGTCGTCGTCGCCTTGGAGACGGAAGTACTCAAGAAGGTATCGGACATCATCAGGGCACAACCAGTTCAATGTAAGTACAACTATTTAAAAAATAACCTCATTAAACGTTTCATTGATTCAGTTGATCGCCAGTTGTACAAGCTGTTAACAGAGCTTGAATTCGGGAATCGGAAGCCTAGCCAGCTTCTCAGGTAGATGAAGACCCTGACTGCCAACAGAGCATCAGAAGAGCTTCGTGTCTAGAATTCTCAAGGCCGTTTGGAATAGCACGCTTGATCGAAGCTGCAAACAGTGCCAGAGAAAATAACCACCACGATACTCCCCGAGGGGCCAGTCCGCATGAGCAGGTTGGAGTAAACTCCAAGAACTCCTGCTCCCTGTTATATCAGAATTAAGTCTCCGGTCAGACCTCGTAGCCGAAGCTATTTACAGTTGAGCTTCCATACGGTTCTGGACTGGTGGTCAGGGATTGGACCCCATAAACACATCACAAACACACACCATTCATGCCAAATTTTACCCTAATTCCCAGCTAATCGCTTTCGCCGCTTAACCCTAACTTGGGCACCAACATTTTACTACGATTTCGGGCACTATTTACATTTGTAAATCCGTACATTTTTATATGTTATTTTAGAGAGAAGTTGATACTCCGTAAAAATCTAATAATTAAAGAGAGAAAGAGAGTAACTTTTAAGAATAATATTTGTCTTGCTGGACACATGCTAGTGAAAATAATAGCTATTTCAAAAATCGAATATTTACATATGTAAATAGTGACCAAGTTAGGGTTAAACAATTCACGCGCAAACGACCCTAACTGTTCTGTATTCCGACTAGTGGAGATCACATCACTAACATCTAATTGCTAATCAGTCCAGCTAATCCGCATACAACCCAGATCCTTAATGTCCGAGTACATCGGGCATTCTGCAATTAAATGCGATCAATCCTCTACCCCCGCCCCACAAAAATACCCCGACCTATCCAATAGGTGCCTCTGATCCAAAAATTTCATTCATAAGCAGAATCCCAGACGTAAACAAAATCTGAATACTGGGTTATCCTCAACGAACCCATCGTCCCGAATGTACGCGAAGGTCACTCGGCCATTAGGACTATTAATCCAACGTTCTTGCCACCTACACCTAACCCTATCATCTAGAAACCTCTGGCTCTCTAGATATCCCAATTATCCTCCTCTGTCCTTAAGCAGCACTGCAACCGTTATCCCGCCCGCTCTAGTTCAGACCGCATGCGACGTCGGAACATAAGAAGAAGGACGTCCGCATACGCACAACACTTGCAGAGTGGTTCGAGCTGCCCAAGCAGAATGCCCATCATATGGTTCCAAATATTAGGACCACAGATGGAACCCTGCGAGAAGCCACCAAGAACTCCAATCTCCATTCATGCCGACAAGATTGGACTTTCTATCCGAAAAATAACTCCGCCAAGGCATATTTTCGGGACAACCAAGCTCCCCCAGCCGTTCCACCACTCGATCCCAGCTTAGGTAGTCAAAAGCCGTCTTGAAGTTCTCCCTCTCTTCCCCTGATCCCAAACTGCCTATCCGCGGGGTATGTGGTCGGATGTCTGATGTTAGCACCTAAAGCCGTTCCACAATTACTCTTTCTAGCACTTTTCCAAATACTGGAAGGAGAATCGAGAATCCCTCCTGATCTTATCAGGGGATTTCAGGAGAGGAACAACCACTCGCGTGGAAAATATGCCTCCCAGACGCACTTATTTTAAAAGGCCTCCAGGTGTTCCGGAATGAACTTTCACAAGCTTTTTCACATCTCTACGTTCAAACCATCAAAACATGAGGACAGTTTAAGCCTAACCAGGCCAAAGGCGTACCCAAACTAATGGAGGGACAGGCACCTCTTGTGCTTGAGGTACCTGCACCTCCGACCTGGGAAATAACGCACCTAACAGAACCCCCACACACTCTCTCCACGACGATAACAGAGTGTCAGCGACGCAAAGATAGGTGACATCCTCCCTCCTACGACCGCGGCAGATCCTATAGACTTGACCTCAGGGGCCGTTCTTATTCTCCCTAACAAAACTCCTCCAATCTTTAACTTTCACTATCATTTCCTTATACTACCTATCCGCCCAACTGCATTCATATCAAAGCTGGGACAGCCTATCAGAATTGGACCGTCAGGCGCGTTGAAACTTTCGCCTCAAAAGCTTGACAGTCCTCCTCTTCAAGGTTAACTCACGCGTCCACCATTTAACCTTACTAGTCTTATAACTTTCACACCTCCTAAGTACCCTATCATTTAACCCCAAAACTACCCCATAAAGACCTGCAAGTTGCTCCTCCACCCCCAACTTTTCAAAATCTCTAAGTGGTACACTAGATACCGCTTCCCTAACCGAGAGTCCGTATTGGTTCCAGTCAGTATCAGTGGTACGCCATCACCGCAAGACGAGGGAGGGGATTGAGGGGTAACCATAATTTTAATCAAATTATGGTCGCTCAATCCCCATCCTCCCTTAACCTCCCATCTAACTCTGAAAGCCCTACTTGCTGCCTCATTCATAAGCGTCACGTCAGTGTCGCTCACGACCCCACGCCCGTCGAACGTATACCATTCGCTGAGCTCATTCAAAATGTGGAGGCTATTAGCCACCACTCATTTGCTTAATGCCTCGCCTCGGCTACGGCTTTGGTATCCAGACGAGTGCCGCGGTACCTTACTAAACTACATCGAGGACGAGGCATTCGCATTCAGCCTTAGGATAAATGGGCTACTACTCGCAAGTAGTAGTAGCTTATCCATGTAGCCCAGGTAGGGCTCTAGGGGCTCGCTATACTTACAATATAAACTAGCAACAATCATCCTGCCGAACTTAACCTCTATCGGGACACATACACCCAGTTGTGAAGAATCCACAAGCATGCAATCGTAGCTTGGATTATTCACAACTATTGCGGCGTTAGCTCTAAGGTCCGGGCATACCTTAAAACCCCCAGAAAGACCCCGAGGGCTTCTGGAGTAAAGCAATACCACACCACGATTGATGTAGCACCTATCTGCCTCTAAGAGAGTGGACATCAACTTGTCCGTACCCTCAAGGACGACATTGATGCTACCATAAGCGGTTACCCTCCAGGGACGACTAATTGGTCGCACCTCGTGGACGCTCACTCCAAGTGAAGGACCTATCTCCTAGACCACCTTTTTATCACTTCCTTAGGGGAAGGTGCAGGCCCTTTACTTCTGACCACGATCGACCGGGTCTTCAAAGGCTTCGGCCTCACCGGAGCGATTGCTTCCAGCACAGATGTTGGAGAAGTGCCTGCCACTACTTCGTTTAAAGGCGTCTACTTGACCGCAAAGATGGGAATTCTCGGTAAAAACCGTCATCAGGAACGCCTCATATTTTGAACAACAACGCCTTCGCAGTCCCTACATCGATATTCTTGTCATCGAATAGCAGCTCATTCAATGCCCCCGTTATCCCCTTGGCAGCCGCCACAAGGCTGACTGCGCCACCCCCAGTTACAGTCACTCCCCGCAAAAAATCCCGCGTACCCTTTTTATTGGCACTCGAAACATTAGTGCCCGCTTTCGTAGCACCCTCCTTCCCGACGCCCACTCCTTTTCCCACCGTACTAGCCGGATGAGCTTTCACAGCGGTGGCTACGCTCCTACTATCGCTCCCTCCCGCATTACGCCACGACCCCCTCCCTTTCTCAGCGGTGGCCATATTGGCACTCCCACCGCAACTCTCGCTCCCACCCTCACGTTCGCTCTCTTGCCGCGGCGATCCCGTACGCGCCTTACGCCGCGGTGGGGACCTTAACGGAAATCCTGTCACTTCCCCCTCGCTATCCGTCGTGGAATCCGCCATCCCCATAGAAGATGCGACTCAGTAACAGCGACCACCCAAGCGGTCGATTATTGCGTGCTCGCCGTGGCACTGCCCACAACTCCAACCAGTAGTCGGACTGCCGCTGGCCGGACAATGTCTCCGTAACGGTCCTGAGTCGACCGATGTGGTGCTGAACCGAATCCCACCGTGGGCTAAACGGTTCACTTTACTACCGTGGGTCCTCGCGGGAGTCACAATCTCTAACGCTGGACAGATATTAGCACCTCTGGGCAATTCTGTCCAGATCCTCCTGACACGGAACCAAATAAGCGCCAGATGCTCAGAACAGTACTATTGTCGGGTAGTCCAGTCATGCTTTCACTGGAACCGTGCGAAAATTCCGCCAATAACAACAACGCGGATGAACACGTTGCCTGTTATTACCTAGTAATAATATAACTACTCACCGCTATATTACGCCCAGTAAATGCACAAAAATGTGTACCCGCATAAAACACTCGCGGTCACTAACCTTCGCACCCAAAAATCGCACAAGCAAATTCGCCGACCGCTACGCACACGCGCCAGGCAATAACGGTGTCAGTTAAATCGCGTAAAGAAATTACCGCACAAAAGAAAAAACACTTATAAATCACAACGATGCGCATGCAAGTCTATCCGCGTCGACAATCAACTAATGAATGGGTTACTGTTGACAGTCATAACTTCGAAGTTGTAGATACTCAAGTCTATTCAGAAACCAGTATAAAACCAACAACAACGTCAGCCTCAAAATCCAACGCAGGATATCTCTTGCCAACAGGTGCTACTTCGGGCTAAGTTGGCAATTGAGAAGTAAAGTCCTCCCTCAGTGAACAAAAAACAAACCCTATAAGTCACTCATTATTCCCGTCCTGCTATATGGTGCAGAGGCATATACATTATGTTCACAATATCTGATGAGTCGACGTTGGGAGCTTTCGAGAGAGAAAGTTCTGCGAGGGATTTATGGACCTTTACGCTTTGGCCACGGCGAATATAGCATTCGATGGAACGATGAGCTATACGATGTCGTAGTTCAGCGAATTAAAAGATAGCGGCTACGCTGGCTAGGTCATGTCGCTTGAATGGACGAGAAGACTCCAGCTCTGAAAGTATTCGACGCAGTACCCGCCGTTAAAGCAGAGGAAGAGGAAGGCCTCCATTCCGTTGGAAGGACTAGGTGGAGAAGGTCCTGCCTTGGCTTGGAATCTCCAGTTGGCACCACCTTGCGAAAAGAAAAAACGACTGGCGCGCTGTTGTTAACTCGGCTATAACCGCGTAAGCGGTTTCCATGCCAGTAAAGAAGAAGAAATCTGCCTGAAGAACTTTAGTTATGTGTGATTGGGGAAAAACGTGAAATATATTTTCTGATTCCCGCAAGATGGTCAGGTAATTCGTCAAATTCGTTCGATGTGCTAAGTGGTCCGATTTGTCTCAAACTGCTACATTTTCGTCAATAACTGGTATGTAGATGGATTGTGTAAAATTAATAATTGTGTTGTCGTATCCCTGAATACGCAAGAGTGGTAAAATAGCTTTGTAAAGGTGGAAAAAAGAATAAGCAAGCAGTCTATTAAAATTGGGCATCCTAGTCATTTTCTCCGTAAAGACTTTTGTAAATTTATTGCCAGCTTTTATTGGCCCTAACATAAACTTAAGCTCCTGATTGGCAAAACCTCTTAAGTTTTACCGATAAGTTTTCATCCTGATAAGATAAGATAAATAATTGAGGAATGCACTGCGACCTTAGGTCTATTGTGCCCTCTCCCAACTCACAGGGACTCGCCTAGTCCCAGCATATTGATGAAGTCCAATACCCGCTGGGTGCTAGCGAGGCGATGTGATCCCTATCCGGAAACATAGATCCAAGGGCCTTCGACCTGCGCCTACGGACTGTGATGAAGTCGATTAGCAGGTGCTCCGAGGTTTCAGGCTTCCTGTCGCAAAACCGATAGTTAGCACAAGATGATAGGCCCGTGTTAGCCAAATGCCCTTTCAACCTGCAGTGGCCGGTTTAAAATGCGAGCAGGAGCTTGAATTTGTTTCTTGGGAGGTTTATTAACGATTTGAATCTCTTCTGGTTATACTCCCAACTGACAAAGCCTTTCCCTGCACACTCTTTCTTCCTTGCGGAGCAGCTCCTTCACAGTATGGGGGCCCACCCCAGTGAACGGTTCGGGCCCAACCATATTGGTAGAGGCTGCAGAGCGAGCAAGCTGGTTAGCCAGTTCGTTGCCGGCAATACCCCTGTGACCAGGCACCCAGATCAGGTGCACCTGGTTCTTTTCAGCTGGTTGTTTAGCCATTTTATCTCTATACACCGACTTATAGCCAAGACTTCGGCCTGAAAAATGCTCGGAAAGCTTCCCATCGGTATGGAGAGCTTGGTACGCGGACCTGCAATACCCGCACCTATTCCTCCTGACGTTTTCGAGCCGTCGGTGTACCACCTCAATGTGCTATCCCTTAGCATTTGCTCAAGAGTGGGGTCGTTCCACTCACTCTCGCTACCGAAAGTAACCTTAAACCTCTTCGTGAAGTGAATTGTTTTGGTAATGCCGTCCTTTGGGAGGAGGGCAATAGGAATGTCGCCTTTTATCCTCTTCATCCTCTGGGACGAGATTATCTTGACTTTGCCACATTCCTCTGCTGTTATCTGCAGAAGTGAGTGCTTGGCTACTTAACCTATCATTATATGGATTGGTGTGAGTTCCAACAGGACCTCCAGAGCGTTATCGGTCCCACAATCATGGTGTACAGCCACATAACGATCCTTGGCTTACAGTCCCAGGATTTACCCGCCAGCCGTTTGCACACCATTAATGCTTTTGTTGCTTTGACTTACGTTAGGTTCACATGCTGCTTCCACTGCAGGGTAGAATCCAGCATAAAACCCAGGTATTTAACCTTCCATCTCTCTGCCCCCAAGTGTGAGATTTCTCAGGCCAGGTAGGGACCCGCACCTTGTGAAAGGGACTACGGTTGTCTTTGAGGGGTTGATATCTAATTCAACTCCCCTGCACCACCCCTTTGCCAGATTTAGACCTCGTTGCACTAGGTCACAGAGAGTATCCTCAAATTTGCCTCTTGCTATTATCACAATGTCGTCCGCATACCCGCATACCCACGGATCCCATTGTCAGTTAGCAGAACAGTTCGTCCGCGACAAGGCACAGTTCGTCCACGACAAGGCTCCATAGTAGTGGTGATAGCACACCTCCCTGTGGGCAGCATCTTGTCGCACCCAGACGAATCTTTGTTTCATATACTGTGGTCTTGGCGATCCTGGTGCACAGCACGGCCTCTAGCCATCTACGCACCGGTGCTGTCACTTTCCTTCTCTCCAGCGCCTTTGCTACACTCTTGTGAGATGTGTTGTCGAAGGCACCTTCGATGTCTAAGAATGCGCATATCATCACCCCCCCCTTTCTGCAGTAAACTCTCTATCTCCGAGGTACAAAGTCGTACTGGTGGATTTTCCCGCTCCGAACAAGGTGAGGTAGCAGAAGCTGTTCACCCTGTTGCAAAAGCGCTTGGAAGATGCCGTCCACCCCGGGAGACTTGAATTTTTCGAACGAGGCCATTGCCCACTTGATCGAGTCCGCAGTGACTAATTGCCTAGCGGTTACCCAATACGAGCGGGATGGCCTATGTTCGCTCAGAGGTAGACATTGGTCTACCGGAATGGTCTCCGGGAAGTGAGCACGCAGAAGCTCTGTCGCTCTGTCCTCCGCGCTGTTCGTAAAAGTCCCGTCACTTGTTTTGATAGCTAGCTCCATGTTAGTCTTCCCACTAGCCAGAGCCTTGTGCAGCCGCGCCGCTTCTGGTGTGGAGGAGACCTTTTCACAAAAGCTCCTAAAGCTAGCTTGTTTTGTTGACCTTATCTCCTTATTGTGGAGGGTTAGGTGGCTCCTGTACTCTTCCCAGACCCCTGTACGTTTTGCCTTATTGAATAGGCTACGTACCTTCTTACTGAGGTCTGCAAGCTTCCTTGTCCACCTGGAACAGTTGCGCCTATCTGTGGGCACTATTAGGGGGCAGCTACCGTTGTAAGCTTAAGTGATAGACCCGTTCACGTATGTATATTTTCTATACATTTTATATCAAAGCACACAAGCACGCACGAGTGTTCTATTCTATCGAATTTGGGCTCTCTAGCTGGGCTCTAAGCTACCGGGGGGGTCGGCAGGTCGCGGATAGCCGAACGGCCTGTAGTAGCAGGTCAATTGCGAAATAATTTAAAACGAATAAGCAATCCCCGACGATGAGCGGCAGAAGTGGAGGATGCGGCATAAAAGCTTGCAGATCTGCTGAAGCTCCTGTGACTGTGGCGAATCGACACCGTCTCACAGAAATACGTTTACGGGCGGCTTCCTGGTCAGCGTCTGCTCATCATGTTAGGTGCGGGTGTCATCTGGGAGTACCTCAAAGTGTCAACAGCAATTTCTCTGCTGGCGGGATGAAGAGGGTGATGTGAGCATGCTCTGCCGATGTGTCTGCTGCGGTGTGTATCAGGAACCAGCCCCACGGGCCCTGGTCAAGGAGTGTGCATTGGACGCAGGAGTAGTAGCCTACGTTGCCCCGGGCGAGCGCCGGTCCGTCCGTGTTTTTCGGGATTGGTAAAGCCAAGAGCAGGTCTCAGGGAACAGGGGTAGGGGTAGTGTCCCCGAGGGTACACCCGTTCCTGTTTATTTCGGCCCGCAACATTTTTGGGATCATAGGAGACAGCAGCACTGAAAGCCTGAGCGATGATGGTAATAAATTGCAAAACTCCCCCCGAAGTGCGACTATTGCGGAAGCAGATCCCTTCAAAAGGGCACCAAAATTGGGTAGGTCCCCGATTAAAAACCTTGGTGTTGACAAACCTTTAAGAGCGAGGTCGTCACCACCAGCGTTGGGTGACACCACTCCCCTGGCAAAAGCGATGCAACCTCGTGGAGACTGTATGGCTGAACTAGGGGAAGCGATTAAGAAGTTGATCGAAACAATGCGCCCACCACAGTGGTCTATCAATAGCGCCATGAGAGATCTTCTTGGTGTGATAGTTAAGCTACACGCAAGTGTTCAGGAGGAGCACATGGCAAACAAGGAAGCACGTTGTAGTTTTTTAGTAAAGGAAACCACCACAGAGAATACACCCAAGAGGCCTCGAGTCGAAATACAGCCAAAGCGAAGAACACCGCCGAAAAAAAATAAAACTTGCCATAAGGAATGGCCGAACAAAATGGAAGTTCCCCTAAGCAAGGAAGCAAAGTGCGACAACCCAGTCAGAAGCAAGGAGACAGTATTGGGAAAACAAGATGGCTGGATCACGGTTAAACATAAACAACCAAGGAAGACACCACATAAGCCGCCACCCCGTCCCGATGCAATAGTAATAGAAAAAAACGGGAACATGTCATATAGCGAAATCCTCAGGACTGTCAGAAAGAATGATTCGTTGCAAAAATTAGGGGAAAATGTGACCAAGATAAGAAAGACGGCAAGAGGCCAAATTCTGTTAGAGCTGAAAGAGGGCCAGATGAAGAGCACGGGGGTCTTCAAGACCGAAATAAGTAAATTACTTGGAGAAAATGCGCAAATAAAAGCTCTAACTCACGAGGTTCTGGTAGAAATAGGTGATCTTGATGAAATCACAACGAAAGAGGACATCACTGAGGCAATACGGCTACAAGTAAACGAGTTGAGGCATTTTGATATAAATTCGATTAAGAGCATCAGAACGGCATACCTAGGAACCCAAACTGCCGTGGTAAGTCTACCCGCGTTGGAAGCAACAGTACCTCTTGATGCACACAAGTTGAAAATAGACTGGGTAGTGTGCAGAATAAGGGTGAAGCAAAACCTCAGGAGGTGTTTCAGATGCCTTGAATACGGACATCTGGCGAAAGCATGCAACAATCCAGATGACAGGAGCGAGTGCTGTGTCAAGTGTGGAGATACTGGACACTTTGCGAAGTCGTGTAATAAAAACCCGTCATGCAGTGCTTGTAAGAAAAAGGGCAGGGAAAACATCGACCACCAAATAGGAAGCAAAAAGTGTCCTCTCTATCAAGAGGCGTGTAAAAACATCAAAAGATGAGAGTCATGCAACTCAATCTAAACCACTGTGAGGCTGCACAAGAGCTTCTTAAACAGACGGTTTACGAGGAAAAGGTCGATGTTGCTATACTTTGCGAACAGTACAAAAATATAAGCGGAGCGACATGGATCTCTGACAACACAAACAAATCTGCAATATGGGCTTGTGGAGGGGAAATGTTTCAGAGCAAACCGCTATCAGGGAAATCTTTTTACACACGCGCGAAAATCTGTGAGATCAATTTTTATAGCTCCTACATACCGTCAAGGAGGAGGATGGGGTCATGTGTAGAAGTTCACGCAAGTGAGGAAAGTTTTCTGATCCCCATTCACTTGGGAGTGGCCAGAAACGATTCTTTTACATATGACTCAAGCTGCTCACGACTTCCGGTCTTTGACCAAGTATCCTCTGGGTAGCCTAAGAACATCCGTTTGAAGGCGAGCTAAAGTGAGAAGGCGAAACACCACTGCATAGGGTTGTGCGCTGGGTTTGGGACGCGCCACGTAAAAAAACACCCCCAATGAAAAAGCACAAATAGCCTCGGATGAGAGCCCCTCCTTTTAACGACGACCATTGCAAACGAAATAAGGACTATGATTTGAGGGCATGCACCTGGAATGTCCGGTCCCTTAATTGGGAAGGTGCCGCTGCCCAGCTGGTTGATGTCCTCGTAAAGATAAAGGCTGACATCACCGCCGTCCAAGAAATGCGATGGACGGGACAAGGACAGAGACGAGTAGGTCCTTGTGACATTTACTACAGTGGCCATATAAAGGAGCGCAAGTTTGGTGTTGGATTCGTGGTGGGAGAGAAACTCCGTCGCCGAGTACTATCATTCACTCCGGAGAATGAACATCTAGCCACAATCCGCATCAAAGCGAGGTTCTTCAACATATCGCTGATTTGCGCCCACGCCCCGACGGAAGAGAAGGACGATGTGACCAAAGATGCCTTTTATGAGTGCTTGGAGCGCACTTATGAGAGATTCCCCCGCCACGATGTCAAAATCGTGCTTGGCGACTTCAATGCCAGGGTGGGCAAAGAAGGTATCTTTGGCACTACGGTCGGTAAATTCAGCCTCCACGAGGAAATATCCCCAAATGGGCTGAGGCTGATCGACTTCGCCGGGGCCCAAAATATGGTTATCTGTAGTACTAGATTCCAGCATAAGAAGATACATCAAGCTACCTGGCTGTCTCCTGATCGAAAAACCACCAACCAGATCGATCATGTTGTGAGAGACGGAAGACACGCTCCAGTGTTTTAGATGTGCGTGCGCTCCGAGGTCCTAACATCGACTCGGACCACTATATTGTTGCAGCCAAAATTCGCACCCGCCTCTGTGCAGCAAAAAACGCACGCCAACAACCACAAGGATGGTTCGACGTCGAGAAGCTGCAATCACAACAGAAGCCGAACGTTTTTCTACTCGGCTTGCACTCCTGCTCTCTGAGAGCACTCGGCAACAACTCGGTATAATTGAACTGTGGGACGGCATTTCAAACTCCTTACGTACAGCTGCAACCGAAACCATTGGCTTTCGGAAAGTGCAAAAGAACAGCTGGTACGACGAGGAGTGCCGTTCGCAGCGGAGAGAAAACAGGCTGCCTACCTCGCAACGTTACGATCGACCACAACACGTGCGGGATGGGATAGATACCGAGAGTTGAAGAGGGAAGCGAGACGCATTTGTAGATAAAAAAAGAAAGAGGCCGAAATGCGTGAGTACGAAGAGCTTTATAAGCTGGCCGACAGGGGTAATGCTCGAAAATTCTACGAAAAGATGCTGCGGCTTACAGAAGGTTTCAAGACCGGAGCATACCCTTGTAGAACCCCTCAAGGTGATCTAGCCACCGATGCCCAGAGCATACTTAAATTATGGAGGGAACACTTCTCCAGCCTGCTGAATGGCAGTGAACGCACAACACCAGGAGAAAGCGAACCCGATACCCCAATCGATGACGATGGAGCAGACGTTCCATTGCCCGACCATGAAGAAGTTCGAATAGCAATTGCCCGCCTGAAAAACAACAAAGCGGCAGGGGCCGATGGATTGCCGGCCGAACTATTCAAACACGGCGGCGAAGAGCTGATAAGATGCATGCATCAGCTTCTTTGCAAAATATGGTCGGACGAAAGTATGCCCAACGATTGGAATTTAAGTGTGCTATGCCCAATCCACAAAAAAGGAGACCCCACAATCTGCGCCAACTACCGTGGGATAAGCCTCCTCAACATCGCATATAAGGTTCTGTCGAGCGTATTGTGTGAAAGATTAAAGCCCACCGTCAACAAACTGATTGGACCTTATCAGTGTGGTTTTAGACCTGGTAAATCAACAACCGACCAGATATTCACGATGCGCCAAATCTTGGAAAAGACCCGTGAAAGGAGAATGACACTCACCACCTCTTCGTCGATTTCAAAGCTGCTTTCGACAGCAGGAAAAGGAGCTGCCTTTATGCCGCTATGTCTGAATTTGGTATCCCCGCAAAACTAATACGGCTGTGTAAGCTGACGTTGAGCGACACGAAAAGCTCCGTCAGAATCGGGAAGGACCTCTCCGAGCCGTTCGATACCAAACGAGGTTTCAGACAAGGCGATTCCTTATCGTGCGACTTTTTCAACCTGCTTCTGGAGAAAATAGTTCGAGCTGCAGAACTCAACAGAGAAGGTACAATCTTCTATAAGAGTGTACAACTGCTGGCATATGCCGATGATATTGATATCATCGGCCTCAACACCCGCGCCATTAGTTCTGCTTTCTCCAGTCTGGACAAGGAAGCAAAAGAAATGGGTCTGGCAGTGAACGAGGGCAAGACGAAATATCTCCTGTCATCAAACAAACAGTCGTCGCACTCGCGACTTGGCACTCACGTCACTGTTGACAGTCATAACTTTGAAGTTCTATATAATTTCGTCTATCTTGGAACCAGCGTACACACCACCAACAATGTCAGCCTAGAAATCCAACGCAGGATAACTCTTGCCAACAGGTACTACTTCGGATTAAGTAGGCAATTGAGAAGCAAAGTCCTCTCTCGACAAACAAAAACCAAACTCTATAAGTCACTCATAATTCCCGTCCTGCTATATGGTGCAGAGGCTTGGACGATGTCAACAACGGATGAGTCGACGTTGCGAGTTTTCGAGAGAAAGGTTCTGCGAAAGATTTATGGTCCTTAGCGCGTTGGCCACGGCGAATATCGCATTCGATGGAACGATGAGCTGTACGAGATATTCGACGACATTGACATAGTTCAGCGAATTAAAAGACAGCGACTACGCTGGCTAGGTCATGTTGTCCGCATGGATGAAAACACTCCAGCTCTGAAAGTATTCGACGCAGTACCCGCCGCGGGAAGCAGAGGAAGAGGAAGACCTCCACTCCTTTGGAAGGACCAAGTGGAGAAGGACCTGACCTCGCTTGGAATATCCAATTGGCGCCAAGTAGCGAAGAGAAGAAACGACTGGCGCGCTGTTGTTGACTCGGCTATAATTGCGTAAGCGGTGTCTACGCCAGTAAAGAAGAAGAAGACATACCGCCAAGCATATCGCAAATTAATTTCGAGAAAATCCTGGACGAACTAGTCAGAGAAAGTCTGTCTACTACAAGAAACGTGATAGCAGGCGATTTTAATGCATGGGCGGTGGAGTGGGGTAGTATCTGCACAAATAGACGTGGAGATGCTCTGCTAAAGGCCTTCTCGTCGTTAGACATGGTATTACTAAATACCGGAAATCAAAATACGTTCGAGAAGAATGGTCGGGGATCGGTCATTGACATTACCTTCGCTAGCAGTTCTATAGCAAGGACAACAAGGTGGCAGGTGTGCAACATATATACACACAGTGACCATAATGCTATTATGATCGAAATCGAACCCTTGGTGCACAATCGAAGGAATATGTCCACTAAGAATGTACAGTGAAAAGGATGGAAGATGGAAACCATGAACGTTGAGAGCACGCAATTACGCGGATGCTTTAAGACAAAACGTAGCGATCTCAAAAAAGCAATCAAAAAAAGTAAATCCTACTGCTTTAAAGAACTCTGCGGAAAAATCGACGAAAACCCATGGGGTGACGCTTATAAGCTGGTAATGGCGAAGATTAGAGGTGCAAAGGACAAGCACCAATATGCGCAGCACTACTGAAAGCTATTGTGGAAACTCTATTCCCTACACAGCCACTGGAGAATCGAACGGCGCGAGCGCAAGAACCTGCTGATTCGGAATGTACAATAGTCACTGATGTGGAGTTAATAGAAACGGCAGAGAGATTTGGCAATGCCAAAGCACCAGGTGTGGATGGTATCCCAAATAAGGCTTTAAAGATTGCTATTAAGCACAACGCGAACCCCTTTGCTGAATTGTTTACGCAGTGCTTACAAAAAGGTGTCTTCCCGAAAATCTGGAAAAAGCAAAGACCGGTCTTGTTGCAGAAGCTACATAAACCAGCAGGAGAGCCCAATTCATAGCGACAGCTCTGTATGCTGAATACGGCCGGCAAGATACCATAGCGGATAATCTGTGCACGATTAGAGCTGCATCTAGAAAAGGAAGGAGAAAAAGGTCTGTCTGACAACCAATATGGATTCCGTAAACAGAGATCCACCACTGATGCGATTAAAAAGCTTACAGACATAGCTAACAAGGCAATAGAGGGTAAAAGATGACTGTATGGTACTAAGAAATACTGCGCAGTAGTCACATTTGACGTTAAAAATGCGTTCAACTCGGCATAGTGGCCACATATCATAAGTGCACTGGAACGCAACAAAACCCGGGTTTACCTGGTTAGGATCATATCCAGCTATTTGTCTGACCGTTTGTTAGTGTACGATACGGATGACGGACAAAAAACATATAGTGTTACGGGCGGAGTTTCACAAGGTTCCGTGCTTGGCCCATTGTTGCGGAACGTTTTGTACGACGGGGTGCTGCGTCTCCCTCTCCTTAGGCAGGTACAGATAATCGGTTACGCGGATGATATTGCCATAACAGTAGTAGCAAAAGAACTGGGACAACTTGAGTACCTCTGCAATCAAGCGGCGTTAACGATCAAAGAGTGGCTCACAGCAACAAAACTTCAACTTGCTGGGCAAAAAACTGAAGCTGTCCTGATCACAAGCAGGAAAAAGCTCGAAGACATAAAATTAAATATTGACGGCCGCAGTATAATGACCCAGAAGGCACTAAAGTACCTAGAGTGCTTACTGACAATAGACTTAGCTACAAGACGCACATCGGAAAAGGTATGTGAGAAAGCAGCGCGGGTAACGGCCGCCCTATCAAGAATAATCCACCAATGTTGGCCGGTGGACCAAGCCAAAATAGGCGAGCGCTATTGGCCAAGGTGAGCCAATCAATTCTGATGTACGCGGCGCCCTTATAAGGACCAGCACTACATCAAAAGAAGTATACTAAGAAAGTGAAATTTTCAATGCGGCTCAGTGCCATAAGAGTCACGTGTGAAGCGGTTGGGGTTTTAGCAGGCATCGTGCCACTAGAGATAATGGCCACGGAACTCAAAAGAGTATATGACAGGTCTACAAGACTGGGTAGGCGACTAACAGCTGAAGAGCGGAAGGAAGGGAGGTTAACAAGCCTCAATGAGTGACAAGGACGGTGGGATGCAGCTACGACGGGCAGATGGACCCACACGCTAATTAGAAATGCACAAGCATGGGTAGAAAGAAAACACGGAGAAACAGATTTTTGCCTGACGCAGTTTTTGACGGGACACGGGCTTTTTAGAGAGTATCTCTATAAATATGGACACGACGACGGGACGAATTGTTCCTTCTGCAACAGCAGCGGAGAAAACGCACTGCACATCTTCTTTTTCTGCCGACGGTATGAAAAGGAAAGAGCCGATCTACAGAAGTTGATAACGGAACAAGTGACACCGGATAATATAGTGCGGGTTATGACTGAGTAGGTCTGAATGACGTGATTGACGAGCCGAATGGCTAAGCTTGGCTCCACGATGTAATGCTTAACGGCAGTTCCGTGGGGCAAATAAACAAGCAAAGACAATGGAGCTAAGGGTTTAGTACGTAGCCGTATTGGTCTCTGCACATGCGGCCAATATGAATCGTGCATACAGTCCGAAAAAATGGCGGTATCTTTCGAAGATTCCCCCTCCAAGCTCAAAAAAAATAAAACAAATGTAATTATGTGTGCGTGTAAACAAATTTGCAAGAATCATACGCATAATAGTTGCCAATTTGTCGACCTGCAATATACATATGTATGTAAATATGTACACTCAGTGCTTCATGCAAAATTTCCGTTGACAACCAATGCCGAAGCTCGAATGCTCGAAGAACTGAGGTGACGACAAAGCGTCCAATCATTGTGTTGTTGGTAGAAAATCCGAAAACATAAACGAACGATCGCCAATTGCCACTGCTTCCCTTGCCGTTGTAACAGCTTCTCTAACAAACCAGCGTGAATATGTAGGTTTCTTATGTGCCACAATCAAAGATACAGAATTTTGTGGTTTGTTAAAAATAAAAATATATTATATTATGGCACTTAAGCGAGTGCGGATACTTAAGCGAGTGGTACTTAAAATAATAATAATTTCTAGGTATTAAAAAAAAAAACGTGAGATGCAGCAAGATATAGGCAGTTAAGAGGGATGAGGATTTTCATTTAAGCGGAGTACTACTTAGCCAAGATTCACTGTGCACATAAAACAGAGGAATATTCAATATTTTCTTTGATACAATTATTGACTTGAAAATCGACAAATAAACTATGTTGTCAATTTTGTTCTTATATATTTTAACATACTTATATTTGCGGGGTTGTCACTTTTTCCTTCGCATAGATTTTAGAAATATATTCAATTTATGATTTTAAGCTTTTGCCATCGTCGCGAAAAGGCACTTTTGGCCACAGGCATGTTCGGGAAGATGTGATGGTGTCTGCTTTTATGAATGAAGCAAGTTTGCCTGTTGAAAGCGCGCTTGCGTTTATGAATGAAAATATTGTTGTCGTGTGTTTTTCTGCAAATTTGGGCAACGACTATTTGGCTGCCATATTCACTTTTGACGCTGCTGCTTGCTATTTGAAACGATTATTGTTTTTGTAAAACAATATTTGTAGTTTATGCGGGCGACATATTTACATGTGTACGCATATAAGTATGTATGTTGTGTTTGCATTATTTGTGTGGGAATGTCGTACCTACATATTTAAATGTCTACGCATATAAGTATGTAGGATGATGTTTGAGTCAATTGTTGTTTTTGTAGAAGAATATTTGTAATTTTTGCAGGTGACATATTTACATGTGTACGCAGATATGTATACATATATGTAGGCTTGTGTATGCATTATTTGTGTGGGAATGTTATACACACATGCATACATATTAGGGTGTCCGTTATTTACCAAGTTGATTATTTTTGACGAGACGCCCCCTAAAATTTTAGTTTTCCATCTAAAAAACAATATCAGACCATAAAAAGCCCTTAATTTTCATAATAAACCTTGCCCCAAACACGATACATTTCCCATTGAAATTACATGGGATTTCGCCACTTTTCACAAATATTTTTTTTTCTCTGGAACTGTCTCGTTTATAGGACTAAAAAGTCATATTCTTATACAGAATTGAATGCTCTACAAAAAACGTCCGGACAATTTTTCGATATACTCACCACTTTAAAAGTTATTAGAAGTTAAAGTTAACTTTTGGGTAACTTCTGGGTAATTTCTGGAATTTTCGAACTCTTACGGCAAATTGAATTTTTTTTTGTAAAATTCAGTTGCTTATTCTAAAACATATATTATGCTTATAGTTTTAAGATAAAATATAAGAAAAATTTGCAAATCAAATCAAATTTAAACCATTTGAGTACTCAGATTTCCTTTATTAAACATTCCTTAGTTACATTTGAATACTTTTTTTTTATACTCGTATACAACTTGAATTACATATTGTTTTTCTTCTTCACTTCTTGCTAAAATATTAACATATTCTTCGGCTAATTTTACAGCCCTCTCTGCTGAATCATTAACAACTCGCAATGTTTTTACAATTTCCAAGCCTCTCACATATTCTGGATCCTCTAACCACTCAGTACAACTTAATTGCAAAAATCTAGTATCAATATTAAATCTTTCGAAAAATTTTAAAGAATTTGAATTTATAAAATAATCAATAGTTTTATTTGTGAGCCATTTAAAATCTTCCACATTAAAGATGAAACGATTAGGAATCTCGAACTGTTCGCCTTTACTGACTTTTAAAGCCTTAACCATTTTTTTTCTTGACGCTGAGAGATATATTTTTATCGAAAAATGATAAGGCCGCTGCTTCAGGACTCAAGTACCATAAATGGTTTCGAAATTTTTTAAGAACGGCATTAGACAAATCTTTATCTATCATTCTATAATTGTAAACAGATTTTATAAATTTAATATCTTGATTTGGTGCAGCTGCAGCTAAAGGCGCAGAGTACCAATAAGGTACGTAAATAAAAACAATAAATAATGAAATCTCGTACAAACTTTTTTCATCTTCAGCGCTTAATTTAATACTGTTCCGAAAGATGTATATTTTTAAACTGTAAATGGCTTTCGCCATCCATCGAGCATGATGAAGAGTTTGTAAAATTTCGTTTTCTCAACTTCCATTGTGCCTAAAAATATTTTGCTTAATTCTAGTAGTTCTTTTTAGTCATCACGAGGTGAACTAGTTTTAAGCAATTCATCGATTTTCGAACTTGTTTCCGGTATTTTAGCTTTTAACATTTTTTTTAATCCGT
The DNA here is from genome assembly GCA_027475135.1 of Bactrocera correcta. Classification (NCBI taxonomy): domain Eukaryota; kingdom Metazoa; phylum Arthropoda; class Insecta; order Diptera; family Tephritidae; genus Bactrocera; species Bactrocera correcta. The sequence continues at coordinate 13,376,984 of CM050322.1, read as the reverse complement.
TTTTTTGTAGAGGTTTATAATCTGTTTTGTCAATAGAATTCCACTGGCTTTGAAAATTCTTAAACAGTGCTACATTAGGTCCGGTTGTACCTGGCATTTTTGTGGAGTAAACACTAGATAACCCCAATTCATAGATATGATGCCTACAAGGAAGGTATAATAAGTCAGTCTCCATTTTACTTTCAAGAATCACAGCAGCTCCTTTTCTGAAGCCGAAATTCGAATTCGTGGTATCACAGCAGAGTGCTTTGACAGCCTTGTTCAATCCCCACTCGCAAATCGTGTTATATATTTCCTCAGCTTGTGTAAAACCATGTCCATCTGACAATGCAGGCACACCGAGCAATTTTTCCTGCCCATTAAAACTAATTATAATAGGAAGTCGTTCAATGCGCTCTGAAGTCATACTATCAGGAATCAATTTTCCATCCCAATGAATCACTCCACTATCAACTACACTTTCACCAAACAAAATTTTAATATTTTCAGCCATTTTTTTCTAATTTTTGACCGTAACCCATGATAAGAACTTTTATTCAAGATAAGAACATGAGGATTCAATCCTAGAGCTGGTGCCAAAGCTGAAACAAGTCGAACCGATCCTCGATAAGAAATTTTACAGCTGTCAAAGGCAGCAACAACATCATCAGTAAAAATACTGGTAGTTCCTCGGATATTTTTTGGCTTATAATATCTTCCAGTTCCCTCAAACTCTGACACTAATGTTGACTGTGAGTTGCTCACAGTTTCACCACTGGATTTCATGAAATCCGGAGTTCCTGACGAGCACAGTGCATCGATATCTAAGCAGAAGTAAAACGATTTTAGTGTCATGGTTTTACATTTTTTGAATACCTTACAATGGCTTTATATTTTGTTAACACTTCAGAATGTTATATTTTAACAAAAATCAAAATGGTGATTTAAAGAGAATGAAATAAAATTTTTAGCTTACCAGATGTCTGATCATTTCCACTTTTTGAAATAGGATCTGTCGTAAAAGTGTCAGCTTGAGTTACAACTTTGTTTTCATCACCAACTTGATTGTTATTTTCAGGTGATAAAAGAACCTCAGCTACAATTATATATTTAATCAAAAATTAATACATTAGAATAAATAATTTTAAAATAGTCAATTAATGAAACTAATTATTTAATTGTGATTCAAATTACCAATTTCATTTGTTGTTTCATTAACTTTTGCGTCTGTGAGATGAAAAATCCGTTGAGATCGTTGATCAATCAAAAATTGTTTCTTTTCCTCACCAATTAATTCAAAAACGTTACCATGAGCTATATCAAATAATTGGTTGAGTGTACTGGAAAAATTTTTCTCTTTGGTTTCTTTAGGTCGGTGGGCGTGTTTTTGAGCATTCCTGTACTCTTTATGGAGAGTTTTCAATTTTAATTTACAACGTGAAATAATTTGCGTTGGAATCTCCGCTATATTCCAAATCTCTCTAACTTCACTTATAACACTTAAAACGCTGTCATCGATTGATTTTTTGAGATTTCTTGAGTGATGATATAAGAGTTGCAAAACCTGTTTATTCGTTGGTAATTTTTTTTTATTGAGAGAACTCATTCTTTTTTCAATCATAAATAGATTACTCCTCAGATTCATCGATTGATTGTCACTCATTTTTAAAAATAATTGTAAATTGATAATGGTTAATACATACACTGCTCAAATTTTTACTTTATTTCGATGGTTAATGTGAATGGAGGTTTTAAGTTTTTATTTATGGAGTACTCTCCAGGTACCATCCAATTCATTTGAAGGACAACTAAGCACAATTCTATGTTTAACTCAATCTTATATAGAAAAATAATATGCAAGCGAACTGGCGAAAATAATAATGTTGTTATTGCATACGGGACAATGGTCTGACCAAAGAACAGTATAATCGTATGATGTGCCATGCTAAAACGCATCACCTGATAATTGTGCTTCTAGTTGTTTTTGTATACTGCACAATGGTCTGACCCAAACAACGGTAGAAATGCCGAAACGAAAATGAGTCACCTGATCATGGTGATGCCAGATAGGGCAGCGTGTACCTGGATAATGGTGAAGCCAAATTGCACAGTATAACTCATATAACTCATATAAATTAAATGAATTTATTATTAATCGTTAACAACATGTGCTTAATTACCCTTCATGTTTCAAAGTTTTTTTGCCGAAACATCAAAGAAATCATATTTTTTAAAATAAGCAATTGAATTTTACAAAAAAAAATTCAATTTGCCGTAAAAGTTCGAAAATTCCAGAAATTACCCAGAAGTTACCCAAAAGTTAACTTTAACCTTGAATAACTTTTAAAGTGGTGAGTATATCGAAAAATTGTCCGGACGTTTTTTGTAGAGCATTCAATTCTGTATAAGAATATGACTTTTTTAGTCCTATAAACGAGGCAGTTCCAGAGAAAAAAAAATATTTGTAAAAAGTGGCAAAATCCCATGTAATTTCGATGGGAAATGTATCGTGTTTGGGGCAAGGTTTATTATGAAAATTAAGGGCTTTTTATGGTCTGATATTTTTTTTTAGACGGAAAACTAAAATTTTAGGGGGCGTCTCGTCAAAAATAATCAACTTGGTAAATAACGGACACCCTAATACATATGTATGAACATTGAGAGCAGTGCGCGCACATTATATTATTGATAAACCATAATATCATGATTTAAGATTATTTTAATATCTATTTTAAGTTTCTTAGGTTATTGTGATAGTATGTTATATACATACATATATACATACATACATATTTGTGAATTTATAATACACATATGTATGTATTATCAAAAATAAGAAATTATTAAAAAATAACTCTTATTCGCACATTAACTACAAATATAGTTTTGAAAATAGCATAATTTAATAAAAATGTGACAATTTTTGCATGTAAATGATAATCATATCTATTAATATGATTGCATGTAAACATATAAAAGTATATGTCAAAGGGCAACATACGTCTGTAATAGCAATGTATATTTCTGAGCATACTTTTCATTGAATGCTCAGCTCTGTTCACGCGCCACTGTTTAATTTTTCCTTCTGATCTTGCTGTGGTGAAACACGCTCATCGCATTTTGTTAGCCAAAAATATTTTTACGCTCTCCGCGCCGTGAACCTTCTCTATTCTTTTACGTTCTCTGCTTTATATACTATTTTTCAAAATATCCTATATAACTAAATTTATGTGCATGCGTGGATCCGCGCCTGTATGTGTGTAGGTATGTTTCCTATTGTTTTAAGATATGTTGTGTGACCTTGGCCTTAGTTTCATGCGCGTACATTTACAAACATTGTTTTGCATGACAATGCATTTCATGTTCAATATGTGCAATGTATGTTCAATATATTTAAACATAGATATTAGTGGACATACAGTCCACAGTTTTTATATATTTCTTATCTTTATTATCTTTTTATTTATTTTTTTATTTTTCTGAGCTAGTGGAGATGTTTCGTGTATCGCGTAAAACAATTTAAAATGTTTTAAATGGAGCCGAAAATGAAGACAGACTGGAAGCAAAGTGTGGAAGTGTACGAAAGAAGAAGATTGACGAGCGGGCAGTCCGCCTTATCATGCGTAAAGGGCCGTCAAATCCCCCAAATTTCGAACAGTAGTTGGAAGAAGAGTGTGGCACGGTCGTTTCACATGAAACCGTCCGCCAACTAATTCTGCGAAACAAATACTCTTCAGGGGTTGCGCGTAAGAAGCCGCTGCTTTCGAAAGTAAATGTTGAAAAGCTCTTAACTTTTGCTGTCAACATGACTATCAAGCCGTACAATTACTGGGATGACGTCATATTCTGTGACGAAACCAAAATAATGCTGTACTACAATGATGGACTAACTAGAGTATGGCGCAAGCCGTTAACAGCTTTAGATCAGCGCAACATCATTCCGACAGTAAAATTCGGCAAATTGTCGGTGATGGTTTGGGGATGCATTAGCAGCAAAGGAGTGGGAGAGCTTGCGTTTATTGAAAACACAATGAATGCTGAGCAATATCTCTCCATTCTCAAAACAAACTTGAGGGAAAGTGCGTAAAAATTTGACTCTATTGTCGATAATAAGCCAAAATTAAAATTTTATCAGCACATTGACCCCAAACATAATGAGCTCACTGTGCGCACATGGCTCCTTTATAATTGCCAAAAGGTCCTCAGAGCCCCGACATGAACCCCATTGAAAACTTGTGGGTTTATCTGAAGAAAAAAGTGGCAAAAAGGCAGCCCAAAAACCGCGCCGCCTTAAAAGCAGCAGTACTGAAAGAGTAGTGTAAAATTCCGTTGGAATATGACCTATAAAAGCTGGTCAGTTGCATGGAAAATCGCACTAGGCTCGAGTTTAAGATAGTATAAGTTAATAAATATATTCATTAAGCTGTAGCTTAAGTACTTAGTGTAAAGAGTTTTGTTTGATCAGAAGTATGTCACTGTGAAAATCGGCTGACCGTGACCATGAATTAGGCTATTCACCTTTGTGAGAGCACCGCTTATTCATATATAGAAGTTAAGGTATCAAAAGTGCAACTGTTGGTCAACAGAGGGTTAACAAAGTATAACACCAATCATAGTCCTATAATTTGAGTTGATCCAATTCTTGCGCTCAAGCTTTGCCAAAGTACTCAATATGTGCAGTATGTGCGTGGCCAACAACGACACCCACGCAGCTCGGTTTTCCCGCCAAAACTCACGACTTGCGATGATCCAGCATTACAGCAACAAACAACAACTCAAACTCAGCTATAAGCCTATGGAGCAGGTCACTTTAATTAAAGTCTAACTTTAGTAGAGCACTAAGAAAACTGTAACCAAGCGAGCAACATCGCAGTGGAGGAAGGAGTAATAAAATAATAAAAGGTACAGTGAACAAAAAAAAAGTAACTGGCGCCCAACGCAAGGCTTCTTATAATATCCTTACAAGTGGATTATAATATCCAAGGACATAAAAGAAGGACACTTATCCTGCAGGAAAAGGACTGCTTCCACTGAGGACAGGAATCTCAAAAAAAAATTAATAAATTTTGTATGTAAGTACTAATTTAAGATCAATAAAAGTGGTCGTATTGTGTTCAATAAAAAAGTTAATAAAGCTCTGAAAAACTTTGTTAAAAAAAGAGAGTAATTTACTTATAAAGAGGCATAAAATAAATTTGTTTTAAATAATAAAAGGAAAAAATATTTTTTTAGTTACAAACTTAATTTTTTCATTTAAAGGGATAATAGAGCACGTGATTAAAATTTATTCTTATTAAATATTTTCTTCCAACACGCTTATTTTCTGATCGGTAAGCCAAAAATTTTATATGTTAAAACTTGTGAAAAGTGAGAATAATAATAAAATTTATTTAACTTAAGCAATAAAGATTTTGCTTTTTAAGTTCTCGTTTGATGACCCATTTTGCATAAAAAATTATAATCCCCGATTTGGCTTGGTAAAAGGGTCTCTTTCATTGCTCACATATCGTTTTAAATAAATTACTTTTTCTCCACTTTTCAAAATAAGCTTGCGTCTTATAAATTAATATCTCGTGATATTTGCTACAAACTACGATTTAAAGTTCATAAAAAGTGAAATTTAAGTGTTTTTAAATATCAACATGAACATTAGCAGGGAACAAGTTGTAGAAATAGTTAACGCTGCTACTGAGCGGACTAGGGAAGCATTTTCTGAGCAGCTTGACCAATTAACCTTACAATTGAATCGATTAGCGCCTCCCACTGTTCAGACTTATGCTCCGGTATCCATCAACCCCTTAGTTGCACAAGATAATGCTAGCTTGGACTTAATTAAGTCGCTTCCAGAATTTAAAGGCGATTCTTCATCATATCCGGCATGGCGCACCGCTGCGCAGTTTGCAATGAATTATTATAAAGAGGGTTCAGAAAAATATTATATTGCAATGGGCATATTTCGAAACAAGATTACTGAATCTGCTAACTCTACTCTTTCGTCGTTCAATACAGTTCTTAATTTTCAAGCAATTATTGCAAGGTTAGATCAATCGTACTCCGATAAAAGACCATTGTACGTTCTAGAGAACGAACTTAGCGTGTTAAGACAAGATAGGTTGTCAATTTCTGACTACTATGACAGAGTCGACAAGCAATTAACTCTCATAATTAACAAACAAATAATGACCCATAGTGGTAATAGGGAAATTATTTCAGCTCTTAACGATCGAGTGAGAGAAAACGCTTTGCGGGTGTTCATATCAGGGCTTCGTCGTCCAATGTGCGACATTCTATTTTCGGCAAGGCCAAAGGATCTGTCATCCGCGCTCGAAGAGCTCGAAGTAAGTCACATGCGCCATGACTTTGCTAGCGCTTTTGCCGCAGGTAACTCAATAAAGGTAATACCTCATTTTCAACCGATTCATCGGAATGATCATCCCAGTACACGAAATTTTCAAAACGCCCACATTAAACCTACACCAATGGAAATCGACAACAACACCTCTTATTACCATAAACGCTCCTCTCCTCAGAATCATTATAATCCCCATTATCAGCAAAATAAAAATAATGTTCAACAACATCAGTTAATACGAAATGCTCCGCCGCAGCAGCATTTTACAGTTCATCCTCCGGTATTTAAACGGTCACGCGAGCAATCCTCCCCAAATCACACACCCCTAAACAAAATGCAAAAAGTTAACTTCATGCCTGATAAAGAAATATTCAATCAAGAAGATTGGGAAGGGTATAATGAAAATAATTTTCAAGGTGACAGTTTAAGAAATTATGCTGAAAGTTATTGCTTTGACGGTAATACCAATAATGATAATCACGTTGATGTCGATACCATCGATACAAGTAACAAAAGAATCAGCTGTTTTCCAAGAATTTTTCACAGCTGAGATCACCTGATCGAAATCTGCCTTTTTTAGGCATAGAGATGTAATTAAAAGAAATGTACTAGATCAACTTTTTTGTGAAAAAGTATTTGTAGCGGAAAACATTAATCAAAACTTTCAAGAATATATTTGAAACAAAAGTTTATTGGATATTTATTGCTCTTCCTCACCACCTCTGAGGTTGCAATGTAGGCGCGCTACCGATCTTTTCTTAGGTGTTCAGTTCCCCAGGAGGCCTATTTTCAGCCTTTTTATATATACAGCTTTAAATCAATATACTTATTATAAAAAATATGACTAGGCAAAAATAAATACATAAAGTCAGATACAATGCGTGAATATTAATTATATTAAAAATATAACATTGACAATATATGTCAAAACAATTAACTGGAAACAATTTAAACAAAAACCAAAATAAATATAAAAAAAAAAATCAGGTACAATTCCGTTGTATGTATACGTTAACAACTAAAGTCAAAACAATCAACTTGTAATTATTTTAACAAAAACTAAAATAAATATTAAAAAACTGGGTACAATTCCATTGTAAACATTAACAATACAAGTCATAATAATCGGCTTGATTAATTTTAACAAAAACAAAAATTAATATAAAAAATCAGGTACAATTCAGGAGCAACAACAATAATATTCAAAACAATCTACTATTTTTATATTTACAAAATATTCTAAATCACCCACAGCATACTTATTAAAAATCTTATCAAAGGAATAGTGGTGGTCCTATTAAAAATTAAATAAAATTTTTTTTATAAAATTGGAAACATTTAATAATATCTTGATACAACAATTAATATTTTGGACAAAACTGATTAAATTTAATATTTAGGAATTTAAATAATCGAAAAATATTTGAATATTTTATAAAAAATATTGTTAAAGTTATAAATTTTAAAACCTAATACGGCACTATAGCAGATTTGAGGCATTTGAACGTTTTAGTAGTGGAATATTTGGGGGCAACCCGTACCAAGTGACTAATTAGTAGCAGAATATTTTGGGGCAACCCGAACCAAGTGCCTAATTTGTAGTAGAATATTTAGGGGCAACCCGTACCAAATGCCTAATTTGTAGTAGATTTTGGCGTATGTGTTAGTGAAAAATGAAGGATTGGTTACTTGTAGGTTTATACAATGGTCGATACGCAACAAGTCGAGGAAATTATTTTTTTAAACTAAAGTCGCTCCTGCCGTTTATAACTAAAACTACCAAAAGCGGTCAGGAGCTACGTCTTTTAATTGACACCGGAACTTCTAAGAACTATGTTAAAAATTATTCGTTTCTGCACGGCATCAAAAGTATCGATAAGCCGTTTAAGTTAAAGTTTATCAATGGGTCGAATTCAATAAATAAAAAATGCTTAATGAATGTTCTCGGTCATACCTCAACGTTTTACTTACTTCCTGACTTAGGTGCGTTTGACGGTATCATTGGATACGATTTCCTTAGAGAAATTGAGGCAAATGTTGATGCTGAGAATGGATAATTGTCTTACCGTAACGGTGTAGAGAAACTAAAGCATCTCTTATGCAACCAAAGCAATCATATTACAATAAAGGAAGGCTCTGTTCCATTTCACATTAAATCTATATTTCACGATATGATTAAAAGAAACATAAATGCATTTGCTGACCCAAATAGAGCACTACCATTTAACACTAGTGGTAAGGCTAGGATTCGCACTCAAACAAACGATCCAATTTATAGCAAAAGCTATCCGTATCCGGTATCAGTTGCGCCGTTCATTAATAATGAAATAAAAACACTCCTCAAAGACGGTATAATCAGAGAATCCTGTTCTCCATATAATTCTCCTGTTCATGTTGTATCCAAAAAGGGTCTAGATGAAGGCGGTAATCCGAAGCTACGACTAGTAATCGATTAAAAGAAGATTAACGAAAAAACAATTCCTGATCGATACCCAATACCTGATACTACCAAAATTTTAGTCAATTTGGAAAATTCGAAATTTTTCACCACCTTAGATTTAAAATCCGGTTTCCATCAGATTGTTATGTGCGAGGAAGATAGAAAAAAAAACTGCGTTTAGCATTAACAATGGGAAGTATGAATTTTGTAGGCTACCCTTCGGTTTAAAAAATGCGCCAAGCATATTTCAGAGAGCGATAGACGATGTCCTGCGCGAAGATATCGGAAAATGTTGTCACGTTTATATCGATGACGAAACCCGACGAAAACTCGCATTTGGCTAGCATCGATAAAATCTTAGACAAGTTAGAAAAAGCGGGAATGAGAGTGTCGACAGAAAAGTCGAAGTTTTATAAAACTGAAGTTGAGTTTCTGGGTTTTTTGGTTTCAGAAAAGGGTATAAGAACTTGTCCAGATACAGTCCATGAAATTTTGAATTATAATCTTCCTGCGATCTGTTCTCGGTCTTTCAGACTACTATTGTCATTTTGTTAAAAATTTTGCCGATATGGTTAAGCCATTAACCAAATATCTTCGTGGCGAGAGTGGGCATGTAGGAGCAAAAAAATCGAAAAATGTTGAAATAACACTTGATTGCGAGGCGCTAAGCGCCCTTGAAAAGGTGAAGCGAGTGTTAGCTTCCGAAGATGTCCTTCTTCAATATCCAAATTACAACCAACCTTTCGAATTGACAACGGACGCCTCGTCAACCGCCTTAGGTGCAGTTTTGTGTCAAAATTCCCGCCCAATTACAATGATTTCTGCTACAGAACAAAATTACGCCACCAATGAACGCGAATTGCTTGCTATCGTATGGGCTTTGAAAACGTTGCGACATTATCTCTACGGAGTAAAAAATATAGAAATTTTTACCGACCACCAACCTCTTACTTTTTCAATATCCGAAAAAAATCCAAACAGTAAAATAAAGAGATGGCGCGCATTTATAGAGGAATTTTCGCCAAACTTCCACTATAAACCAGGAAAATAGAATAAGGTAGCTGACGCGCTCTCTAAGCAGTACGTTAATAACATAGAAGAATCTGAAACAAGTGAAGAGTCATCTAGTAACATTATAAAAACCATAAAGCAACCCATTAATCAATTCAAGAATCAGCCCATTTTAACTAAATCGAATACTTTCAGTAAAACCACTAAAATTTTGTTTAAAAAATTTATTCGATACATAATTTTTTTAACACTGTCGAACAAGTAATACACTGCCTAAAATCTTCAATAAATTAGAACGTAACAAATGGAATTCATTGTGACCTTCCTACTTTAGCGAAAATACAGAACATCATATTATCTAAATTTCCAGGTGTAAAATTTGTTCACACTGAATTACTCGTTATTGATTTGACAAACAAGGATAACCAACTGGAAACAGTCGCTACTGAGCATAATCGAGCACACCGCTGCTTATCTGAAAACTTTAATCAAATTTCCAAAGAATATTACTTTCCGAGTTTAAAACAAATGTTAAAAAATCTAATCGCAAATTGTAAGATTTGTTTGTAGAATAAGTACCAGCGCAAACCACCAGACCCTGGCATTGGCCAAATGCCTATCCCAAACTTCCCGGGGGAAATCCTCCATTTAGACATTTTTATTACCACCAAACAAAATTTTTTAACATGCGTCGACAAATTTTCTAAATTTGCCGTCGTGAAGCCAATCGCATCAAGATCCACTGTTGATCTCAAAGATACTCTTCTACAAATTTTATTATTGTTCAAGAATACAAAAACCATTGTATCTGACAACGAAAAGGCTTTCCACTTTAATCTAATAAAAACACTACTGAGAGATCACTTTTCTATTGATCAATTCTTCATACCCACACTTCACAGCGAAGCAACGGCCAAGTGGAAAGGTTTCACTCCACCTTGCTTGAAATTGCGCGTTGTATTAGGAAACAGCAGCAATTATATGAAACTATTGACCTAATTTTACTAGCAACCCACAAATACAATCACAGCATTCACTCTGTCATAAACGCTAAGCCTATGGACGTGTTTCGTAATCATCCAGCTGAAATTTTAAACGCTGTTAGAAGAAGGTTAGCAAAAGCTCAGGAAAAAACTCTTAAAAGACTTAACGCAAAGAAAACACCCAAAACATACGAAGTTGGAGAAAAAGTTTTTTTGAGAAGAAACAAACGATTAGGTAATAAATTTGATAAAATTTTTATAGAAAAAGTTGTCGAAAGAGATCTCGGTACTGCAGTTATGACTGAAGGGAAAAGAATCCACAAAAGCAATTTGCGATAATCCTCTTTAATGATTTCCTGATGAAATTAAGTTTAAATAATGAACTAAAGTAAAATAACATGTTTTAAGCCACATAAAATTAAGAAACTAATTGAATTAAAAGAACATATTTTTTTTTTATCTTAAATTATTACCATTTCATTAAAAAGAACTTGTAAACTAAAATTATCTCTAAGGTACTGCAAGTGAAAAACAAAAATTTTGAATTGTCACCATTGAATTATTTACCATTTTATTAAAAGAACTTGTAAAGTAAACTTAGTTCTAAGCTACTACTATTGTAAAAACAAAAACAAAACAAAAACATTTGACCTGCTTCCACTATCCCGCCGATTTCGAGATTCAAAATCACCTTATCGAAACGGGGACGTTCGAGCTTAACAAGGGGAGTAGTTAAGGTATCAAAAGAGCAACTGTTGGTCAACAGAGGGTTAACAAAGTATAACACCAATCATAGTCCTATAATTTGAGTTGATCCAATTCTTGCGCTTAAGCTTTGCAAAGTACTTGATATGTGCAGTATATGCGTGGCGTTCGCTCATTTGCCAGCACTGCAACCAACAACGACACCCACGCAGCTCGGGTTTCCCGCCAAAACTCACGACTTGCGATGATCCAGCATTACCGCAACAAACAACAACTCAAACTAAACTATAAGCCTATGGAGCAGGTCACTTTAATTAAAGTCTAACTTTAGTAGAGCACTAAGAAAACTGTAACCAAGCGAGCAACATCGCAGTAGAGGAAAGAGTAATGAAATAATAAAAGGTACAGTAAACAAAAAGACTAACTTACACATCAATTCGTACATCCATATATGTACATATGTTACGGTTTTCAATGGTTTGCACATAATTGCATTTTTTGTATGTTCTCATTTTCGCTTGCACTTCACAAGCAGGTACAAGTTAGCAACATTAAAGTTAACTGCGATAATGCTGGATAAGCAATTAACAAATCAAGATCCGGCACGCGCAGTAGGAATTAATGCTGACCAACGGTAATGCAACAAGTGCAATCAACATCCGGCACAAGTAAATAATTCAATAGCGCTAGCATAAGTAATTTTTAAGTTATAATAAATGTTAATCAAAATTGTAAATTTGGTCGTAACTGAACATTTGATAATAAATATGTCATTTTTGACCAAAAACAAATTTTTTTTAAACCCGTTTTCGTTTAACCGGCAATAATTGGCGCCCGAGCTTAAAAAAAAAAGCTTGTTCGGTTCGCGAAAGTCTAAAAAGTGCCGTTAAAAAAATATAGTAAAAAACGCCGCGAGAAAGACAGTGAGTGTGAAAAGGATAGAACAAGAAGACTTCCTGGATGCTCCAACGACACCGACAAGGAATAACAGCGAAAGCCTACAGCCAACAAAGCCTACAGTGTGAGAGGATGTACCCCAGTACCAGGACCAATACACGATCATCGGTATGAAGCTGTATATACATAGTGTAAGTAGTATAAGAAATATAATTAATGATAAAAAAAAACAGAAAAAAATTGTGAAAAAAAGTTTAAAAAAGAAAAAAATTGTTCTTAATAATAAACAAATTATTAAGTAAGAGGAAAATTTTAACTACTAAGCTACAGAAAAATTGCTATAGACTTCTCGTTTAAGCTATAGTATAAGTAAATATCAATAACAAAAAATAAAATAAAATACGGCTTGTACAGCCAATAACATAAACTAAAGCTGAAAATAATATTGCTTAACTCTGCGATTCCGTAGCCAACTCAGGAGTTGACCGGACCCCCCAGTGTAAAAAAGCCCCCCTCCTAGAAGGGATAATAAAAAATATAAATATTCAAAGGAAAAAAAGAAAGAAAAAAATTAAAAAAAAAAAAATGGCTAACCCAAACAACCTGATTAGGCCATAATTGCAGGGAATGCTGCTCCCACTGCTACAGCAGGACCTTCGGCTCCGGCTAACCAAATTTCGCCAGAATTGGCAAACATAATTAAAACTATGGTAGCCCAAACCCTAGAAACGAATGGACCCTACTTAGTTCAAAGTATCCTTAATAACACAACAAATCCCATATCCCAATAACCGATCAGACAATAGACGTACAATTTCAGAATAACATGAGTGAGATGGATAAAATACCAGATGTAGTACGCTCATTACGAGAATTTTCAGGAAACGCTTCAGAGCTTAGTTCCTGAAAAAAAAGCGTAGAACGCATTTTGAGGATATACGAACCCTCAAAAGGCACTCCACGTTATTTCGGTATTCTAAATGTAATACGAGACAAAATAATCGAAAAGGCAGATATTGCATTAGAGTCCTATAACACACCATTGGACTCTCGCTGTTTAACTACTCATTACGCCGACAAACGGGACATAGGTACGCTAGAATATCAAATGACTTGCTTTATACAAGGTAGACTGACAGTGAACGAATTCTACCAAAAGGTATACACACACTTATCACTCATATTAAACAAAATAGGCTGCATGGAAGTTGGAGAGATAGCACTACAGTTGTTGACAGAAAATTATCGTTCAAAGGCCCTCGATACTTTTGTCAGAGGACTTTCTGGCGATCTACCTAGGCTTCTCGGCATTAAAGAACCAAAGAGCTTACTTGAAGCCTTACATCTTTGCCTAAAACCCGAAAACCAGAATTTTAGAGCCTACCACGCAAATAATCAATCTTTTAACGCGCCGTCAACATCTCGACAACAGGGCTTTACCCAACAAAATTCACGACAACATTTTGCCACCCAAAATACTCCCAACCACAAAACCACCAAGTTTCACAGACAAAGTTCAATCCTGAACTAGCTTATCTACCGCAACCTTTGACAAATCCTAACCCATACAACTATCAACGCACACAACAAAATTATTACCCACCTAATATCCAGAAATCTATAAACCAGAACCCAAATCAATTCAACCAGCAATATAACCAACAAACCCATATTCCACCAAGACCTCCTAAACCACCTCAACCCATGGACGTAGACGTGAGCCTGCGGACAAACGCGATTAATTATGCAAATCAGCCAAAACCCCGAGAATTCGGTAAAAGACCATCAAACGCTTCAATGATAAATAACCCCCCACAAAAAATGCAAAGAAACTTTCACTTGAATATAGTGAACAGAATTATCAAGATAGTCAGTACAATTACGACTATCAGGACAACGAATATAATCACGACTATAACTCAAGACAGGACGATGAAAATGAACACTCCTTAGACCTGACAGACGTACATTTTTTAGATTAAACAGCTCTTCGTTGCCATATTTCAGATGCAAAACGAAGAGCGGACAAATTGTAAAAATATTGGTTGATACTGGTTCAAACAAGAACTATATTCAATCAAGTTTAGTAAAAAATCCCAAAGAAAATGATAACCCTTTTTATGCAAATTCCGTAGGTGGTAAAATAAAAATTACGCACCACGCACTTCTAAATCTTTTCAATATCAAAGAATGCAATTTAAAATTTTTCCTACTACCAACTCTCACTACTTTTCATGCCATACTAGGAAACGATAGTTTAAAACAACTTTCAGCAATAATCCACACTAAAGATAATTTTATGGTCGTAGCAAACAAACATAAAATCCAACTCCGACAATACACAGCACAGGATGTAAACTCAATACAAATGCGTGACGAATATATGAATGAATTTGAAAAGATCGAAATTATACGACTTGTACAAAAACACCGGAATTTATTTTCAGACCCGAATGAGAAATTGACGTATACAACAAAAGTAGTAGCCGATATACGTACAAATTCAGATACACCCATTTATTCCAAATCATATCCATATCCTATTAGTCTTAAACAGGAAGTAGAGAAACAAATAAATAAATTATTAGAAGACGGCATCATTAGACAATCACGATCACCATACAATTCCCCAGTATGGGACGTCCCGAAGAATGACGAGGCATCAGGTGAAAAAAATTCAGACTGGTAATTGATTACAGGAAACTGAATACGGTTACAATCGCAGACAGGTACCCGATACCACAGATAAATGAGGTACTGTCCCAACTAGGAGAAAGCCGAGTATTTTCCGTAATGGATTTAAAAAGTGGCTTCCATCAAATTCCTCTTAAGGAATCTGACGTGGAAAAGACAGCTTTTTCAGTGAACAACGGAAAATATGAATTCACCAGACTTCCCTTTGGCTTGAAGAACGCCCCTGCCATTTTCCAACGGACGCTAGACGATATTCTACGACAACATATAGGCAAAATATGTTATGTATATATAGACGACATAATAATATTTAGCAAAGACGAAGAAACATATTCCCAAAACATAGACACAATTTTCAATACTTCAAATAATGCTAATATGAAAGTACAAATCGATAAATGCGAATTTTTCAAAAAACAGGTCGAGTTCCTAGGATTTGTAGTTTCCTCCCATGGAATCTCTACAAGCCCATCAATAGTACAATCAATAGTAAATTTTCCTTACCCTCTTACTCTCAAAGATTTGCGATCTTTCTTAGGCTTATCCGGATATTATAGAAGATTTATCCAGGATTGTGCCAAGCTCGCAAAGCCACTCACATCCTTACTTCGAGGCGAAGAAGGCAGGATGTCAAAAAATACTTCAAAGAAAACTCACATACATCTGGACGAGGAAGCTAAGGCAGCGTTTAATAAAATCAAGGCTGCTTTGACTTCAAATGATGTCATTTTACAATACCCTGACTACAAAAAAGAATTTGACCTAACTACAGATGCGTCCTAATACGCAATAGGCGCTGTTTTGGAACAAAATGGTAAACCTATAACATTCATATCAAGGACATTGAGCAAAACCGAGGAAAATTATGCAGTAAACGAAAAGGAAATGCTTGCCATAATTTGGGCACTAAATTCCTTTAGAAATTATCTGTATGGCACGGCAAAAGTGGTAATCCATACGGATCATTAACCTCTCACGTACGCTCTGAGCAACAAAAATAACAATTCAAAGTTAAAGCGCTGGAAAGCAATACTCGAGGAATATAATTATGAAATTAAATATAAACCCGGAAAAGCCAATATAGTAGCAGATACACTATCCAGACCTTTCGAAACGTACCATAAACATATAATCACAAAACCCAAAACGATACCTTAACCCCTCAGTGATAAATGGCATATTTACCTCTGAAGAAATAATGGGAAAAATACAGGAAATATGCCCACTCCATTTTTGGAATTATAAAATCCGTTACACCCAAACAGAAGTAAAGGACATAACAAGCGAGGATACACAAAACTAGGAAATACTACACGAACACAAGCGAGCACTTAGGAATAGAGGCGAAAATAAAAAACAACTAATAAAAAGATGTTACTTTCCAAAGATGAAAACAAAAATAAAAAATATAATTAAACAGTGTGGAGTCTACAAGGAAAACAAGTATGATCGCAACCCTAATAAACCACAACTATTAGAAACCCCAATACCTCAATAACCTGGTGAAATTGTGCATATAGATATTTATAGTACGGAAAAAAAATTTGTTCTAGCAGCAGTAGATAAATTCTCCAAATATACTCAAGTTAAAATAATAGAGTCAAAGTCAATATAAGATATCAGAGAACCTTTACGACAAATACTTTGCCCTTTTGGTATACCCAAAACAATAGTTATCGACAATGAGAAATCTTTAAATTCAGCCTCCATACAATTTATGGTCGAAGACCAACTCGGTATTAAAATTTTTAAAACTCCCCCATACACAGTTAACGGACAAGTAGAAAGATTTCACTCTACCCTGTCTGAAATTATGCGTTGTCTTCAAACGGAACGCACACAACGCTCATTCCTAGAACTCTTAGACCGATGTACATACGAATATAACTTCACCATACATTCCGCAACAGGAAAACGACCTATAGAGACATTTTTTGGAAGACGTGTTACAGTAGAACCAGAGCAGTATGAAAATGCACGACAGGAAAATATAGAAACCCTTCGGAGAAGACAGGCAAAAGATTTAAAAACCCATAATAAAACCCGGAAACCTATGAAAATATATAGTCCTGGAGATGTAATTTATGTCAGAATAAACTAATGAATAGGGTCAAAACTTACAGCAAAATATAGAAAGGAAACAGTTAAGGAAGACAAATCCAGTATAGTAATCACTGAGAAAGGACGAACAGTACAAAAAAGCAACATCAGTCAATAGTAATTTTTTTTCTCTTTTACTTTGCATGTTTTTTGTGCACCTAGTGAATGCAGACTTTAAAAAAATAGACTATTCAAAATTAGCAACATTCGATACAGGATTGACAAGGATACAAACAGGAACCAACCGAATAATACATAAAGTAGACTTAGACGCATTTCAAATGACACTCGACGAAATGGACAATACTATTAAAACCAAGATAACATAAGAAAATCCCTTTCTAGCCATCTTGATAAATGAATTAACCCTTACACAAACTTACCTAAATAGACTCCGACCCATAAGATTTAAAAAATCTATTGAAACAATAGGAAAAGTCTGGAAATGGATCGCGGGAAACCCCGATCATGATGACTTAGTAATTTTAGAAAATCAAATAAATAATATAAGAAACAATAATAATAATCAAGTAGTAATAAACAAAATAATTTTTGATAGGATAAACAATATTACGAGAGTATCGAATAAGATTTTAAAAGCGGTACAATCTAACGAAGATGTACAACGCAATTTTGCTTTAGAATTAAAATATAAATTAAAGATTGTAAAAGAAGAAATTATTAATATTGATTATGCGATTCATTGGGCCAAAGCTGGAATCGTCAATTCGTATATTTTATCAAATGAAGAACTAGCTTTAGCAAAATCCATTTTATAAAAAATAACTTCACGTTAAATAACATAGAAGAATCGCTAGAATTTGCAAATGTAAAAGTAGCCTCAAATGAAACACTGTTATTTTATTTGATAGGAATACCCTTAATAAACGATGAAATTCGTGATTCAATTGTTATCAAACCCATAAAGAAAAATAAATATATTAATATAATTCCCTATGAGGATATCGTAAGCTGTAGTAAACATAAGGTATTTGGAATAAAAACAAAATGTAATGACAATAATCATATAAGAATTTGTAACTATAAGAATATGACAGATATTAGTAATACTACTTGTGTCCCGCAACTACTCAGAAGCGAACCAGCAGAATGCACTCGAATAAATAACCAGCACATCCCATCGATAGAAAATATCTTCCCTGGCATCATATTGTTAAACCAGTATAATGGCACGATTGAAATGGATAACCAAAAAATAAATCTTGTGGGATCATATGCCGTTCAATATCGTACTTCCACAGTTTTAATCGACAACCAAAAATACTCCTTTAATGAAATACTAACTAGCAAACCATTACCCGCAATCCTACAATCAAATATTCCTTCGAACAAAGAGGAAGAAATTCTCAGCCTTGAGATGATGAAGGAACTCCACATCAATAACACCAATCATTTACAAACACTGCAGACAAACCACACAGGAGCTCTAATAACAAATTTTTCATTAGTAGTTATTTGCCTGATCAGTCTAGCAACAATAGGCACTGCATCAATCATAAGGAAGAATTGTAAAACAAAACTAATACAACCATCGAGCTACAATGTAAACGTGAATGTGGCCAATAATAAAGAAGACTCACCGGAAACTCCTACGTCAAAAGTGCCAATAACCCTAATAGTTTAAACAAACGAGGACGTTCGTTTTTGACGGCAGAGGAGTTAGCAACATTAAAGTTAACTGCGATAATGCTGGATAAGCAATTAACAAATCAACATCCGGCACGCGCAGTAGGAATTAATGCTGACCAACGGTAATGCAACAAGTGCAATCAACATCCGGCACAAGTAAATAATTCAATAGCACTAGCATAAGTAATTTTTAAGTTATAATAAATTTTGATCAAAATTGTAAATTTAGTCGTAACTGAACATTTGATAATAAAATGTCATTTTTGGCCAAAAGAAAAAAATTTTTTAAGCCGTTTTCGTTTAACCGGCAATAATTTACATATACTCGTATACATACGCACAAACATACGTATTTCATACCTACGCCCTCGTAAGCATATATGCACAAACTTACAAAGCTAAAGAGAAAATTAGGCACAAGAAGAGATAAAAACCGGTGCTAGCATAACATTCAGACATTATTAGTTTTTATTTCGAATACTTTCAGAGCTGGAGTGTTTTCGTTTCAAAACAATTGAAAGTATTCGATGCAGTACCCGTCGTGGGAAGCAGAGGAAGACCTCCACTCCGTTGGAAGGACCAAGTGGAGAAGGACCTGGCTTCGCTTGGAATATCCACGTAAGTGGTTTCTACGCCAAAAATTAAGAAGAAGAAAACATTAGGAGTATTAAGTGAAACAGAAAATTATTGTAAACTTAAAATTAAATAAAATCAATTTGTTTAACTGGACATTAATTTATTATTGGGCTCCTACATAATTTGGCAACCGTGACGGGACATGTGTTCTACATTTAATATATTCGATCAAGAAAAGCCAATATATTAATGTCCAAGTTAATTTAAGTAATTCGTTTTTGTAATACTGTCAAGAACTGGCACTGTGTTTGTTCAACCACATAGAATTTGCCCACATCATCTCATCATCAGAAGCTGTGTAGCGGTATCCAACAACGGATCATTTGGATTGTTGTACCCGGACAACATTTTGTGTGAGCGCAGATGGCAATTCTTGCCACACATCATCGTACTTGCCGCTGTAATCACACATCCAGATTACACATGATTTTATTAACGTACATTCGAAATCTTCTCATCAACATCTGTCGAAGTTACCGACAGTTCGTCAACTCGTCGCAGTCTACGGGACTGTTCACAGTACAGTTTCATCGGATTGCTGATCTGCTTTTGCTACATCTACAACAACTGCATCGCGTTCTTCACTGTTCAGGTACTCGTATATATATTTAATGTGCCTAACATGGCTGATGAGGAACAATCGTCTTTGTCTTCGCTAATTCAAACGCGTTCAAAGATTCTCCGCAAACTACATAGTATAAAGCAACGAATTGCTTGTGAAGAAGTCGATAGTGATACGCATGTTCTCGAATGTCCTACTACAGACCAATTTGGAGCAGAAATTGAAGAAACGTACATTTCAATAAAATCTAAAATACTTCCGTTAATCAACCCCAGAAGCCGCGTTTCTGAGTTGAACACTAGCATTTTCAACGCAACGACTTTTGGAAATACCAGCAGTTACCATAATCGATTGCCCTTACTCAAATTCCCTAAATTTGACGACAAATATGCAGAATTTAAACGTTTTTTTCACACATTTTGTAATATGGTGCATGATGATCCAACAATGCCAGAGGTGGACAAATTTAGTTATCTTTCAAACTGTCTTTCAGGACCAGCCCTTTGAGTCATCGAACCCTTTCAGGTAACCGAAGATAATTACCCGAAGACTATACAGCGGCTCAAAGAAAGATACGACAACAACGTATTGATTTTTCAAGATTATATTACATCGCTTTTCAACACTCCGATTATGAAAAGATCTGACGCAGAAAGTCTACGTAATATTATAGACACTGTTGCAGCGCTTCGTGGTTCGCTACTTTCGTTGGGTTCAGAAAGCGACATAATGAATTCAATATTAACTCATATCGTTTTAACCAAAATTGATTCCGATTCCAAATCAGCATACAAACAAAAGCAAGAGTTTGACTACTTGCCATCGTATGACGATTGCTAGAAGTGGTTGAATCGTAACTGTCAGTATTTAGAAACCTGTTCAAACGGTAAAAAACTCAATGGTAACACAGCGAGATTATAAGCTACACGGTAAGAAAAATGCAAATTCATTCGTTAATGCGATGTCGACTTGTATACATTGCAATAATATAGAGCATAGACTAAACAATTGTCCTTTATTTCTACAGTTGTCAGCTAAGATGAGTCTTGATTGGAAGAAGCAAGCAGGAGCTTGCATCAATTGCTTATGAAAAGGACACACCGTATCTAAATGCCCATCAAAATCTCGTTGCCGTATATGTCAGCAATCGCACCACTCTCATCTTCATTTCTCAAACATTAGAACATAAAGGGAAAGACAATACATCTGTGTCATTTACTTCGCCGAATCAATCGCATCAGTCACCAACTAATCCATCGATTTCACTTATCGCATGCACACGTAAAAGAGCGATATTACCGACAGCTTTAATTTACATACAGGATAAATTTGGAGTTATGCAGCCAGCTCGCGCGTTAATGGATTCATGTTCCGAATTAAATTTCATCACCGAAGAACAGCGAAGCGATCGCAGCTTAAAAGGTTTTTCTCATATCAGGAAATCTCAGATATTTCAGATATTCGTTCTAATTCAAAGTATGCAGTAAATGCGAAAATCAAATCTTGTACTGGAGATTTTACTTGTATGTCGGAACTCGTTATGACTAAACATATTACAACACAAATTCCTAGTAGTTTTATAAATACTTCTAAATGGAATATTCCTGAAAATCTTCAGCTTGCGGATCCACACTTCTACAAACCGCAATGCAGACATATTTTTTGAGAGCCTTCAAGAGGGCACAATTTCACTTGGAAATGGCTTACCATGCCTTCAAAACAGCAAATTAGGTTGGATTGTAGGTGGCAATTTTGAGAAGTTTTCAAATTCCTGCCCATCCATTTGCAATGTCGCACCAAATTCATATCGATTCGATTCTTCAACGTTTTTGGGAAATTGAAAATTTCACTGAAAAGAAAGCAACATTGTCCGAAGAAGAATGTTTATGCGAAAAACATTTCACTGAAAACGTTCAAGAGAAAAATGATGGAGGTTTCACCGACAATATTAGGCAACTCTTTCCATAATGCCAGGAAAAGGTTTCTCGCTCTTGAACGACGTCTATCTAACAATAAATTACTATAAAACATGTATGCGGATTTCATAAAAGAATATATTGAACTCGGGCACGTGGTTGCCATAAAAAACTTTGATTTCAATAGCTCGCACTATATAATTCCACAATATTGTGTACTCCGTCCACAAAGTACTACGGCCAAGCTTCCGCCTATGCGCGTACCACTTCTGATCATTCATTAAATGAAATACTCATGGTAGGAGCAACAATTCAACCATAACTAATCATCACATTATTATCATTTCGTTTATATCCTTACGTATTAACCGCCAATATATCAAAAATGTATCGGCAATTTTTGATTGTCGAACAACATCAACGATATCAACTCATTTTGTGGAGAAACGAACCTCATGAACCATTACAGTTGTTTCAACTCAAAACTGTTACTTACGGTTTGGCTTCCATTCCTAGCTATTCGCTTATTATTTATTTTATTCCATATTGCTGACGTCAATAAGGCTGTCTTTCCTCTAGCATCGTCTGCTATTCGTTAAAGTTTTTATGTTGACGACTTGTTAACTGGTGCAGATAGCATAGACAACTTACAAAAACTAAAAATTGAAATCATGGAAGTTCTTCGTTCTGATGGTCTTTCTCTGACTAAATGGCACTCGAATTCTATACAATTATCTGACGCATCTTATAATGAAGTTGTCATTAAAACAACTGAAGAAAACATTACCAAAGCGTTAGGTATGTCATGGAAACCTTTAGCTGATACCCTTTGCTATCGCTATGAAGGGTGGGTCGATTCCGGACTTTTTTTGATTCGGGATTTCTAATAGTGCGGAAAAGTTGCCTTAGTACTTCCCGATTCCAATGCAACCTTTTGTTTTGAGATCGGATTGCATCTTCAACCTAAACTCCGACCTTGAAATTTCGGAAATTCGCCTAAAATCGTGAAATTGTCTGCCTAGCGCCTGAAATACGCATCTCATAGTAAAATTTATAGAACAAAAGTTATTTGTCACGTCATTTGCTACCGAAATGGTTCATGTGATCATGGCCGCAGGACGAACCGTTCCCGAGATACGAGCGAAAAGGCGGCGCGCCACAGCGCAAGGTGAAAATTGTTGCAGCTCTCAGCTAACCTGTATTGGTCACCCAGAATTCACCGCGTGGAGGTGGCTGCTTTTCGGGTTCCTCCCAAGCTCAACCCAACCAACCATATGTCAGGCTTGTTTTAGTCTGAATCTGTGTCAAATTTATTGATAAAATCAGATTTTGTACTAAACTTTGGCACTTGTTGCTTAGATTTCTGTGTAGAGCGTATAAAACGATCACGAGATTGGGGGCCAATAACTTTAGAAGAGTTTGACGGTTCTCTCGACTGCCACGGTGTGAAAGGGGAATTCTTCGTTAGAATTGAACAAAGAACTGGTGGAACAGTCAAAGTAATAGTCTTCTAGTTAATCATATCGTAATAATTATTAGCTTTGAAATTCAGCTTTGGCACTTTATTACATCTAACCCTTCCATTTACAGTGTCAGAACTCTGCTGCCAGAAGACGGCCAATGGCCAACTTTCTGACTTCTATCCGTTCGTCAGACATCATACTAAGGAGAATGTTTTCTGGAAGAGCAAAGAAAGCATTCTGTTGAACGGATGAATCGGCAACCTTGCGCAGTTTAGCAGCATAAAGATGGCGCGAGGCCTTTGAATTGCAGCATAGAGATGGCGCGAGCCATCTTTGATTGAACTGTTGAATCTTATTGAGAACCACAAAGGTGAGTAAACTGTAAGTATGTAAAGGGTGATTTTTTAAGAGCTTGATAACTTTTTTTAAAAAAAAAACGCATAAAATTTGCAAAATCTCATCGGTTCTTTATTTGAAACGTTAGATTGGTTCATGACATTTACTTTTTGAAGATAATTTCATTTAAATGTTGACCGCGGCTGCGTCTTAGGTGGTCCATTCGGAAAGTCCAATTTTGGGCAACTTTTTCGAGCATTTCGGCCGGAATAGCCCGAATTTCTTCGGAAATGTTGTCTTCCAAAGCTGGAATAGTTGCTGGCTTATTTCTGTAGACTTTAGACTTGACGTAGCCCCACAAAAAATAGTCTAAAGGCGTTAAATCGCATGATCTTGGTGGCCAACTTACGGGTCCATTTCTTGAGATGAATTGTTGTCCGAAGTTTTCCCTCAAAATGGCCATAGAATCGCGAGCTGTGTGGCATGTAGCGCCATCTTGTTGAAACCACATGTCAACCAAGTTCAGTTCTTCCATTTTTGGCAACAAAAAGTTTGTTAGCATCGAACGATAGCGATCGCCATTCACCGTAACGTTGCGTCCAACAGCATCTTTGAAAAAATACGGTCCAATGATTCCACCAGCGTACAAACCACACCAAACAGTGCATTTTTCGGGATGCATGGGCAGTTCTTGAACGGCTTCTGGTTGCTCTTCACCCCAAATGCGGCAATTTTGCTTATTTACGTAGCCATTCAACCAGAAATGAGCCTCATCGCTGAACAAAATTTGTCGATAAACACATTTCGAACCGAACACTGATTTTGGTAATAAAATTCAATGATTTGCAAGCGTTGCTCGTTAGTAAGTCTATTCATGATGAAATGTCAAAGCATACTGAGCATCTTTCTCTTTGACACCATGTCTGAAATCCCACGTAATCTGTCAAATACTAATGCATGAAAATCCTAACCTCAAAAAAATCACCCGTTACTTGACCAAAATCTTTATTTCCTTTGTTGGTTTGTCCTCAGAATTTTATTTGCACAGGTGAGCCAACAAGATTTGCACATGTTACCTGGATGCATCGACGCTAAGTCCGAGGAACATTGACGGGAAATAACAGCTTCTGATATTTTATAGAGATAAGCTTGGTCTGTGCTAATTTGGGTCGGATTAATAACCTCAGAAGGTAATTGGCAGGATAGAAAACTTTCAAATTTGACAACAGGCAACTTCTCACAATCAGGGAACAGTTTACCTATGTCGCCAGAGAATGTATTTGGACTCTTTGAGACACCATCTATGTGTTCGAAAAGAGCACGAAATGGAAGTTCGTTAAAATGTAGAAGACAAACAACCCACTGTAATGGCCTACCTATTCTTTTTTCTAGTTTCCGAATGATTCCACCTTTCCAACCTGTGTTCGTGTTGGTGCCATCAACACTGACAACTTCTAGATGTTCCACATCAACTGAATTGTCTTGGAAATGTTGCCATATATCTTGCGTATCATCCTCAGCTGAGCCGGAAGGAGAGGTGACGGCAGTAGCGTGGATCGATCTAACTTTAAATGAGTTTTCTATATTCCTTACGCCTTTTAAATTTTCATTGGGTTTAACAAAAGTTTTTCCCGCTCAGGTATCGATCAAAACCCTCAAGGCATCTTGCATCATCAGTTGTTTCTGCCCTCATTTAACATAGTAGTTTTATTTATTATCAAGGTTAATTTCTTTTCGACCTCGTCGTAAAATTCAGCAATTGAAAGTTTCCCTTGCTTTAGAGTTCTTGCTTGTTCAATCAACTAGACTAGTCGCTTGTCAGCTTATGTAAAGTCTAGTCGCAACTAGCAGACTAATGTGTTAACTCACACTCAAGCAGAAGTGCATTTGGCGGGGCATTAAGAAGGATGCACTGAGCTGGTCTCGCAACTGTCTCACACCTAAACGCATTGACGTACCTGACGCTAGGTTGAACCATGTTCACCTCGACCTCATTGAACTTCCAGTTGTCAAATATCTCAGGTACTGTTTAACAATCATAGATATATTTTCCAGATGGCCCTTGCTGTTCCTCTAAAGAACATGACGGCTGACGCCGCACAGTGAGACAACGCCGGCATTAAATACAAGGAGTCATTGTAGAGCTCTGAAATTTTGCATAGGTTATTTTTGAGACAATTCCAGTTTTTAAAAAAAAAATTAAGAAAATTCGCCCACTTTTACGCCCACCTGCCATACAGTCGAAATTTGTAAAATGCCGTATTGTCCGTAATGCTTTAGGTATAACTTTCAATTTTGGTATACTTGAATGTTATATAGTTACAAACATTATTTGAAATAAAAATTGAACTTTGGCCCACTTTTAACCCCATCACCCATACTAACTCAACATAAAAAGTGCCATATTTTCTAAAATATATTAAATACAATCTTCAAATTCTATATTACTGTAATTTATATCATTTAAAATGTTTCATGCAAAAATTACAATAACACGCCCACTAATACGCCCACCTCCCATTGAAATGCAATAAAAAAAACAATATTTTTTTTTTCATTCAATCAATAATTTTTTAACATCATCATGGTATTCTAATTTTTTCAATTTGTTTCTCATTCTAAATGAATTAATATAAGGATCTGATGATATTTGCAAATAGTGCATTACATCTTCATTCGTAGAAATACGTGAATTTTTACGAGAATGGAATAGCCTACAGTTTCTATACTCCTTATTCATTGCTTCTTGCGCTTCTTCGGATAACATTCCTGTAGCAAAAAAAAAGTTAATATTAAATAGAGTTTAAAAAAATATTTTCAAAAATAAAAATTGCAAACAAACCTATTGGCAATATAGCCTCAGATACCATTTTGCTGCCGTGAATGAGAACTTTATGCACAGTGGTGGGCATGTAGTACCAGCCATAAAGCTCTACATATAATTTTGCAGTGTCCATGCAATACGTATGGAATTTACCAACATCTATATTTTTACTACTATTTATAGTATTTAATATAATTTTAAAGCGGTGAATTAAGTCTACATTTACACCAGTTATGTCAGCGGTTATTTCTGGATCTTCAAAAAATCTTCTAGAGACATTACCATCATTGGTTGTTCCCATGCCTTGTTTCACCACATCGACTTTTAAGCCCAGAACTAATTTGAAATTTTTTTTCATTTCTGTTTTAACAGCTTCTTTCTGTTCTTTTGTATTTTTATTTGTCCTCCACGCTTTGAAACTTTTATTATAACCGATATGTAATATACATTCCATGAATTTTATTCGAGCATGTAGCGGCGAAATTCCAAATTTCAATGCTTCAGCTGAATTTGTTCTCAAAATAACTGCATCCAAATTATTCATTTCATTAGGTTTTGCTCCACATATGAAACAAACAGCCATCGAGCAATTCTTACTGACTGTTGTTGCCACTTTTCCGTCAATCATCGTCATAGTTAAACTATGAGATATCGCAAACTTTTTGTTGAACATTTCGAATTCTGTCGTTTTTAAATTTTGAATTTCTGCATTTACACGATTTACTTCATTGTTAATAACATCTGCTGTTTCTTTTACAAATTCGAATTTCATAGGCCTGCAAAGTCTTGTTGAAGATGGTACTGAATTTTCCCAACACGAATAAAAATCATTGTAAAGATCAGTTAACTTTAACGGAACAAGAGATGTTAAAAACATATTTTTATCAGAAACATTTTCATCGGTGAAATGTTGTTGATATTCACTGTGCCCTGATGATCCATCACACCCCCATTTACTTATTAAATTCAACTCATTTGGAATCTCATCAATCTCAGTTTTTGTTTTTGCTTGAAAAATTCTTGAAACAGTGTGATCAAGTAATTCTTGTAATCCAACACTGCTAAAACTTTCATCAACCTTAATATTTGCAGGATAGCATTTTTTTTTAACTTCCAATATTTTGCTGTAGTGTGGGAATATGTCACAACCAATTTCTTTTGCAGAGCTTCTTAAAACATCATATTGGTGTCTTGATAGTGAAGCATCAATTATAAGGCTGAGGGCTTTCTCTGGTGTAAATGATTTGAATTGTTCACTCTTTTCATATTTTTTAGCAGCAGACACTATTAAGTCTTCTGGAAAACTTTTACAAAATTGAGATATTTTTTTTCTCTTAGACCTTTCTTGGCTTTCTTCGAAAGCCTTTACAGGTCGTCCACGCTTAACGGAATGCGAAGTGCTTGGTTGTTCATCATCCAAAGTTTCTTCATATATGGTGTAAAGCTGTGCAAGCCATTCTTCATTATCAGCCAAAAATTTACTTTTTATGCGCCCAGATTTGTTCCATTTGGATTTAAATTTTGGTATTAAATATTTTATTAAAAAATCACGAAATTTTTTAATAATTAAGTCTGACATTTCATTGTAATTTGTTGATATGACACCAACAACAACATCAATATCTTTATTGCTATCGATCCAAATATTAAAAATTGCACTATAAGAAATTGTTGAATTATCCATGACCTTGTTGAATTTTTATTATCACTTTATATAAACTTGTTTAAACTTGCACGCTCAAATAGAATGTGAATTACATATATAATTGCAATTACCATTTGTTGATCAATAATATTCAAAACAACGACAATGTAATATTATTTGACAGTTTGCTTTTAATAAGTGAGTGCTATAATATGGCTTGCTGGGATTAACAGGTAAAAGTTATTATTAATACAAAGAGAATATTCTTATTTACGTGAGCTTCTTTTTTTTCTCTTACTTTTTTATTTCACTAAAATTGATAAGAACACGATCATTTATGTGTGTACAGATGTACATATGTTTGAGCAAAAAAAAAACTGGTTTGGCTCAGCGGATGGAAAAAATGCCCAAAAACCAACAACAACCAAAACCAAAATTATGCTCACTATATTAGGCTGCTTATGAGCTTTGGACAACAAAAATAATTATAATGCAAGAGACTATTTTCTATTTTCCTGCCAGGCTACAAGCGGCACTACAATATAACAATTAAACTAACCACATTAGAAAGTGATCATAACACAACTTAGATAAGAACAATATCTTGCACTATCAATTTAAATTAAAAATTATGCAACTATCTAACCCAAAGTCAATGACCTTCAACAAAATTATCTATCAAATTAATAACGTAAATAAAATTTATGTAAACAAGAATATTTTTATTAAAACATAAATGATCTTTAAAGCATAATTCTGAATAACTAACAAAAAACAAATGTAATTTATTACTATTCTCTTGCACAATAAGTGAATAGTAAACAATTAAAAAAAATAAAAGTAAAAAGTTGTAAACATGGTTTGCATGCTAACATACGTATAGCGACAGAATGTGCGCGTTACGTACTTTTTGTAGTTTTTTGTATGTTTAAAGTGCTTTTGCAAACTTTTGCTATATGTCCTCTACTTTAAATGAAAGCTGAGATTTCAAACTTTCATTTGGTATAAGTCTGCACCTAGGGCGAGGGGCTGCTCTATATTTCCTAGGCCATTGAAAATGCAAAATGTTCAATTTTTGCACCACAATTCTGTTGTTAAGAAAAAAAAATTGTGTTTTTTTTTTTTAATTTATTTTTTCATTTACTCATTCTACAATAACTGAATTAATTAAAAAAATACTTTAAAGTTACATTTATTATGTATTTTTATTTAAATAAGCTTTTGATTATTACATATTGAACTAACATATTTCAAGCGCGTTGGCATACCTCAACTTTGACTTGCTCTAGACGAAAAAGTAATGAAGTTATGAGGCTGAAATTTCAGGGAATTGTTACTCATATATCTGTTAATATACTGTGAAAATTTCATCCAAATTGGACGACACGTCAAAAACCATTTTTTGCCGCGGTTACTATTGGGCTGTCTCACTGTGCGCCGTTTGCATTGCTTTCTACTCGAGCTGCATTACTCAGTTCGACACACTGGTCACCATTATCACAGATCAAAGATTCCAGTTTGAGTCTGCGCTTTTCATGGCTTTGCACGGCTCATTTGTGCCCATTGCCTAAGGACAACACCCTATCATCCGCAATCAAATGGACTGGTAGAAAGGTGGCACAGAGCGCATAGATGATTATGTTTTCAAAACCAAAGTCGATGGAAGAGAGAAGGTTGTATTCGTGGATAGTGTTGCGTCAAGCGTAAACTTATGTATATATTAAATATTTCTATCTGATAATTAAAAAAAATGTAGAAATTAAGATCTCCTGCTTGGAAAGGCTTAGGGGTGTCTAGAAACCTATTTTTCCGAGTACCAAACGAAAAAAAAAATGTTTTTTTTTTTGTGAATCACCCTAATGTGCATATATATTTATGATTAATTGCTATCGCTGAGCAATGAAAAACAAATAACGAATTCAATAATCATACACACTGTGATGATAAAGGTTGACTCTACCACCGGATCCAAATGGGAAGAAACGCGGGGCTATGACAAACTGGAATCGAAGCTACCACACAAGGACGTAGCCCATTCCAACAAGCAATGCAAGGTGCGGGAAAAAACAATATATGGGCAGGACCAAATCCTAGTTGCTGCTAGTTGCAGCAAATACGAGGAAGCCTCTTGTCAGCAATTCAAATCCAAGGACCACCATTTTACTGCCTGCCCAACTTTCAAGCAGAGGTTCGAGTTCTTAAAATGTTATGCATAAATTGTTTGCGTAAGCGGTACACTTTCTCTAAGTTCAGAGCGGATCGATGTCATGTGTGCAATCGATTACATAACATATTATTGCACCAGTATCCTATTTCCTTCAATGCTGCACCTCATCCTCAACCATCCACCACACATGCCATGCGTACAGAGAGTATGCCGGATCGGTGATGTTGGCAACAACAGTAATTTTAGTGAGTACCAGCTATGGAGATTACCTGCCTGCAAGAGCGTTGCTGGATTGCGGATTCGACGTCAGCACAAAATATTAAGCGGAATAGGAATTGGCAAATTCCAATACAAAAGTGTTGTCAAAACAAAGCGCTTTTGTCAAGTCGCGGTTAAATAATTATGAATTTTCGGCGGAATTTTGGGTAATGCGATGCATTTCGGCAAATCACCCAGAACAGAACATCAATGTTCGTAGCTGGAAAATTCCGCCCAATATTGAATTGGCGGATCCAGAATTCCAAACATCCCAAAAGACTGACATCTCACTGGGTGCAGAAACTTTTTCGATCTGTTAGCGGTTGGCCAAATTAAAATTGGCTCTTATCAACCAACGCTACAGAAAACTCTTTTGGGATGAATTGTGTCTGGCAAATATGTCAGCAGTCTTAGTCCTCCTCCCGAAGCAAATAGCACATTATGCCAAACTGAAGACGACTTAACGTCCATAGAATCAGTAGTATAAAAATTCTGGGCTCTGGAGGAACTTCCTTCAGAAACAAATGGAAACAAGTTCACACCAGAACAAAAAGAGTGTGAACAATTTTTTGTTAACACAACTGAATTATTGCCGCCTCGAATCAGAATGCCCTTTACATCTGACCGTAAGTTACTCGGTTACTACTATGAAACCGCAGTTCGGCAGTTTCAGGCCCTGGAGAGGAGAATATTGAAATATTCAGAACTTCGTAGAATGTATCTGGACTTCATGAAAGAATATAAAGCACTGGGTCAACTGAGCTCAACAAACAATAAGATCCCGAGTGAGCCACAGTACTTCATTCCACATCAATGTGTGTTAAGGCCCGAGAGCACAACAACCAAATTACGTGTTGTCTTTGACGCTTCGAATCCATATTCAACTCGAATAGCGTTGTATGAAATTTTGATGGGAGGTCCAACCAATAGACCATCTAAGAAGAGTTATACTCAACTCTTTTTTGTTTTCGCTTACATAAGTATGCACTAACAGCGTACATTACTAAAATGTACCGTCAAATAATTATGCATGAAGAAGGCAGAAATTGTCAGCTTATTGTGTGGAGAGAGCATCTTTCTGAGCAAATTTAAATTTTTCGTCTTTACACTGTAACTTATGGCACTGCGCCTTCTCCATTTCTCGCAAGGTTCATTACACATCAAAAGAGACTTATATGTTGTTGATTCATTAGCAGGGACTGAGAATTTTTAATCTGTAGATCTTTAGATAAGTGAGCTAATTGAAATATTAGACTCGACCGGATTCATCTTAACGAAATGGTTTTCGAACCACCCTAAATTTTTCGACAGTGATTGTACTGAAAAGTCATTAAGCTTCAATGAAAAAAATTCCACTTAAATGTTAAGAAACTATTGATTGCCGAAAGAGGATTTGTTTCGCTTTGCTTTAGATAACAATTTTAATGATCTGCGAGCCATTAAAAGAAATGTATTGTCAGCTTCTACTCGAGCTCTCGGCAGCACATCTTTTTGCCAAATTATGGTCACGAGTTGCACCAATGTTGAACTGACGATTCGAGAAAGTTACATTTTGAATAGACTCTGAAATTGTATTGCACTTGGTAAAAACGCATTCATTTTCATTACAAACCTTTGTCGTAAATAGAGTGTCCGAAATCCAAGAATTGACTGACAATGTACATTGGCGACATGTGCCAACGAAACAAAACCCTGCGGATCAAGTGTCTCGGGTTCTAACATGGACGAATTGAATAATTCGATATGGTTTGGCGGTCCACAGTTCCTTCTAGAAGATCGTTATGGCCAATTAATACTCACTTCCAGCTCTCACCAGAGGACGAAGCATTAGACAAGAAGAAAAATACATTTCCACGAATTTCGACCACTGAGAAAAATTCAATATTGAACCTTATTGAAAAATATAAGTAGGATATATTAATATGTTCCCTAGGCAATATCTTACATAGTCTACGGATTCTTTGCAGGTTTCATTGATGTGCTGAAGGACTG
The DNA here is from genome assembly GCA_027475135.1 of Bactrocera correcta. Taxonomy (NCBI): domain Eukaryota; kingdom Metazoa; phylum Arthropoda; class Insecta; order Diptera; family Tephritidae; genus Bactrocera; species Bactrocera correcta. The sequence goes on along the minus strand of CM050322.1, from coordinate 13,344,374 downwards.
CCATTTATCTGCCTTTACTTTCCTGACTTCTTTTATGTATTGCTTCAAGATATTTTTGTAGGGTTGCGAAATTTTGGTCTTATAGCCATCTTTGAAGGCTTTTTTTACTTATGCTCTCAGGTTCTTGAGGTCAAGTTCAACTTGGTGAATTTATCACATACTGCCCTCCTCGTGTTTCGGTATTGGAGGGAATAAATTATCTCTTGCGCATTGGAAAGCTGCAAAAAAAAAAACAATTGCTAAGATTCGCCAATTCAGGTTTCCAACCTTCTAAATTACTTTATCGGCCATTAAAGTAGTTATAGTCTTTTTTATATTGCATTGAAAAATTGGGCCAAATCGGACTACAGCTACGCCTACTGACCTTATAACACAATTTTAAATTTCATGCGATTCTTTCCACTCGAGTGTAGAAATCAAGAAAAAATTACCATATCTTGATAAAACTTTGCATGAAAAGGGCATTTGAGGTGGGCGACTTTATCACTAAAAATTACCTAAATCGGACCAAAAATGAAACATTAATTTTTTTTTTCAGGTTGGTATGAGAAGGCTTTGTTGGACAACGGGCTTGGTACCCCACGCTTTTGGTGAAATCACATATCTCGGGACACAGCAAACTAATTTCGATTACGTGGCAATATTCTCATATTTTTATATCACATTGTGAAAAAGAGCGAAATTAGACCACAACCTCGCCTATATAGCACAACTTTAAATTCCATTTGATTCTTTCCAAAAACTTAGCATTAATAATTCCTTTAAACTAAAAATTATCCAAATCCAACCGAAACTGTACCGATATGTGGACCCCAGTATCTATAGTTGCCTTTCGACCGAAAATATCGGTCAATGTCTGAGATATACAATTAAAATTCAAACAGAAACCTTTCTGATAATACTAATTCTGTGTTTCAAAAAATCTTTACTATGTAAAGATATTCGAACGTTCAGCTGACTTTATATGTATGTATGTATATTCAGTGTTCAAATATCATTGAACATTCTTATTTGTTTAGTGTAAGCAAAGCCGAAATAATATAAAACATAAATAAATAAACTGTTGGGTACACAGACAATACAAGAGGCTAACTGCTACCCTCTGAAACCAATGGAGGAGCCGTGAAACATAGTAGCTAGGAAAGCTAACAAAAAGTCTACGAAAATACCGAAAACAAAGCCCCAGGCCGTATTGATCACAAAAAATGGAAATCTTACCTGTGCTGAAATCCTTCCCAAAATTAAGACCGACTCCAATCTGAACGTATTCGGGAACATGATAACAGTAATATGCAAATCACAAAGAGGAGAAATGCTGCTACAATTAAGTGGTACAGCGACCCAACATACTTTCAAGAAAATATGAAAAATGCCTTGGTGACCAAGCCAACGTTAAATTGTTGACCCAGGAGATCCTACTCGAGTGTAAAGACTTAGATGAAATCACCAGCAAGGAAGGGGTTTTCTATGCTCTGCAAAGAGGGTTGGGAAACAAGGAATTGGCGGTCTCAGCAATTAAGGGCATAAGAAAGGCTTACGAAGACACTCAAACCACACTTATAAAACTCCCGGTTGAGCAGCTAGACAGCTTTTACAAAGTAGAAAGCTGAAAGTCGAGTGGGTAATTTGCCGTATTCGGGAACATAGATAGACAAAGACTGCACAAATAAACCGAAATGATTACTCTGCCTGAAGGCAGGATCCAAAGAAACTGAGCATTTCACTGGAAGCGTCAGGTACCCGGTAAATAAGAAGACAGCACAACAGGACGTATGAGATTATTACAACTGAACCTTAATCATGGTCAAGCGGCACAGGACCTGCTAAAACAGACGATCGCTGAAAAGCAGATCGACTTGGCATTACGCAGAGAACCATATAAAACCAAGCGGAGTGTAAACTGGGGCATCAGCATCAATGATAATTAATTTAAGAATATTATCGACAGCATTGTGAGCAACGCCCGAGGTAGAACTAATTGTTAATAGCAACTAATAGTAGGGGTAAAGCCTTACTTTCCTTTGATCTTGATCTACTCAACACAAGTACTTAATACACGTTCAACAAAAGCGGATGACAATCAGTGATAGACTTTACTTTCGTAAACTCAAGAATATTTCGTAGATCTCAAAGGCAAATTAGCGACCAGTTCACTTTTAGCGATCACTATGACTCTAACGAGAAGTTCATGGTGACCCAAAACATTCGACCCAGACCTCTTCGAAGAACTGACAACTTAAGAGTGCATGCAACATATTGCTTAACTGCGAAAAGGATGCCAAAAAGTAAGTCGCTTATACCAAAGGTCATATGGTACCTGCGAATACAACTCTCTACAAGCAAGCTTCAAGGCCAAAAGGAAGTTTTGGAAACAGACTATCAAAAAAGGTAAACAAGAATGATTTCTCAAACTATGTGACGATGTTGAAAGCAATGCCTGGGGGCTCACATGCAAGACTGTAATGAGGAAACTACGCAATACAGGTCAAATGCCAACTTCCTCAACAACACTGGACAGATTAGTTTCAGATCGTGGTGGTGCAACAAAGTGCAAAGTTCTTACCAGAAGTAACCAACGAAGAGTCATAGAGTCATGCGACCGGTTCGACACATCTAAAGCCCCAGGACCAAATGACATTCCAAATATAGCGCTTAAAACAGCGATTGTTAGAACAAAGACCCTGTTAGAGCACTGTTTAACTTATGTTTGCAGGAAGTCTGTTTCCCAAAGATTTGAAAAAGGCAACATCTAATATTGCTGTCAAAACCAAACAAATCTCTGACAGACCCGTCCCGCTACCGATCACTCTGCATGTAGAACTCTGCGGGAAAAATTCTTGAGCGCATCATTTATCCACGCCAAAGTAAGGATATTGACGACGCCGGCGGCTTATCCCTAAACCAATTTAGATTTAGGAGGGCAAGATAACAATCGCAGTGGTGATCCCAGTGAAGACCATTAGTGGGAAAAAAAGGATGACAAGATTATCGTTTGAAGAACACGTGGCTTTTGCAAAATAGAACTATGGCTAAATAGAACACACGAGTTACGTCAGAGACTCCACCCATTATAACAATGCAATCAATTGCAAGTTATTTTAACTACGAAATTTCTGTTCTGTTTCTGTTCAATTAGCTTCTTTAGTGAATAGTATAAAATAAATATTAAGCAATATATCGCAACACGACCACCGCAATTGATATTTTTTATTTACATTTGATTTGTTGCAACTTTGTCGAAATTGATATAATTTTTCTTTAAATTTTATATTATTATTCAATAAAGTAATAATCAAGAAACTACAACTCAAGTTTCTTTACTGGCGCAGTCGGTCGCGAAATATTTCATTATTCATTATTATCATTTTAATAATAAATTTCCATGTCAGAATGTTAGTTACCGTACTCCTCCGAAACGGCTTTACCGATTTATACCAAATTTTATATGCGTATTCAGTAGGTCTAAGAATCGGTTACTATCTATTTTCCATAACCTTAAAAGTCGAAAATTGGCCAATTCCGAAAATTAACTTTTTTCTACACAATTTTTTTTAAATTTGTTTGTTTTATTTTTCAATAATTTGATTTTTAAATTATTTGAATCGTTCAATTTCGGTCGCTTGCATTTTTATTCCGGCGATTTAAAGGGTAAAGTATTGAAAATTATTCAGTGAAAACGTTATGTGTGTTTTACACAAAGTGATTAATTACAGATTGAAATTTGCTACGAAGGCACGAAGAGACCAGAATGCAATGACATGCAAGTGGAATTATTGATCGGGGTCAATCAGCAAGCGACCGTCACAATGTCACAGCACGACTTTTCAAACAGCAGCTACGATGCTTGAAGGACTTTATCTTGAAGCAACGTATGGTATATGTGGTGCTGTTAGATACTAGATGTACTCTGTTTAGTGGCAAAAGAGAGGTTTGCCACACGCACAAATTCTTATTTGGATAGTGGTTACATCACATCAAATTGATGAAATCATTTTTGAATTTTCTGATCTAGAGAAAGATCCAGTATTACACGAAGTGATGAAAACCAATATGGTTCATGGACCTTGCGGACACCACAACTGTTGACTGTTGTACATCTCGCCGTTCATTTGGAAAAGACCAAAGTGTGTATTTCAACCCAGAGAATACAGTACAGCCAACTAAAACACCACCAACAACAAAATTGGCATTGACGAGTATTTTCTCGACTTGCGTCAGGGACAAGTTTGCGAGAAAATTGCTCTATTCGCAATTGCCTTAATATTATAAATGGGAATTAAACGATGGACTTCTTCGCATGCAACTGAAGTTCGCACACTTTTCGCTATGATCATTTCAACATATCAGCCTCTAAGTCTACATCAATTATGGGATACGAACAAAAATTACATTGCCGAAGACGTTTTACATCGTATTCGCTAAGACTTATCCAGTAGAATTTCTAAGTTTTTTGGAGAGACTTGATATGTAATGGAACCCGACTGCCTGTGATGAAGCTATCGAATACAAGGGCGCCGAATGCTTGGTGTTACCAATTCTTTTGAGTTCCAACGAATTGCCATTTCAGTTCAAACCTATGCAGTTTCCAGGGAAAATTGAATTTGAAATGACAATCAACAGGACAAAAGAACAGTCGTTCGAAGTGTGTAGCATAAATCTGGAAATGCCATGTTTTTCACACGGGCTGCAATAAGTGGCGTGTTCATAAGTTCGAAACCTATATTTTCTATACATTATCGCACCGAAACAGAAACCAAAAAATGTTGTTTATCAAGCTGCGCTGATAAAAACTTAGAAAAATTGCAAATAAATGATTAAAGGACAAAATATAGTACATTCAACTTTCTTTTTCATTTCAACTATGTGTTTTAACTGTACTTCGATTAAAAATTTTTTAATAAGAAAATGAACATTTATTTTTATTATTAAAGTTTAATCCTGATATATGCTTAGTGTTACCAATCTCAGATTCTTAAAATTTGCTGCGCCTTTATTGGTGAGTAAAATGCCACACTATACCATAGACTGAAACCGGTCTCCTGTTTCACTAACACAATAAAATTTCTCTCACTCACTACATAGTTTTCGGCCATCACTATTGCTTATGTATCAAGTGCAGTAGTTTTTTTTTTAATTTCGTTTAGGCCGTAAGGACGGTTTAAAATGCCTTCGCACCGTATGGGGATCGTCATCCACCGTGAGTGGTGTACCCACTAAAACACTCCCCCCTTCATCATGGCAAGGTTTCCAAGTTGAACCCATTACAGGTCAATTTCTACTCTCCCTGCGTCCAGGGATGCCTACGATTTTGTAGCCAGCATCAAGCTATTTGGCTCATTTTCTATTGAGATCCCGCATCCATGTATCTTTTTTTTAGTGCGTAGAACTACGTACGTCTACGTGCCCTTCAATTGTTTCCCAATTTTCATTGCTAGCTATTATTTTTTCTAATATATTTTCCTTACTTAGTTAGTTCTCTACAGTTTCTACAGTTCTTCGTGCTTCTTTCCATCGGTGGCACTTGAAAAAGGCTTGGTTTGCATCATCTAGCGGTTCGTCTCCATAAATACATGCCAGGCTTTCTGTTTTTCCCATGTTGTATAGGTATATTCGGAAATACCCGTTACCGGACAGCATCTGTGTTATGTAGTAATTTACCTCACCATGTTTCTACTGTGCCACATCTCTATTTTTTAATGAGTTTGGCGGTCCATCTTGTTTTGCTCTCCCTTGTCCACCGATCTTGAAAGAGTTCAAAAGTTTGCTTCATCGCCTATTGTCTAGTGACCATGGGTATTTCTATTTCGCCTTTCTTCTATAGCCAAAGTTGTCTTTTCTCCTTTGCGAGAAGGTCTATTGGGATGACGCCGCTTATCACTAGCACTGCAGGTTCGGATACAGTGCTGCTGTCCTCTACACTTAAGCAAGCACTTTCCTTCTATGTTCTACCTTTAATATATCGGCCGATATTTCGCTACCGTATAATACCACTGACTGTGTTGTGTCCATAAGCAATTTCCTTCTGCTTGCAAGTGGGCCTCCGGTGCTTGCCATAAGTCTTGATAGCGACCTGGTTATATTGGCTGACTTTTTTGCAGCATGTTGTATTTGAGTCTAGTACGTCAATTTGTCATCCATTCTTATTCCTAGGTATTTTAGGGTTTTCGTCGTTTGAATAGCTTCTGAATGAACTTGCATATTTATCTCCAGCGGGATATGTTTCCTAGTGAGCCGAATTAGTTCTGTATTTTCTGCAGCTAGGATAAGGCCGTGTGAGTCCAACCATGTCTGTGTTCGCAGCATAACTTGTGTCTGCGCTTGGCCATGTCGGTATTACGCGCGGTTATGACGGCGGTGATGTCGTCTGCAAAGCTAACGAGGTAGCAATCGTCAGGCATTTCGACGTTTAAAACTCCGTCGTAGCTGGCGTTCCACAGATCTGGTCCAAGTATTGATCTCTGCACTGCTCCAGAGGTTATTTCCTTACTTTGTGGGCCGTCACTCCCGTTGTACCGTAGTTTCCTGTCTTTAAGAAAGCTTCTTATCATTTTCATCAAGTCGTTCATATTTGCGCATTTTGCGCTATTGAATGCATTTCTTATGTGAATTCTTGCGAGGAGGACTATTGGCCTTGAGAAGTAGTTCTTTTGATGAGCTTCCTCCACGCTGCGTACGACATCTTCCACAGCCTTTATGGAGGACCTGCTTGGTCTGAAGCCATGTTGTCGGGTCTGATGGGCCTCCAGCATCGTTTATGGCGGCTATGATACGGGGTTTCAACAGTCTTTCTAACAGCTTTCCTGTTGTATCTAGCATGCGGAGGTCGGTACGTTGATTGTGTTCTTGGGTCTCCTTTTCCTTTGCTTATTAGGGTTGAATGCTGCCTCTTCCATATTTCCCTCGTTCAGAAAAGCACTATATATGGATAGCTGTAAGTGCGGACGTTCCGTAGCGATTAGTTTTAACACTTTCACTGGTATATCATCAGGCCCATGGGCTTTTTTAGTCTTTATAGTGTTTTCTGCCGTGTTCATATCCTCCAAGGTGAAGGGCGGACATAAGCTCTCTTGCATATGTTCTGGTGGGTCTCTTCCCAGGTCATGGGTTGGGAACAGAGTTTTTACGATGTACTCCATAGCAGCGGCGTTTAACTCAGGTGGGGACTCTTGCTCTTCTTCTGTTTTGAAACTACTCCTTTCCGTTTTCTATATTGCCGCTATTGCGAAGATGTCTTCGGCCATTTTCCATCTTGCGCTATTTGGTTATGCTCGCCAACGATTGCTACTTTCGTTCCAAGTTCCAGCATGAGCTGCGGCAGGAGGTGGTCAGCCGTTTTGCTTCTGTGCATGTTACACTGTAAGATCTATATGTCCTTGTTTGTTTTCTATACGACTTGAAGGACCGAGACCCTGGGATGTGATCTATTTGGGTATGCTTCTGTTCTACGCAGAGCTAACAGCTCGGTGAATTATTGCAGTATTTCAGCTGGTGTCCGGGTTTCACACATCTTATACATAATCCTTAGCCTTTTCTGTCGGGCCCTTTGCATTCCCATTTTAAGTGGCCGAAGTCGAAGTATCTGTAGCCTTCATAAGCTTCATTCTGCAGCTGACCCATTCTATTTTTTTTTCCTTTAGTACCCTGTTTGCGCAATCGACTGTCAGCGTCACATATGCGCGTATTTGTTTTCAGGTATTTGGAGCGCTTGTTTTCATTGTGATTTCTTCATCTGATTGCTCTAGCAGACATCTTATGGAGGTCGTGACTTCTTGTGCAGTGGATAAGGAGTCGAGGTCTTGGATCTCAATTGTGGCTTTTTAATTTAGCTCGCTTACATAAGATATACCACGTAGATTGCTCGTTAGAGCATTTCGGAGCTCTGGTTTAGGTTTTTTCTCCTTTCTTCAGCTCTAGGAGCAGGGCACCTGATTTTGTTTTCCGTATTTCTCGGACTTCCACTTTGTCTTGGTCTGTCATGACGTGTTGCCGTATGTTTTGAATCACCTCCTCTTTCTGGTCGAACTCTGGTTCTGGGTGCCCGTTTCTGCTTCTGGAGCTTGTCATCTTTTTCTCCTTGAGTTTGCTCCTCGCCTTGATGTCGTTTTGCCTGCTGTTCTCTTTTTCCTTTTACTACGTGCCACACTGTATTTCCGGGTTCTCGCTCTCTTTTCTCTGACTCCTGTTCTATTGGACTTGGTGCCGTTCACTTAGAAAGAGCTGTCACTGGCGTTGAAACATCGGCTTGTTCGTTGTACGCATTTAAGGACCAGGTTAATATCGAAGAGTTCGTCTAGCTCGGATATCCCATTTTGTACATCGGTACTTATATTCTTCTGTCTAAGCATTGCCAACTTTATCTTTCTCAGGGTAGCGCTGCACTTTAAAAGGGCTTCATCCTCTTGTGCTCTCATCTTCCGAATGAATTCTTGCCTTGGAGAGTTGTGTAGCCGGAGTCCTATTACTTTTTTTCCTGACTGCTTCCGCTGATTCAAGCATAGGGGAGGCGGTTTCGTCCACGCAAACCGTTTGGATTGCCCTCTCATTTCCCATCTGTGGCGGCGAGTGCAAAATTCTGACTTGTCTTAGGAAGCCATTCAATTCGTCGTCCATTCGTCCTTTTTGGCGTGTTACCGACTCGGCTATAATCGCGTAAGCGGTGTCTACGCCAGTAAAGAAGAAAGAAGAAGAAGAACTAGCGTGTTAGTTTCGTTCTTTTCTTTGTTCATGTTGTAAGGGTCCCCGCTTCAAGCCGCTATCTTCGCTCGATTGTGCAGTTGCATTTTCGGTCCTGTGGTTATCTATGCATTGCAGGGAGGCCACACGGGAGTCTTGGGTAGGTGGTCCCTCGAGGCAGCCCTCTATGGGGTTGTGGATGCTTATTTTGAGGCGGTATCTATTCACCTCGTCACCGGAGATTCGTAGGATGCTTCAGGTATTTTAAGCCGAATCCTCCTCTCCTGTCGCTCTTGGTCAGAGACTGTTTATTGGGTATTCGCAGCTAACCTAAGAACTTAGGCCGTCAACAGTTTGCCAAGCTGTGACGCTTGGCGGCCTGATCTAAGCCGATCAAGTGGAGTAGTAACGTTTAAAAATTATTATATTGCTAACTCAATGTTACTCTCATATTAACTATTAAATATTACTATTTTAGTTTTTGGTTTAGTTAAACATAACATTAAAAGTACTCAACACGTGTCACGAGGTCTAACCAGCAACGGCTTTTGTGTTGTAAGTATACTTTTATAATATAAAAATTAATCACAAAATGTGTTGCTAAGCGCACAACTCAACAACGCCTGAACCAATTCGATCAATTCGAGATTAAAGGTGGTTTTTACGGCGAGAAAAATTCGTATAATAGCCGGCAAAACCCTAAAAACAGCCCTTTTCTTTTTCCCATACAAACAAAATAATGTTTGTTTGTTAGTAACGCTAAAGCTCGAGAACGGCTGAACCAATCTTAATGAAATTTTCAGAGGATCAGGGAAAATTTAGAAATAAAAAAACCGCATGCTTTTCATGAGGAAAAGTCGAAAAACTGGAATATTCCAAAAAGTAACTTTTTTTCATAATTTTTTTTTTTTTTAAATTTTTTTTTTTTGTTTTCTTTTTCAATTATTAGAATCGTTCAAATTTATTGTTTGCTTTCTTTATTCCGGCTATTCAAAAGATATATTATTGAAAATTATTCAGTGGAAACGTTATGTGAATTTCAGACAAAGTGATCAATTACAGATTGAAATTTGTTACGATGCCACAAAGAGGTCGCGCTAATATCGGTCGACGTTCTTTTTGGTATCAACATACATTGGCAGCCCAAGGCACATGATCGAGTACACATGGATCGTATTACATTCACTAGTGACGGGCGATGTTGTGACTTTTAAGGAACACTGCTATTTATGATTGTGACTTTGTAGTAGCAGGGATTTTAAACTTTGACTGTGACTGTTATAAAAATTGTAACAGAAAAATCCAATAAAGTAGAACAAAATTGATTCCTTTCACTTACAATTTGCCCAGCTTTGGAAAAAATTCTTTCGTAAAGAACGGAGGAGGCTAAAACACATAAATACTTTTTTTTGTTAATTCTGTCATTTTACGGTATCTATGAAATGGGACGCAACTACAGGAAACCAGCCAAATAGCGCTGAATTTCAATAATGGCTTTTGCTTCTACGCTACTATGTGGTTTATGATCATTTGCGTATTTATCGAACGAACTCCATTTGATACTGATTTTTTTACATTTTCTTCTGATCTTTTTTAAGTCACAATAAATATAATCTCTGAAGGTTTTTTTCAATTCAAGGATACTCAATAGAAACTAATTAAAGTAAATGAAAACATACTTTAAAAAAAATTTCGTTACTTATATTAAAGTACCAATATACAGTATATGTATATAAAATTGGTTATATTTTGAGATTAAAAGTGTTATAATTGGCTTTATTATTTCATTAAGGTTCCTGTAATTAATTTAATTTGTACGTAAGTATTACCCATTTAAAGCTAAATTAACTCATTTTATATGTCAATCAATTTTTTCTTATCTAAAGTTGAAGAGAATTCTTAGCTTTAATGAATATGAATTCATCACAGCCGCAATTTCTTATGTTACACTGTGAAGTTGGTCGCAGTTGCAATTTTTCATGCGATAGTGTGACTGCTACTTTATTAAACTTGTCACAGCTGTGACAAGTGTTTTTTAAGTAGCAGTGCCAAATCACAGATACTGAAATATTTGCCATCTCTAATATTCACCACTATTGTCTAATTCACATTCGAAACTCATATTCTTGTTGAGTATTGCAATTTGGTGAAATCAATAACATACGTTTGTAGTACGCCACCAACGGAAGCAGAATGGCCGTTACTGGTCCTGAATGAAACGGTCAATACGTGAACAGCAATAAAGCGATTTGAAGGATATTTACTTTTGCAATTTATGAACATTTTCCGACTGTTGTGCATCTCACAGTTCATTTGGAGATGGCCAAAGAGTGTTTTTCAACCCAAAGAATGCAGTACAGCCAGTGAAGACACCGCCAGCAACAACTCAACGTTCGTCAGTGATCCATTTGCGAGAACATTGCTCTATTCGGAAATGCCTTGATATTATACATGGAATGCACCATCGAAGAAATGGTTACGCAGAAAGCAAGGCCAACCAGTAAATGGACATCCAGGTATATTCTCAACTACTGTATTAGGACAAATTTACACAATCCACCCGAAAAACGACGATTGCTTCTACCTTCGGTTGCTATTGATTAATGTACGCGGTTCAACTTCATTTGAGTCATGGTACGGTGTGCGCAATTTTTTGGGAAACATGCCAGCAAATACAATTGCTGGAACTTTATAATCACTGGAATCTAATGATGGACGCTGCCATAGGTACTTGCATGCCACTGAAGTTCGCACACTTTTCGCAATGATCAATTACGATACGAACAAAAATGACATTGCCGAAGATATTTTATATCGTATCCACTAATTGGAAATGGGCAAATTCCGGTTGATACTTCCAGTGGCTTGATTTCAATTCTCCTGCCTTTTGTCAATTCACATCAACGAATGATGAACTCATCACGAATGTTTATCCAAACTTTGGCCAAATTATCATAACTACAATTCCTTGAGTGCACTTGCAATTTTAGCTGACAAAAATACTGATATTAATGACTTCATTTAGAAGACTCAAAGTCAAATCCCGGGAGACTTGCGCTCATACAAATCGATCGATAGTCTTGACAATGAAAACGGGGCCGTAAATTATTTTGTGGAATTTCTAAATTCTTTGGAGAGGCTTACTATGCGGTCGCATCATTTGCGCCTCAAAGTTGGGTCCGTCATTATTATGTTTCGCAATCTTCATGCGCCGAAACTATGTGATGGAATCCGACTAATTGTGACGCAGCTATTGAATACTAAGTGGCAGAATGCTCTGTTCTAAGAAATTCCTTTGAGTTCCAACGATTTCACATCTCAGTTCTAACGTATTCCATTTCCAGTGAAAATTGAGTTTGAGATGACAAACAACAGTGCAAGTGTGTGTCATAAATTTGGAAATGCTATGTTTTTCACACTTCCTGCTATAAGTGGCGTGTTCAAAAGTTCGAAACCCATCTTCTCTATACATTTACGCACCGAAACATAAAACAAAAAATGTTGTTTATCAAGCTGCGCTACATTGAAAAAAAATCTAGAAAAATCGCAAATAAATGGTTTAAACTCAAAATATAGTACATTTAACTTTTTTTTAATTTCAAAGCACATAATTTCACGTAAGACAACGTTTGCGGGGTCAGCTAGTATATATAAAATTTCCAATACTATACACCAATTACTTAAAATAATAAAATTTAGGGTGAAGTGATAAGTGAAAGTGAAAGATTCTAAAAGTTGTTAATATAAAAAAGGAAAAGTGATACTAAAGAAAACCAGTTTTAATCAAAAGGATAAAAGTTTAAGAAAATTGTTATAATCACTGAAATTAAATAAACAATAATAATAAAATACCATGGAGGACCAACCAACAGTACACGAATTTTTGAAGTATACTCAACGTATAAATGGGGTCTGATTCGATGGCACGATCTCATTATCGTCATTCATTATCGTCCACCTCGGACCAGAGTTCGCAAATACTCATCACTGAGGAGTAAAATTTCTATCTTCCTCCTCAGTACAACACAATTGAGAGCAATGAATTTTTATTTCCTCAATTGTGAGTTCAAAGGAAAGAGTGCTCTTCTAGAATATTTCTCTTTAATACTTATCTTATCTTTTCGCTCTAATATTTACCGCAAACGTACCTGCTCCTCAAAATAATACTCCTCACAAGAGCGCTAAGTTTCTTTTTCTCATCTCAGGTTTCAGCACTCAGTATTTTGTATCGCTGATAAACTCAGTAATGCAGCAGAGAGTGCTCTTGAGCAATTTCTTATTCTCTTAGAGAGTATGTATATTTATAAATTTATGTTAAAGTTTAATTGTTGTTGGTGTAAATATTAACAGTTTTGGGTACATGCATGATTAACCGTTAATTTAAGTTGTATTGTGTGTATGTAAATAATTTTAATCAGGAAGACGAAGATGAGTTTTATTTTTCGCATCACTTGAACACTCAGAGCGATAAAAATAAAGATGATGCGTTAGGCAAATAGTTATCTTTTAAAAATTCTCGCTCATGCTAATATATGAGTGAGCCAAATACGTGAGGAGTTTTTTTGTGATGAGAATGTTACTTAAGCTTGCGCTCCTGAGTATTTTAAATGATGTTCTCTTGCGGAATATTACTCATCAGAGCAAGAGCGTATTTTGATGGTTTTACGAACTCTGCCTCGGACACACTCTTGCCCCTTGTACAGGATCAAAATGCAAGGAACTTATCTTCGTAAGGGTAATTGTTAACAAAATCCAAAGACCAGCTTTAGACGTAATGCGGACTACAAGTGAGAATATGTCATCGGAGCAAATAAAACAAACACTGGTGGCAAATTTTGGAATTAAAGAGTCTTATCATTCTCTGTACCAGAAGGTATTTTCGGTAAGAAATTTTAACCTATGACAATAATTTACCAAATTAAGAGATATTGTATCAAAACTTAACGAAAATCATGAATATGATCAAAATAAACCAATATAGTTTAAGCTACAAAATAATGTAAAAGTTGTGTTAAGGGCTTTTTTAAGTAATAAAGCTGCAAACTTAGCATCGGTAGTGTTAAATAAAAGTGCAACAAGTATCAGAGAAGCATTCTCTATTTTGGAAGCTGAGGGATTAACTTACAGAAAACCCAATGATTTGCTAATTCTAATAACAGGCAAAATCAACAACGACAGAGTTATCCTCAAAGGCATGAAAATTATGAAAAAGCATGGAATTTCGGACGGTTTTTTAGACAAAATGGCACAATTCCGATTTCTTTGGCGCCGCGATTTGAAGGTACCGTTGGAAAGAGGAAGTCCTCCTGATTAAAAAACATATAGGGTTATAGGGTCCGCAAACGCTTAGTTTAGGAGATATTCGGCCTTAAAGTTCAAAAATTCGCAAAATTGGACCATTTCAAGGAGCTATTTCACCACATTAAACACACTTTTTTCACATTTTTCACTTCAAATTAATTAAATTGCACTATAATCTTTTAAATAAATCAACATTTTACTCTTTTAGCAGGTTTTTTTACCTAAAAAGTCTTTATTTCAAAAATTGCATTTTACACTTGTTTCAACCTTATTTGTTTACTAAAAATTACAACGAAATGGAGCGCTGCCATGTGATGATAAGGCAATTCGCTGAAATTCCTCTTTTTCCCAAAAATTCCTCTATTCATGCATATGGATATTTTCCTTTTTAAATTTATTAAGCAAATAAGTAATATTATATACATATATTAGTAATATTATATAATAATATTATATATACATATGTATAAGTAATATTATATAATAATATTACGTAATAAAGTGTACAGTACATGAGTACAGTACGAAAACTCAAATTTTGTTTCGTTATGAGTGCATAATAACCGAAAAATATAACCACTTCATACCCAAAACTTATATTATAAATATATATATTGTCGCTTAAAATACAAACCAATGTATCATCAAAAATAAATGGAAATCGCTGACAGATATAATAACCAAAATTTATCCATTTTATAACGAAAACTTAAATTTTATTTCAATATTGGATATAAAGTGGTTATATTTTTTGGTTATTATGCAGTCATATTGAAACAAAATTTGAGTTTTGGATATAAAGTAGTTATATTTTTTGGTTATTATGCACTCAAACTCATGTTTTAGATATAATAATATATATGTATATTGTCACCTAAAATACAAACCAATGTATCATCAAAAATAAATGGAAATCGCTGACAGATATAATAACCAAAATTTACCATTTTATAACGAAAACTTAAATTTTGAGTGCATGATAACCATAAATTATAACCACTTTATACCAAAAAGTCAATATATTTTTTATTTTCAACGCAGAAAGGGGTACTACGCGAAAGTACTTCAGTCACCCCGGGTGTTCGCTCGGCCAGGGTTATTTTTTTAAAGCGCGGCCAAAGGCCGCCAACGCAGAAAGGTGTACTATGCGAAATTACTTCAGTCACCCCGGGTATTCGCTCGGCCAGGGTTATTTTTTTAAAGCGCGGCCGAAGGCCGCCAAGGCAGAAAGGAGTACTATGCGAAAGTACTTCAGTCACCCCGGGTATTCGCTCGGCCAGGGTTATTTTTTTAAAGCGCGGCCGAAGGCCGCCAACGCAGAAAGGAGTACTATGCGAAAGTACTTCAGCCACCCCGTATTCGCTCGTAATATTATAATATTATCACACGATTTTACCTATCTGTGTTTATTAAATATAAATCACATATTATTCATATATTCATATATGTATGTATGTATAATATGTATATGCAAAAGTGTTCACATATTCAATTTTAGCTTGAAAAATCTTCTTTATAGTTTCATATAGTTAATAAAGAAAGAAGAATCACTCGAAAGTACAAACAAAGAAAACGCTGTGAAACGCTAAAAAATTCTTCACTTTTGGTTTTTAAGGTGTGGCAACGCTGGTTTTCCTCGTAAATATAAACACTCTAAACTTTGCAGCCATAAATTTGATAAGTGATTTTAAATTACTAAATTTGGCTGAAAAATTACAAAATAAAAGTGAAAAGTAAACTTATTTCAATATTAAGAGTGCATATTTCAATATAGTGAGTGAAAAACGTGAAAATATTTTGTGAAACATGGAGAAATAACATGTTTTCTTAGAGCAATTTTTGAATTTTTAAACTTGAATATTTCAAAAAGTATTAGTTATTTTTATGTTATTTTTGGATATTCCTCCTCTGGAGAAGCTCCCCTATCCGTACATACCCCATTTATACGGAAATTCGGTTTTTTTACCCCTCCGCCAAAGTAATCGGAATCGTGCCGACAAAATAATAATAATAATAATATGCATGGTCAAAATAAATATCGAGCAAGTGTTCGTACCTATCACTCATATTCCAGTCCAGAACTAATGGACACCAATTAAAACGAGGAAATGAATTTTCAAATGGAGTCAGGTCGGAAAATTTACCCAAAGTATTACTAACAATTAACAATGAAATAATTAAATGTCTAATCGATACAGGTTCATCGATTTCATTTATGAATAGTTATAAGTTGAAGTCATGTAACCGAATAATATTAAAACATGCAATTAAACCTAAGTCGTTACGAAAAGAAATAATAGTGGAAAAGGAAATAATCACAAACCTACCTCAAGAATTTAATGAGGATGCGGACATGTTTTGGAAATTAACTTAATTTGATAATAAAAATTTTGATAGAATTAAAGGTCAGAACTTATAAAAACCATTGGATCCATAATAAATATTGAAAACAATACTGTTATAATAAATAACAGAATAATTAATATTTGTCCGTATCCAAATTGAAGAATTGCTACAAAATCTAAATAAATAAGAGAATATAAAGCTATGTCTAGCCTAATAAAAGAATATAATTGTTTGTTTGACTAAACAGGACAGAAATTAACAACAGCATACAACATGAGATATTGACTAAAATAAATAACAAAGTGTATTCTAAGATTTATAGGTACCCACAGATTAATGAAAAACCAATTCAGGTTATGTTAAAATTAGGTGTCATTACAAAAAGTCATTTACTATGTAATAGCCCTTTGTATATAGTTCCAAAAAAAAATTATAGTTCGGGTAAAAAGGAATGGTGAGTACATAGTGATCGATCATTGTAAGTTAAATGAAAAAACGATTGAAAAACGATAGAAAATATTTTAGAAAAGTTGGGAAGGTCACAATACTTTCCTACATTTGATTTGGCTAAAGATTCCATTAAATCCTCGTAAAAAAGAATACCGGCCAAAAACTGCATTTACTACACCATTCGGTCACTACGAATTCGTACGAATGACTTTTGGTTTAAAGAATGCACCGGCAACTTTCCAATGAATGATTAATTTTGTCTTAAAGGATCTCATCAATAAAATATGTGTCGCTTATATGGACGATATACTCGTATTTAGCATATCTTTGCAGGAACATATTGATAATTTACATAAAATTTTCAATGTTCTGAAAAAACACAATTTAAAAATTCAATTAAATATATGCAATTTTAAAATTTAAAAAATTAAAAGCATTGTGGAACGTAAGTTACCCCAAACATAAAAGCAAATTAAAGCATTTTTAGGAGTTACCGAGCGATTTAAATTAATAACTGCTGCAAGTGATTTTGCAGTGGGAGGAGTACTACAAGGATAATCACCCTGCGTGTTATGCCAGCTGAACTACATATAAATGATCATGATAAAAATTGCTCTACAACGGAAATAGAACTTTTAGCCATTCTATGGGCCGTGAATTATGTATTTTGATTTACTTACGTGAAGTACAATTAGACTTACAAACTGATCACCAACCACTTAAATGGCTTCATGCAAAAACACAAAGTTATGGTGTGAACCAAAGATTACAAAGATGGATGTTAAGGTTAGGAGAACAAGGTATGGGCATATTGTAAGCCAAGGTAAGGATAATAAAGAGACCGACTTTTTGAGGTACATAAATTCGAATATTAATGAAAAAAATACAATTAAAAGTCAAGAAATTATAGAAAACAATTTTTAAGGATCTTTGGATAATAATATGGATGGAAATGATATTGATATCATACGTTCACAACATGATAACTTTAATGATCATATACCCAAACTCAAAACAGTGATTAACCGTTTTAAAACACAAGTTATTTTTACGAACTCAAAGAAAACTGAATTCAATAAGGTGGAAAACGAATTGACCATAACTATACTCGGTTGCAACTGAAAATCTTAGAATCTTATAGTCAAAGCGAAAATGTGAAATTTGTTAAATGTAGTTTTCGGGCAAAGGATATGGTTAGCGAAAATTAAACTTAAAGCAAATACATAATTATGGTAAATACTTTCTGTTACGAACGATCTGGCAGCATGACTCACGTAATCCTCGTAAGTCCTACTTGCTTACGTATGAACTGACGTGGCGCGCTGTGATTGGTCTAATAAGCAAAGCGGGAGCAATTATTTTAAGTCCGAATTGCTTACGCATAAACTGACGTAGTGCATTCTGATTGGTCCAATTGGGAAAACGGGAGCAATTAGACTATTTAGCAAAGTAGGCAATGGGAAAAACGATCATACCGTCGATAACGTTCAGAGGGTGCAGTTGAGACTAAATTTTTTAATTAACCTTTTGATTTAACCTTTATTTAATATTTGATTTAACATTTGAATTCGGTATTCAATGTTATTTTAGTTAATTGCAAAAAATTTCTCGCATTTTTTATTAACATCTTAAAAAATTTATTCCACCCTTATCGCGTACTACATTTAACTTAAATTATAATGTCGCGCGCGAATAATTCAGAATCGTCTACCGCACCTGCCAATTTCGTTCTTGGTCCGAATTGTGCTGCAGCCGCCAATCTCACTACCTCAACCAGCTTTCCAATTGTGAACAACCTGGAGGACAATAGTGGTACTGATCGGGCTGCTAATCACCGCATTCCTGTGACACACGCTGAGAGTTCGAACGCAGGCGTATCAAATGCAGCTGCTCCAAATGGGAGTCGGGTATATACGGCATCACCCCAACAAGCACATCTACAAGAAAGTGAACTCATAAGTCCCGTCCACTCCACAAATTCTTTTGGTTCACTCGGCCTTCGTCGTCGCGTCGAGTTGCTACAAGAGCAAAGCGAGATCTTACGACAGAGGGAGGCTTTATTAAGGGAACAGCATAGCCTTTTGGATCGCATAGATGCAATGAGTTTTGATGACGACGTGGACGAAAGGCAATATTCAATGCCTAGGATCTCAACCAGGTTGAGGGATGAGGCTCTTCCTTCATCCCAAATGCTGCAGCTGCCACCACAATTTGTGGCGCCATTTAATGCAACCGCTCCTGTTCTAAACGATATTACGAATAGCGGGTCTTCACTACCTAACAGTATTCCAACCGGAATGTTAACGGGTCAACAAGGTGAAACCGATTTTCAAACACCGGTACTTCAATCGTTATTGAACCGAATACAGTCACTTGAACAGCAGTTGCGACGGAATTCAACACTCAATCCAGAGAATGTTTTGCCGCAACCAGCTCATACAACTTTTCCGACAGCTGGGGGTGTTAACAGCTTGTCTTTTGGTTCTTCAACTTGTCGTCGATTAACTCGGGATCAAGTCGCTTCTCGTAACAGCCTTGCTAAAGAATTACCCAAATATGATGGTAAACCCAGCGAGTGGCCGATGTTGCCACTTACAATCAAACCACAGAGGTTTGCGGATTCTCTGACGAAGAGAATCTGCTAAGACTACGACAGGCTTTGGAAGGTCCAGCGCAAATTTCAAGTTATTTGGCCACTCTTCAAATGAGATTTGGTAGACCAGAATTGATCATCAGTGTTCTACAACGCCAAATTTGTGAACTACCGCCACCATCGGAGAGCCATTTGGAATCTATAGTCGATTTCGCCGTAGAAGTGCAAAATATCTGTACAACGATGTCAGTATCAGGTCTGACTGGTCATTTGAACAATCCCGAATTTGAACAGCGGTTGGTTTCGAAATTACCTGGGCTTTTACCAGCGTATTGGGGAATGCATAAGCGAAGCCTAACAGCATGCAATCTACAAAAGTTCAGTGATTGGCTCTTTCAGTTAGCTCAAGGTGCCAACTGCGTTCTAGTTCCAAAGGATCCAATACGTGAGCGCAAACGAGGGGCACTCAATCATCATTTCAGTTCGGTAAGATGTATCGTTTGCAATGGAAGTTGTAGTGAAGTTTTTAATTGTGCCTTTTTCAAGGTAATGCCACGAAATCAAAGGTGGCAAGTTGTTCGTAAACTAAAATTATGTCGTCGATGTTTGAGAACGCATTCGATGAATAGATGTAATTGGGTCAAATCTTGCGGCGTTAGCGGATGTACACGCAGTCATCATCCACTTCTACGCAACTCGGAATTCGATCAAACTGTAGCTACGAAAGCGTCAAAGAATGTCAAAATGATAGCCAGAGAACATTCTGCCAACATTAATGCGCATATAGCAACAGGGGCAAGCACATTGTTTCGAATACTACCAGTAGTCATACACTCTGCTGAGGGGAGTAAATCAACGTACGCCTTCATAGATGATGGTTCATCTCTTACACTCATCGACGAAGAGCTTTTAAAACAGCTGAATGTAAGAGGAACACCACAACCACTCTGTCTACGTTGGACTGGCGACACACATCGGTACGAGAACGAGTCTGTCGTAGTCGACCTGACTATATCGGCTCTTAATGGTCAAAAACAATTTTCCCTTAAAGATGTTCGCTCTGTCAAGAAACTCCAGTTGCCTACTCAATCGCTCGACGCTGGCAAACTACGATTACAGTTCAAACATTTAAAAGGATTGTCATTGCACTCCTATTCAAACGCCACTCCACAACTGCTGATAGGCTTAAATAACGCGGCTCTTGGATCTCCAATAAAATCCATATATGGGGGAGAAAATGGGCCAATTGCAGAAAAGTCTAAATTAGGATGGACCTTGAAAGGGTCGATGCATAAAGCCGGCACCGACCCTATACACCACGTTTATCATATCTGTGATTGTTCTGCGCAAGCTGAACTGCTTGAAATCACCAAATCGTACATTTGCCTCGACAACTTAGGTGTGTCAACCAAACCTGTTGCCTTAATGTCTAAGGAGGATGAGGTTGCTTTGGAGCAACTAAAAAAAATTCACCGTTCGCATTGGAAGCCGTTTCGAGACCAGCTTATTGTGGAAGCACCAGGACATTGAAGTCCCCGATAGCTTATCAATGGCCTTATTTCGGGCGAATTGTCTACGGAAAAGGATGCAACGAGACCACGACCTGGCTGAAACTCTTCACACAAAGATACGCGATTATATTCAAAAGGGGTATATTAGACGCTTGGGACCCCTCGACTCCGCCGTCAAAAAATATTGGTATTTGCCGATTTTCGCAGTTACCAATCCCAATAAACCAGGAAAGGTTAGGCTAGTCTGGGACGCAGCAGCTAAGGTAAATGGAGTGTCCCTAAATAGCATGATGCTGAAAGGCCCAGACCTAACAACTCCTCTACACTCGGTGCTCTTTAAGTTTCGACAAAAGAGAATTGCTGTGACAGCCGATATAGCTGAAATGTTTCACCAAGTTTGTGTACGACAAGAAGACCAAAACTTCTTACGTTTTCTTTGGTATGAACCAAACGCTAAGGAGCCGACTACATTTGCAATGACAGTGATGACGTTTGGGGCTACATGTTCACCGAGCTGCGCGCAATATGTAAAAAATAAGAATGCAAAAGATTTTCTGGAGAAATTTCCTCTTGCTTCAAAGTGCATTACCGAAAATCACTACGTCGACGATATGTTGGTAAGTGTGGACACCGAAGAAGAAGCTATTAAATTAGCTCAAGACGTTCGTCATGTCCATGCACTTGGAGGCTTTCATTTAAGAAATTTTTTGTCCAATTCAAGTCGGGTATTATTTGCCCTAAATAAGGATCCGCTCGATGAGCTATCTCTTGATCTTGACCGTGAACTGCCTACTGAAAAGGTTCTAGGCATGTGGTGGATTACGTCCAGCGATCATTTCGCATTTCGTGTGTCCGCTAAGAATAGAGATGCTGACATATTTCTTCATCATAGGCGGCCTACTAAGCGCGAGGTTTTGAGTTTGGTGATGACTATTTACGATCCTATTGGACTCATCGGTTTCTACGTAATATATGCAAAGGTTATCCTACAAGAGATATGGAGAGCTGGATGCGACTGGGATGCTCCAATCCCTGATGACCAATTTGCCAAGTGGCTAAGATGGCTCAAACTAATTCCGAAAGTAGAGAGTCTAAGAATTCCAAGATGCTATTTGCGAACTGTGTTTGAAGGAGTTCCAAAAATCGAATTACACACGTTCGTTGATGCAAGTGAAACTAGCTACGCAGCTGTTTGTTACCTTCGATACGCGTACGGCGACACGGTTAGCTGTACAATGATCGCAAGCAAAACAAGGGTGGCGCCATTGAAGCTAATATCCATACCTCGTTTAGAATTGAAAGCAGCACTTCTGGGCGCTCGCCTCGCCAAACATGTCAGCGAATCGCACTCTATCCATATTGAAAAATGTGTTTACTGGTCAGATTCCCGAACGGTATTAGCGTGGCTACGATCCGATCATCGGCGTTACAAACAATTCGTAGCATTCCGGGTCAGTGAAATTTTAGAGCTGACCGACGTCAAGGACTGGCATTGGGTTCTATCTGAGGAAAACGTTTCCGACGAAGGAACCAAATGGAACGGTGATCCAGACTTTTCTAACAACAGTCGATGGTTTAGAGGGCCATCATTCTTGTACCTCTCGCCTGACAAGTGGCTTAAGTCTGACGAATTGCGATGCATTGCAACTGAAGAACTGCGTCCACAGTTTGCTGGCTTTCACCCAACCTCAAAACAGCATCAGGTAGTACCAGAACCACTGAGATTTTCAACTTGGAACCGTCTACTTCGTGCAACAGCTATGACAATTTATTGTGTTCGGGTCTGGCTAAGCATTATTCGACATAATCAGCCTGTTGGTAATGGACCAATTACTGAAGATTTTCGTAAAGCGGAATGTTATCTTTGGAGAAAGGCTCAACGCGACAACTTCGGAGACTCTATCGCATCTCTAGAAGCCGGAAAGCCAGTTGACAAATCCAGCAATATTCTGAAGCTATCACCTTACCTAGACGATAACGGCGTTTTGAGAATAAATGGTCGAGTTAAGATAACAGGGCGACCAGATCAAGTATTATTGCCCTCAAATCATCATGTTACGTACCTTATCATTAACCACTTCCATGTAAAGTATCATCATGGGAATTTGGAAACAGTGGTGAATGAGATAAGGCAATTCTATTGGATTATAAAACTACGAACAGTGGATAATAAAATTCGCCGTATTTGTCAGCATTGTAAAAACAGAACATCTCAACCTCGGCCACCTATGATGGCCTCTTTGCCCACATTCCGGACCTCAGCATTTAGTCGACCGTTCTCCTACGTAGACGTTGACTACTTTGATCCAATCCTGGTTACGGTCAAAAGAAGTACCGAGAAGAGATATGGAGTATTATTTACCTGCCTAACAACCAGAGCAGTGCATCTCGAAATCGCATACTCACTCTCGACAGACTCCTGCATTCTAGCTGTACGTAATTTTATGGCTCGCCGAGGTAGTCCGGTAGAAATTTGGAGTGATAATGGTACGAACTTCAAAGGTGCTGAGAAGGAGTTAAAGTTAGCGTTTGATCTGATAGATAAAAATCGTATCACAAGAACCTTTACTTCTGCTGCAACCAACAGGCGTTTCATACCACCCGCTTCGCCACATATGGGCGGAGCGTGGGAACGATTAGTTCGGTCAGTAAAGCAAGTGCTTAAACAAATTTTGACAACTAGCCGTCCCAGTGATGAACTCCTTCGTGCAGTCTTAATGGAGGCGGAAATGACGGTTAACTCTCGGCCATTAACTTATATCCCCATCGACCACGAAGGGGAAGAAGCACTAACTCCTAACCACTTCTTGTTAGGTAGCTGTTACTGAGAACATTTTATTGCGTCGTAACTGGCAAACATCGCAGCAACTAGCAAGCGCCTTCTGGAGACGTGGGATAGTGGAGTACTTGCCCACCATAACCAAGCGAAGCAAGTGGTTTACAGATGTAAAGGCAATCGAAGTCGGTGATATAGCGTACATAGTTGATCCAAGTAACCCCCGGAACTGCTGGCCTAAAGGCAAAGTGATCCAAGTACGAAAGAGCGATGATGGAAAGGTCAGAAGCGCCACTTTGAAAACAGCCTGCGGCATCTTTGAGAGACCTGCCGCCAAAATAGCCGTTCTAGATGTGATTAATTCGGTACACCCTGAACTGCAGGATATACCGGGGGGGAGTGTTACGAACGATCTGGCAGCATGACTCACGTAATCCTCGTAAGTCCTACTTGCTTACGTATGAACTGACGTGGCGCGCTGTGATTGGTCTAATAAGCAAAGCGGGAGCAATTATTTTAAGTCCTAATTGCTTACGCATAAACTGACGTAGTGCATTCTGATTGGTCCAATTGGGAAAACGGGAGCAATTAGACTATTTAGCAAAGTAGGCAATGGGAAAAACGATCATACCGTCGATAACGTTCAGAGGGTGCAGTTGAGACTAAATTTTTTAATTAACCTTTTGATTTAACCTTTATTTAATATTTGATTTAACATTTGAATTCGGTATTAAATGTTATTTTAGTTAATTGCAAAAAATTTCTCGCATTTTTTATTAACACTTTCCAAAATGGAAAGTTATTATTCAAAAATATATTTAAAGAAATAGATACTCATTTTACTAAACCTAATAGTCATCGGAAAATCGGAAATTTTTATTAAGGAGGAGAGACATGTAAAGAAATATAAAGCATTTAAAATGGACAAATGCCAACCCTGATACTGTGAATTATCTCAATGAAAATAACATAACTTGTTTTACTTATAACAGTATGTCTTTGTGTCTGAAATAGATACAAGTGGGCAAAAACTTGACCTAGCCCTTATATAACTATCACTGGATTTACGAACGTCTGACTGACTTTGCTCCAAATGATTGGTGATTATGGCATAACCATCGTTGCGCAATGCGCTTGTGCTTTTCTTGGGACACAGATGGCGGGAGCCTACGAGCGAACTGCGCAACGATGGTTGTGCCATACGTTTTAAGAGAGGTAGGGGGAAAAAAATTCAATATCTTTGGAATGGTATGAATGAACAAAAATTTTTTTGCAGGTTATTAAAGGAGAATATTTTCCGCGTTCTGTCACATGAAAAATTTTAATTGTTTAACAAAAAAATTATGTAAAATATTATTATTTAAACAAAAGGATCATGAAAAAAATATTTATAATATAGCACGAGCATTTTTCTTTGACTTCACAAAATTTCATTGATTTATCTCCTGTAGTTTATGACAAAATAATTCTACAATTTTATCGTGCTCTAAATTTCAACCCTCAATAACTTAAAAAAAAAATTATTTTAACGAAATATTTCTATCACGGGGTATGCGTCTGGTCCCCTTCCTGATGAACTGCTAATTTTCAAAGTCGGAGATCGTTTGACCCAGGTATTACCCATTTCCCCCGGCGTTGATTCGTGCAGGTGGCAAGAGTATAAAATGTTCGGACTTCGAACTTAGCCCTTTATTATTTCTTTTTCACTCTTGCAAACAGTTACTACATAATATTGTAGTTTTGTTTACCTAACGGTTGTACCTATCACTTAAAACTAAGCGAGATAGATATAGGGTTATATATGTATTTATAAATTATCTAGATGACGAGAAAAATTCAAATCCGGTTGACTGTCTGTCGGTCCGGCCATGCAAGCTGTAACTTGACTAAAAATTGAGAAATCTCAGGTTGCTTAGTACAAAAGCAAAACTTCGTAGACAGGCCTAATCGGACCACTGACACTTAATTAAGATACATATAAAGCTGTAATTTGGTACAGAGGATCGCAGAAGCAACAGGCACCTGTGGGAAATTTTGTTGACTAACAATTTTATCAGAGGGTAACCCCGCTCTCTCCATATAACGGTATTGTTCAAAACTACCAAAAGCGCGATAAATCAATAACTGACTACGCCAGAGACATGCAATTATACCATCGGGAGGGTACAAGAAAGCCTTATGAGCGGCGGTGTGAAAATTGGATGATGGACGTGGCACCGCCCACTTTTTGGTGAAATCCCATATCACGGGGACCGATTTCGACAAAATTTAAAACGTGGACTAAATCGGATAACAATCACGCCTACTTCCCATATAGCACAATTTTAAATTCCAATTGGTTCGTTCAGTTTCCAGTACGTAAATCAAGAAGCAATTTATTTAAGGGGGTAAAACTTCGCACGAACAATGTCTATAGTGTGTTTTACTTTCTTTTTCATCTTTACTGGCTTTCACCGCTCAGCGATTATAGTCGAGGTTACAACAGCGCCCCAGTAGTTTCTCCTTTTCCTAACTTGGCGCCAATTGGAAATTCCAAGCGATACCATGTCCTTCTCCCCCTTGTCTTTCCAACGTAGTGGAGATCTTCCTCTTCCTCTGCTTCTTCAGTGCCGCGGGAACCTAATCGCCATTGCGACGACTGTTTGTTTGATGACCGGAGATATTTTGTTCATTACCAGGCCAATTTATTTTTCTTCTTTGTTCAATCTGCAGAAAGCAGAACCAACGGTGCGGATGTTAAGGCCAATAATATCAATATTGTCGGCATACGCCAACAGCTGAACACTCTAATACAAGATTTCTCCCGCAGCATATCGAAGAAGTCGTTTGTTTGAAACCACGTTTGGCATCGAACGGCTTGGAGAGGTCCTTTCCGTTCGTAAAGGAGCTTTTGGTACTGCTCAGCGTCAGTTCACACAGCCGTATTAGTTTTGCGGAGATACCAGTTAAAACATCGCGGCATAAAAGCAGTTTTTTCGCATATCAAAATATTCTCCCCATATGAAACACACGTAGATTACCCTACTGCTTCCAGTCACGAAACTGAAGAAATCTCAAGTTGCTCAAGCAGTGAGCTAAGTGATTAAATCAAAGATCTGAAAAACAAAAAATCCTTCGGTTACGACCTGACTACTGCGAAGGTCCTAAAACCAACATATTTAAGGCAACTTTTCATCTTAAATACGTGCCAACTTATTGGAAAATTGGTGGTGTTATCATGATTGCAAGGCCAGCAAATCCAGGATATGATGTATCTTCTTACAGGCCCATGTCACTTCTACCGATAATATCGAAGCTTTTTGAGAAAATTCTCATAAAACGTCATAATAGAATCATAGAACGAAAACCCATAATTCCAGCGCCTCAGTGCGGATTTCGAGCAAGCCATTATATAATTGATGAAATCCACATCTTAAAGTTTGCCACAAAGGACTGCTTTCGAAACTGAAACGAATTTTACCGAAACAGCATTATGACATCATAAAATCGCATTTATCAAACCGCTACAACAAGGAGACAAATATTATATTCTTAGGGAAATAAAAGCGGGAGTTCCACAAGGTAATGTGTTAGGTCCTCTTCTTTGTATTCTTTTCACGCATGACCTGCCAATAAACTGCAATTATACAATAGTCAGATTTTCAGATGAAACCTCGTTTCTTGCTGTTGGCAGTAGTGAACAAGAGTCCACTAATCTAATCTCCAAAAAGCTGCAACTAAAGTCTTACAATGAGTTAAGAAATGGCAGGTAAAACTGAATGAAGCTAAGTCTGTACACATGCAACAAGATACAGCACTTACCAATTTTCATAGAAGGTCCACGAATACCGTAATTTAAATCCGCTAAATACTTAGATATGGCGCTTTATTCTAAGCTACGCTAGAAAGTTCACTTAAAAAACAATCGTAAGGTGCTGGATATGCGACTCGAAAGTTATAATTCGTTTACAAGTTAAGCTATGTTACTTATCTGTCAACAAATACTCCGACCAAAGTCATTAAACAATTTCAAAACAAAGTCTTAAGACTAATTTTCAAAGCGCCTTGGTATTTCAGATGTGCTGATAGAGAGCGTAATCTATACTCATGTGTAGAAGTGAGGAAAGTTCTCTGATCGCCATTCGCCTGGGAGTGGCCTGAAACGATTCTTTTACATATGACTCAAGCAGCTCACAACTTCCGCTCTTTGACCAAGTATCCTCTGGGTAGCATAAGAACATCCGTTTGAAGGCGAAACATTCCCTACACAAAGTTATGCGCTGGGTTTGGGACCCGCCACGTAAAAAAAAACACCCAATGAAAACCAAAACCTAGTCTCGGATGAGGGACCCCCCTTTTGATGACGACCATGGCAAACTAAATAATGACTACAAATTGAGGGCATGCACCTGGAATGTACGGTCCCTTGATTGGGAAGGTGCCGCTGCTCAGCTTGTTGATGTCCTCGTCAGAGTGAAGGCTGACATCACCGCCGTCCAAGAAATGCGATGGACGGGACAAGGACTGAGGCAAGTAGATCCTTGTGGCAATTACTTCAGTGGCCATATAAAAGAGCGCAAGTTTACTGTGAGATTCGTGGTGGGAGAGAGACTCCGTCGCCGAGTACTATCACTCACTGCGGTGAATGAACGTCTAGCCACAATCGGCATCAAAGCGAGGTTCTTCAACGTCCCGACGGAAGAGAATGACGATGTGACCACAGATGCCGTCTATGAGCGCTTGGAGCACACCTATGAGCGCTGCCTCCGCCACGATGTCAAAATCGCGCTTGGAGATTTTAACGCCACGGTGGGCAAAGAAGGTATCTTTGGTACGACGGGCGGTAAATTCAGCCTCCACGAGTAAACATCCCCAAATGGGTTGAGGCTGATCGACTTAACTGTGGTAATAGATTCCTGCACGAGAGAATATATCAAGCTACCTGGCTGTCTCCGGACCGAAAAGCGACCAACCAGATCGATCATGTTGCGATAGATGGAAGAAACGTCTCCAATGTTCTAGACGTGCTTACGGTCCGAGGTCCTAACATCGACTCGGACCACTATCTTGTTGCAGCCAAGATTCGCACACTCCTCTTTACAGCACGTCGACAAACACAATTAAGGTTCGACGTCGAGAAGTTGTAATCACAACAGACTGCAGAACGATTTTCTACTTGGCTTGCACTCCTGCTCTCTGAGAGCACTCGTCAACAACTCGGTATAAGGGAACTGTGGGACGGCATTTCAGACTCCTTATGTACAGCTGCAACCGAAACCATTGGTTTTCGGAAAGTGCAAAAGAACAGCTGGTACGACGAGGATTGCCGTGTCGCAGTGGAGATAAATCAGGCTGCCTACCTCGCAACGTTACGATCGACCACAACACGTTCGGGATGGGATAGATACCGAGAGTTGAAGAAGGAAGCGAGACGCATTTGCAGAAAGCAAAAAGAGGCTGAAATGCGTGAGTATGAAGAGCTTGATAAGCTGGCCGACAGGGGTAATGCTCGAAAATTCTACGAATTTTTACAGAAGATTTCAAAATCGGAGCATACTCTTGTAGAACCCCCCACAGTGATCTAGTCACCGATGCCCAGAGTATACTTAAATTATGGAGGGAACACTTCTGCAGCCTGCTGAATGGCAGTGAACGTATAACGCCAGGAGAAGGCGAACCCGATTCCCTAATCGTTGACGATGGAGCAGACGTTACATTGCCCGACCAGGAAAAAGTTCGAATAGCAATTGCCCGCTTGAAGAACAACAAAGCGGCGGGGGGCGATGGATTGCCGGCCGAGCTATTCAAACACGGCGGCGAAGAGCTGGTAAGGAGCATACATCAGCTTCTTTGTAAAGTATGGTCAGACGAAAGCATGAACAACGATTGGAATTTAGGTGTGCTATGCCCAATCCATATAAAGGGAGACACCACAATCAGCGCCAACTACCGTGGGATAAGCCTCCTCAACATCACGTACAAGGTTCTATCGAGCGTATTGTGTTAAAGATTAAATCCCACCGTCAACAAACTGATTGGACCTTATCAGTGTGGCTTTAGACCTGATAAATCAACAACCGATCAGATATTCACCATGCGCCAAATCTTGGAAAAGACCCGTGAAAGGAGAACCGACAAACACCGCCTCTTCGTCGATTTCAAAGCTGCTTTCGACAGCACGAAAAGGAGCTGCCTCTATGCCGCGATGTCTGAATTTGGTATCCCCGCAAAACTAATACGGCTGTGTAAACTGACGTTGAGTTAGGACCGGGAAGGACCTCTCCGAGGCGTTCGATACCAAACGAGGTTTCAGACAAGGCGACTCCCTATCGTGCGACTTCTTCATTCAGCTGCTGGAGAAAATATTTCGAGCTGCCGAACTTAATCGAACAGTACAATCTTTTATAAGAGTGTACAGCTGCTGGCGTATGCCGATGAC
Organism: Bactrocera correcta; assembly: GCA_027475135.1. NCBI lineage: Eukaryota > Metazoa > Arthropoda > Insecta > Diptera > Tephritidae > Bactrocera > Bactrocera correcta. The sequence continues at coordinate 13,314,306 of CM050322.1, read as the reverse complement.
ATTGATATCATCGGCCTCAACACCCGGTACGTTAGTTCTGCTTTCTCCGGGTCTGCAAAGAAATATGGGTCTGGCAGTGAACAAGGGCAAGACGAAATATCTTTTGTCGTCGCACTCGCGATTTGGCTCTCACGTCACTGACAGTCATAACTTTGAAGTTGTAGATAATTTCGTATATTTAGGAACCAGTATTAACACAAACAACCATGTCAGCCTGGAAATCCAACGCAGGATTACTCTTGCGAACAGATGCTACTTCGGACTGAGAAGGCAATTGAAAAGCAAAGTCTCCTCTCGACGAACAAAAACCAAACTCTATAAGTCGCTCATAATTCCCGTCCTGCTATCTGGTGCAGAGGCTTGGACGATGACAACAACCGATGAGTCGACCTTAAGAGTTTTCGAGAGAAGGATTCTGCGAAAGATTTAGATCCTTTGCGCATTGGCCACGGCAAATACCGCATTCGATGGAACGATGAACTGTACGAGATATACGACGACATTGACATAGTTCAGTGAATTAAAAGACAGCGGCTACGCTGGCTAGGTCATGTTGTCCGGATGGACGGAAACACTCCAGCTCTGAAAGTATTCGACGCGTTACCCGCCGGGGGAAGCAGAGGAAGAGGAAGACCTCCACTCCGTTGTAAGGACCAATTGGAGGGAAAGGGCCTGGCTTCGCTTGGGGTATCCAATTGGAGCTTTTTAGCGAAAAGAAGAAACGACTGTCGCGCTCTTGTTGACTCGGCTATAATCGCGTAAGCGGTGTCAATGCCAATTAAGAAGAAGAAGAAGTTGCTATGTATAAACAAATAAAAAAACAAAAAAGCAGCATTTATACAAAGGTATGATGTGTGTCGTTTCTTCTTTCAACGGTCTTTTCCAAGATTTGGGGCATGGTGAATATCTGGTCCAGGCATAAGGCCATACTGATAAGGTACAATCAGTTTGTTGACGGTGGGCAATAATCCTTCACGCAATATGCACCATAGAACCTTATATGTAATCTTTAGGAGACTTATCTTTGGTAGTTGGCGCAGATATACACTTAAATTCCAATCGTTGGGCATGATTTCGTGCGACCATACCAAACAATGAAGCTGATTCATGCTCCTTTTCAATCGAATCGATGTTACGGTCCGCACTGGAGGCGTGTCTGCCGTCTATCACAATATAATCGATATCGTTTGTGGTTTTTCGATCCGGAGACAACCAAGTATCTTGATGTATTGTCTTATGCTGGAATCTAGTACTACAGATAACCATATTTCGGGCCCGGTGAAGTCGATCAGCCTCAACATATTTGGGGATGTTTCCTTGTGGAAGCTGAATTTATTTTCCTTGTATAGCTTGTCGTTAAAGTTGCCAAGATTGATTTTTACATCGTGGCGCTATTAGAAGGCATCTTTGATCACAACGTCCTTCTCTTCCGTCGAGGCGTGTTCGCAAATCAGCGATATATTGAAGAACTTCGCTTTTATGAAGATGGGTTTCTCTCCCACCACGAATCCCACACCAAACTTGCGCTCTTAATATGGCCACAATAATAGATGCCACAACAACTTACTCGTCTCAGTCCTTGTCCCTTCCAGCGCATTTCGGGGACGATGGTGATATCAGCATTCACTCTAACGAGGACATCAACTTCCTAGGCAGCGGCACCTTCCCAATTAATGGACCGGACCTGCCAGGTGCATTCTGCCATGTTCGTTATCAAACGAAGCGTTTCCCTTCCGAAGCTCCTACTCATGGCTGCACCCCCCTTGTGCCCCTCATGACGAAAAGTAGTTTAAATCCAATAGAAACTCTTTTAGCAAATAGGTACCGAATATTTGGACCCCTGTACCTATAGTTGACTTTGATCGAAAATTTCGGTTAATATGTGATATATATAACTGAAAATAAAGGATAATCCTTCTCTTATAATAACAGGAATGAATGTCAAAAATGGGTTCAATCGGACCAATACTTATTTTAACCTTCGCATCCTTAATATAGACACTTTCGAGCTTCCGGGTGACTTCATACCGCATATATGGGCCAATATGTCCCAATGAAAATGAGAGAGCGTGTTTTATTCATAACAGTGTATCTTTGTTCTTAAAACATATGAATTGTAGCGATAACTAGCCCAGCCCCTATATAACTAATATCAGGATTTTTGGACGTCTTTACTCTATATGATTGGTTTTACACCTTATAATATTTCCCTGGCGTTGATTCTTGCAAGTGGCAAGGAGTATACAATTTTTGGTTCCACCCTAACTTAGTCTTTCTTACTTTTTTTTTTTATTTACTTTTATAATTCCCCTAAAGGTAAAGAGGGTAATCCCATGTGATGGACTCAAAACTTTTAACTTTAGTTGTCTTCCTTTGGCTACCCAGAGGATACTTGGTCTGGGACCTGAAGTCGCGACTTCAGCTATATGTAAAAGAATCGGTTGTGACCACTCCCAAGTGAATAGCGATCAGAGAACTTTCCTTACTTTCGTGAATTTCTACACTTGACTCTGTCCTCCAGTGTTAAGCACTTTAATTTTTGTATTTTCATATTTTGTGACCAAAGTATCACATTACAACTTTGTTTCTATCATTGCGTTTGTTACAGGAGCAGATCTAGAAATAGTTTTTTGCGGTCAGAGCTCGCATTCATCACAGAAAGTATGCAGAATAAGCGAAAGAAGCTACGAGTAATGGCGTACAATTCTACATCGAAGTTCTTCAACGTTTCCATTGCAGTAATCTGTTATTTTTTGATTTTCTGCTCCCCAAGGCACTTTCAGTGATCAAGACCTTTGAATCTATCTATAAGCAGTCAATTAGATTTTTTTTTTTGTGTTTTCAATCCACATACTTTTTCTGGAAGCAGAAAAATCTGTTGAAATACTCTCTATAAAAGCGCGTCTTCACATCTTTGCCGATAGATTTTCGCATTTTGTTTGTCGTCAACTTTCAATTCTGCCGCCATTTTATCGTGCCTTAGTAAGTTAATCGAAAATGTTCCTAGCGTTTTGTCTTCAATTTAGGAATGTTACAAGCAGTGTATCTGTCATAAATATTTGTTGCCTTTGCAAGATTTTTCGATGCTTTTTGAAGAATTACGCTGAGTGATTGAGGTAGAGATAGAATATAATAGGCAAAAATACCCAATTATAAATTGAAATTTGACACGGCTGCGATGAGTATTGTTGCTGTTTCCTTGTTTTTTCAGTTACTAATTCTTCTATGTTGAAAAACTTGGAGGATAAACCGCGGAGAATGTGTCAATCAAATATATTACAGATGGTGCTGAATGCAGCATCTTTTCCAAGTTCTCTATTCACCCGCGGCACTTCAAATTAAGCACTTTCAGTTACGGATGTGATTGAATTTATTTACAGTTTAATAACATACGTTGATGCACTTGTAACTTCAGTGGTATCTTAGCATAATTTATTATATTCAAAAATTGTCCCCATTTTCTTTAATTTTGTTTCTGAATTAAATTGGCAAATATTTATGTTACTTTTATATGTTTAGCCCTTTGTGGCGGAAATTTCTCCCATTTCGCCCATCTGAATCCGCCATTGCCTTTTATTAATTAGATTATATTCTTTCTATTTAATTTATTGTTTAAATTTGTATGGTATATCTATGTATGTTCCAAAGTACATTTGTCAAAAACATAATTTTTTATACACTCTGTTGCAAAATTGTAAGGTCGATCAATTTATACTTGTTAAGTATAACAGGTAAGTATTTTGAAGAATATTTATTTTATGAAACTTGTATATTGACAACTGTAGTACGAGGAAAATATTTTAAATATCATAAATGCACACATTTAAAAATTACAAAAAAAAAAATTCATAAAAACGTGTTGCAAGTTATAAGGCCGCTACTACCTTTCTCCTTTCTGCGGAAATTTATGTTAATTGTTTGGTTTGAGTAGCTTTGATTAAAAGTCTTAAGTAACAATGTAAATATTCAAAAGCCCTTCGTGGCTATCGTCTACGGTTTTTATTACTGTCGTAGATCATTGATCGCTTGTCTTCTTTTTTACTGGGTAGACACCGCTTACGCGATTATAGCCGAGTTAAAAACAGATCATTGATTATCTCAAATAAATTAGTACCATCCGGTGACTGCATTACAATTTGATGTGACAACGTTTACTCTCAAGCCTTTGTCATTCAGGCCAGAGATCTGTTATTTATAGAAATCCGTGAACGCGCTTAAGCATTTTAAAAAAATTATTACTTACGTCTTCCAATGCAAAGGTACTTAAGCTAAAAAATTTCATAACAGTCTGCAGAACAAAAGCCCACCTGTAGCAGTCTTATAATTTTGAAACACGTACTTTATGCAATTTCTTTCCTAATTTCTAGAGGTGTATGGTTTTGATATTCAAAGTATTTTCTAAGTATTACACTTGTCAGCACAAAAGTTTCATGGCAAAAACCTTCTTCAAAATACTTGCTTGTTACACATAATTTGATCGGTATTATAATTTTGTAACAGAGTACATATAATTTTGTCTTTTGGTAACACATTTTTTTATATTCATGCTTCTATTCAATTTGGTTATAATTGCTTAAAGGTTTTTTAAGACGATGGTGCCACGCCTCTTGCCCAATTTCCCTGGCGTTGATTCTTGCAATTGGCAAGGAGAATAATATGTTGGGTTGTTTACTTTTATAATTCCCCTAAAGGTTAAGAGGGCAATTCCATTTGATGGACTCAAAAGATCGATTCTCTTTTTTTCATAAATTGAATTTTTAACATGTCTACAATACGGTAGAAAGATGTTTTGTTTTTCTAATTCTAAGTCGCTTTAAAAATATAGCAGTTGGAAGATAGAACTGAGTGGAGCGCTGAATGGCGGATTTGAAACCTTAAACGATGAAATTTTAAAAGGACACTCAGCACATATAAACACATGGAATGAAGTGTTATACATAAGTCAAAAATGCTACAGCATTTCAAAAATGCCCAAAATTCAAAATTTCAATTTTTTATAGGAAAAAACAAAAAACAGGGTAATTAAAAACTTTTTTTAAATGCCTACCTAAAGTCCAACTTATAGTATGTTCATTTGTTATTGGTCATTTCGTGCAGTTAGCTTACAGAGAAAAAAATCTTAAAAATTTCTAAAAACAAAGAATAAGTCATCAAAGATCAAAGATGGCCTTCTTAACTTAATTTGTTTGGAGAAAGCGTAATAAAAAATAAAATTATGTAATTTTTTTAAGGAAAATCAAACAATTGTGGATATAAATGTGTATTAATTTGCCGCACGCGCTTTTCTATAGACATATCACATTAATATATAATATTTAATATTATTTTTAAACGGTTTTTTATGAACGGTTGTACAGTACATACATATCTAGTCTTCAGAAGAACAAACTATGAGTACATACAGGTACATCATGTGAAGGTAATAGTTGATTTAAGGATACAATGTGGGAATTGGCGAAATCTCCATTTCGATTTGAAGAGCACATTGGGAACACTCGAAAATGTAGGTTCAGGCGGGAAAATCACTATGTATGGTCTTTTGAAGAGCATTTTAATAATGTATAACATTGGGCAGGACGTTTATGTACCCATGTTCCCTCTGAAGATATATAAGAAATATTCGAGGATTAAGATCTTGGCGTGGAAATATCGAGGTTCCATCTGTTGAACAACTTGTAAATACGTTCAACGTAGAACAAGGCGTTAAAATCGCTCTGAAAGACAAATTGGAAATGTACGAAGGCATAGATCTCGGCTGGAAAATACCGAGGTTCGATCTGTTGTAAATACTGTACACCGTAAAGCAAGATACCCAGTTTCGCCGTAAAGAGAAAAGTAGAAAAAAACGAGGTCATAGATGTCGTTGCAAACAGGTAGGTTCTGTTAAACAAGTTGTAAATATTTTCGAAATAGAACAAGGCGGCAAGATCCCCAAATTCGATCTAAGAAGTAAAATAGAAATACAACAGGACATAGACCTCAGTGCGGGAATACCAAGGTACGGTCTGTTGAACAGAGTCGAAAGTCTATTCTACAAATCACTGGTTGACCATATCTTCAAATTCGTTCTGTAGAGAAAAGTTTGAACACAAGGGAAAATAAAGAGCTTCACGCAATATATCCAAGGTATACAAACTTAGAGCCCATGGCTTATCAATTACAAAGAGAACATGCAAGAAGAAATTCTAAAATAAAGAGGGAGCAACATTACAGAAAAACAAAACGATGACAGCTTAGTAGGACGGGTGCAAGGGAAGAAATCTTTAATCAGAGACGTCTTAGACAAAGTCAAGTTCGTCTTCGTTGAAATAATTCATAAATTAAGGAAATTGAAAACGAAAGCAGTCCCAAAAAATTAGATTAACGAGAGAAATTAATACTATATTTTGCTGAAAAAAATTATTAATGAGAACTGGATTTCAGAATTTAATAACAAGAAGAAGTTCCTTTTGCTGCGTTTGGTTAAATTAACTTCTAAAAAATTGAAAATTATACATATAAGTGTGGAAAACGGTGGTGGCAACTGACCGTTGGTGACCAAAAAAAGTCCCGGTAGAACAAGACCGGTAGTGTAAACAAAAACAAAGACCAAAAGTAAAAACCTGTGGACAAAACTTGGAAACATACAAAAAAACTGTGAAACAATGTGAAAGGAAAAAGTGGAAAAAAGAGAAAACCGGTGGTGAGAAAAAATTGGAGAAAAAAAGGAACAACCTGTGGAAAAATTTGCAAACAACAAAAACACTGTTATAACAAAGTGTGAAAAAACAGGGAAACGGTGGTGACAAAATTGGAAAAAAAAGATAAAAATTATATACAAAATCTAATATACATATGTACACATATTGTATGTGTTAAAAAATGTGTGAAAAAATTCAACAAACGTGCGCTGCTAAACATTAAATACAGATATAATATATACATATACACATGTATAGTAGTATGGTGAAACAAAAAAAAAAACTGAGGTGACAAAATAGTGGGGCGCAAACTGAAACAGTTGACACATCAAATAAATTTCTCAGTGCTGTGAAAACAAAAAAGAAATCGGGACAAAAGAGGAACAAGGAAATCACAACAACAACGCCAGCACCAAAACGACTGAGGAAAGGAACAACAGGCACAAGCACAGGCACAGGCTCACGCAAATTCAGGCACATACACTCACACAAATGTTACCCCAAAAGCGCCTGGCAGTAATCAAAGTGAGTTGTATCGTTTCCTTTCAATATTCATATTTTATATACATATATGTATGGTAAAAATTTACAAAATTAAAATTGCGGTTCTGACCAAAATTTCGGTCGAAAAGGAAGAAAAAAAAACCGTTACCAAACTGTTTTCTGTGTTCGGTTTATTTTCCGATAAAAACCGAAAAACCGCTAACAAAGCAGTTTGGTACTGTAAATAGCGGATTATTGCTATTACTAAATGCTTACCGTGGTTCTATAACACAAAACCTATCAAAAAACTATAGCAAGCATTTACTTGCCGAAATTTCCAGCAATACTCCTTATACTTAATCAAGTAAAAGCAGAATTGCTAAAATGAGCTGCGGCAATCGTAAGCAAAAATAAAAAAGCATATGTTAGAATAACATCTTTTATATTATACATACTCGTACATACAAATAGTATAAGTCACATACTACATGTTTATAACATACAAAGAGCATAACTCGCTCAGTCACTACCATAACCATTTTTAGCCATAATAAAATCTGTATTTTTAACATACATACATCTAAAATTAAAATATCTGTATTTCCTTTCGCGGCTTCTTGTCACTGCGAACATATACATATACATACATGAATATAGTAAGTCTATGTGGCGCAGCTTTAGAAATCTTCTATATAAATAAAAATGAATCGTCAAAATGTATGTACCCTCATAACTTTCATACGACTGAACCAAATTTGATAATTCTTTTTTTAAAATGTTCGTTGAGGTTCAAGGATGGTTTTTACGGAATGATTCAAATAATTGCCGGAAAACCCCTAAAAACAGCCCTTTTCTTTTCTCATACAAACTAATGGATGTTTGTTCGTTAGTAACGCCAAGAGAACGGCTAAACCAATATTGATGAAATTTTAAGAGGTTATTCGTTGTGGTCAAGGAAGATTTAGAAATAAAAATATCTTATACTTTTCATGAAAAGTCGGCAAACTGGATGATTCCAAAAATCAACTTTTTCCATATGTACAATTTTTTTTATACCCTGAACAGGGTATATTAAGTTTGTCACGATGTTTGTAACACCCAGAAGGAAGCGTCGGAGACCCTATAAAGTATATATATAAATGATCAGTATGTTGAGCTGAGTCGATTTAGCCATGTCCGTCTGTCTGTCCGTCTGTCTGTATATATACGAACTAGTTCCTCAGTTTTTAAGATATCTTTTTGAAATTTTGCAAACGTCATTTTCTCTTCAAGAAGCTGCTCATTTGTCGGAATTGGTATAGATTATTTTCGAAGGCAACAATGTAATCTCCGAAGAAATTGTTTAGATCGGTTAACTATAGCATATAGGTACCATGCAAACTGAGCGATCGGAATCAAGTTCTTGTATGAACAACTTTCACATTTGACAAGATATATTCACGAAATTTGGTATATATTATTTTCTAAAGCAACAATGTAATCTCCGAAGAAATTGTTCAGATCGGTTAACTATAGCATATAGCTGCCATGCAAACTGAACGATCGGAATCAAGTTCTTGTATGGACAACTTTCACATTTGGCAAGATATATTCACGAAATTTGGTACAGATTATTTTTTAAGGTTTCAATGTAATCTCTAAAAAACTTGTTCAGAACGGGTTACTATAGCATATAGCTTCCATACAAACTGGACACATAGATACTAACAGAAATGCACCTGTGAAGGGTATTTAGCTTCGGTGCAACCGAAGTTAACGTTTTTTCTTGTTTTTAGTTTTTGTTTGTTTTGTTTTTCAATATTTTTATTTGTAAATAATTTGAATAGTTCAATTTCGGTCGCTTGCTTTTTTATTCCAGCTATTGAAAAGAAAAATTATTGAAAATTATTCAGTGAAAACTTTTCGTGTGTTTCACACAAAGAGGTAAATTGCAGATTGAAATTCGTTACGAAGCCACCAAGAGGTCGCCCTGATATCGGTCGGTGTTCTTTTTGCCATCAAAGTATGGCAGCCTAAGGGAAAGGTAAGGCAAGAAGTACTCCCAGGATGCGGTGACATACGTACGGAATTATGGATCGCGGTCAATCAGCAAGCGATCGTCACGATGTCACAGCACGACTTTTCAAACAACAGTTACGATGTTTGATTGACTTTATCTTGAAGCAAAGTATATGTAGTGCTGTTGGATGCTAGATGTACTCTGTTGAGTGGCAAAATAGAGGTTTTCCGCACGCACACATTCTTCTTTGGATGATGGTTACACCAGATCAAATTCATGAAATCATTTCTCCGGAAATTCCTGATATAGAGAAAGATCCACTATTATATGAAGTGGTGGAAACTAATATGGTTCATGGACCTTGCGGACACCACAATCCCGCTTCGGTTTGTATGTCTAACAGTAAATGCGCGAAACACTTTCCACGTGCTTTTCTTTCGGAAACACAAACTGGAAATGATGGATATCAACTCAAACTGGAAATGATGGATATCTGGAAAACTGGAAATGATGGATACCAACTCTATCGGCGTCGCTCACCAGATAACAGAACATTCAGCATTCAACTTAGAAGAGTGAATATCGAAGTTGACAACACATGGATCGTACTATATTCACCATTATTGTCTAATTCATATTCAAAACTCATATCAGTATTTAGTATTGCAGTTTGGTGAAATCGATAAAATACTTCTATAAGTACGTCACTGAAGGAAGCAACCTGGCGATTATTGGTCTTGAACCATACGGTCGATACGTGAACTGCAATAAAGCGCTTTGTGGGTTATTTACTTTTGCAATTCATGAACGTTTTCCGATTGTTGTCTCGCAGTTAATTTGGAAAAAGGAAAAAGGGTGTATTTCAACCCAGAGAATACAGTAGAGCAATAACAATTGGAAATGGTACAATTTCGGTTGGTTCGATATCAATTCCATCTTCGCTTTATCAATTCATGAAAGATGAATTCATCACAAATGTTCGCACTTTGGCCAAATTATCGTAACTTACGATTCCTTAAGTACAATGTTATCTGCCAAAAATACCGAAGTTGTTGACTTAATCTGGAAGATTCAAAGTCAAATTACGGGAGACTTGCGCTCATACAAATCAGTCGATCGTATTGACAATGAAGACGACGACGTGAATTATCCAGTGGTATTTTAAAATTCTTTGGACAGGCTTGGCTATGCTATGTTTTTTACACGGTGCTCACGAGTTGGACACCGTAACAGGAACCAAAACATGTTTTTTATAAAGCTGCGTTACATTGAAAAAAAAAAATCAAAAATGAAATGATAAATTTAACTTTATTTTCATTTTATTGCGGGGTCAGCTAGTTATACATAGAAATTAATTCCCGCAACGAGGGAATTTTAAAAAATATACATATTTTACTTTCGCGAACGCGCGGATGAAATGAGAACACGTATGGTTCTTGTGGATTGCCAAATACAAATCGAATCTTTATTTCTCAAATACTAATATTTATACATTTTGGTTTTATTTACTTAAAGTTAAAGCTGAAGTGTAAGAATCAGCTTGATTGAATCCAGAACAAAGAGTTAATTACAATTTTAGCTGTGACAGCAAATTCCAGCAGAACGTTAAGCGTTCTGTTTTTTTTACGATTGTTATTGTTATGCCTTCTTGTGAGGGCGAACGATATTGTTCTGATAATAATGGCTTATTGGATTCAGAACGGAAAAAGCATATCGAATTCTTAAATAATCAAAAACGTTAATTATATTCCTAATTTATGAGACAGTGTAATTGCAAAGTGCAAAGATTCAATCATATTTACAGTTATGGTAAGCTTTCTATGCGGAGGCTATCGTTAACTCCCCCCTTCCTAAAATGAATCGTCCCCGATTCACAATTATTCTGAGTTAATTTATATATTTGATCCAAAAGAGCATTATAAGTGATTTCTTGAAATGTCGCATTTTTGATTGGTTTGGGAATTGCGCGAGATTTTTTTAATTTTAGTATTAAGTAAGTTATGAAAGTTATTCCCAAGATTAACATTATGTACCAAAAATATGAATGGACTGTTATGTTCTTGTTCCGTTCTGCTAAAATATTTATATTATCTAATTTTAACAGTTTATTGGTTGTTTCAAACTATTCTAAAATTTCAAAATTATTTATATGGTTATTTTTAAAATAATTCCAAATTTTTACGTCAATGTTTTCATAAGATTGATTATTAATTACAGTACAATTTTCAAATATTATTAAATATGTTCCACGCTATGTTTGATTATCTACAATATTTTTTCCTGAAACTAGTATCGCTCCTGATTTAATTTCTTCAATTTGTAAGTTTTTTTCTTTTAATTTATTACATTTTCCTTGTTTCTTGTTTAAAATTTCTGACAAACATGTGCTTTTCTTATTTAGTTTACAATAGGTTTTTGAAATTTCTGTTTTACAATTCTGAATATTAAAAAATTTATTATTACAGTACATTATGTTCTGGTCAATAAAAAGCTTACCATCTAATTGAGCTATGGCTTTTACATCATATTACTTACATGTTCTATTTTAGGATATTTTATATAAATTATAATTATGTCTCCTTTTTGGGCTATTTTAAATTTAGAAATGTCCATTAAATCTGTTATTGTCATTATACCGTGTTGGTAATATGTTATGTTTTTTAGTTCATCAAAGTGTAAAATTGTTGGATTTAAAATTCCAATTTTACCAAAAGCTAAAAATGTATAAGATATTGATTTCGTTTTCTTTTAATTTTGTGTCATTTTAATTCTGTTATTATTTTATATGTTTTTTGGAATTATCCTAACGAAGTTTCTATAAGTTCTATTTCAGGTTACCCTTCTAAATTTTTTATATAAAGTACATTATTTTTGTTAACTTCTAAATTATTGTACTTCATTTTACCATAATAATAATTTTTATCTGATATTATTATCTCTACAAAATATGTTAAATTAGTTATATGAAAAACTCACCATAGTCATTATATAAACCTACATTTTCATCCTTTGTTAATGCGTAATTTTCTCTCGTGAAGTCCCTAATATCTACTTTTGCTATTGTTAGCAGAATTAAAATTATTATTGTCATAATTTTTTGAAAATGTAAATGAGTATTCGTTAAGGACTTTATATTATCCTTTTGCACTATTTTATTTCCCTGATTAATTGTAACCTTATTTTCTAAATCCTCTTTTACAACTCGTTTTTATATCTGGGATTCAGAATATTTCTTTATCCTATTATTTTTTCATAAATGATTTGGCCGGGATGATATTGCTTATCTGATCTTGTTTATTATGAAAAGATAGCATTTCTCCTGTGCTTGCTTTAAAGTTGTTGGTAAATTTTCATGGTTTATTTTATTATAAAGTACTTCATTTGGTTTAAAATTCGTTACTGAATGTATTGTTGTATTGTATTTTTGCGCTGCTCTAAGTATTGTTTCTAAATTACTAACAATATTGTATTATTCTTTTATACATCTGGCTATTTCAATTATTGTTGAATGTACTCTTTCTGGTCCGTTAATTATGCAGTGACGGGGATTACAAAAATAAATTTCAATATTTAACCTAGGCATTAAGGATTTAAATGTTGGTGTGGTAAAGCTTGGTTCATTGTCTAAAGAAATTTGTTTTACATCTGTGAAGCTTTGAAGCAATTCTAAAACCTTTTCTTCGATATTTGATTTATCTTCTATATGTTTTAATATTAAACATTTTGAATAAGCGTCTACACATGTGATAAATTTTAGTTTTTGTGCGTAGAAAATGTGTAAATGAAGTTGTTCTCCTTCTTTTTCTGGGATTGGGGCTTGGCCTATTGGTGTTTTCATGGGATGGCGATCATATTTATCTTTATTGCATATCATACAATTTCCAATGCATTCTTTCATTTTTTTCCTGATTTCTGGCCAGTAATATAATTTTTAATTTGTTTAATATTTTCATTATAGCTTCGATGAGCTCTATTATGGGTTTGTTCGATTAATCCGGACTGATCTTCTCTATTAATAATATCAATTGGAAAAAGTTTTGTAAATACAAATTTGTTCCGAAAAGTTTGTTTGAGAGTTTCTTGGACTTCATTCAAATCTTCAACGGTGCAGTGAATTCCCGTCACTAGCTTTGGCTGAATATATTCTTTTAAAATTGTTAGTAAATTTTCTACTGTATCAAATTCTATTAAATGCCGTTTATTTCCAAAGGTTTCAATTAACTCATGGACCGTAAATCTGTCCCTACATAATAGTATTTGTTGTTTAAATTGATTTATGGGTTTTTGTGTTTCTTGTATTTGAACGCTTTCACTACTCTGTGCTGTTTGTTGAGGGTTCCTGACTCTGGGAATCATCGGAAATGTTATATAAATCAAGACGCGACAATGCGTCAGCTACAATATTGGATTTACCAGGTTGGTATACAAATTTTGGAGAAAATTCTTCTATAATTGCTTTTTATTTTTGGATTAGGATTCCCAGGTGATAAAGCAAATGTTAATGGTTGGTGATCAGTGTGTATTTCCAAATTGGTTACACCATAAAGGTAATTTCGTAGATTTTTAGTGCCCAAACCATGGCATGAAGCTCTTTTTCATTAGTTGCATAATTTCTTTCTGTTTTATTAATAGTTTTTGAAATGAAGGTGATTGGTTTACCCCCTTGCGATAGTCCCGCACCCATTGCAACGTTAGATGCATCGGTAATTAAAACAAATGTTTTTGAGTAGTCAGGCTGTATTTATTCGATTTCTGAAGCCAATTGTTTTTTTAAATTATTCAATGCAGATATTCCTTTCTCATCTAGAGTTATTTCACATTTTTTGATTTATTTTTAGAAATCCTACAGTTTTCCCCTGATAGGTATTTTGTCAAAAGTTTGGCTATCGAAGCATATTCTTTAAAAAATTTACGATAATATCTTGCAAGTCCCAAGAACCCTCTTAATGCTCGTAAACTTTTTGGTATTGGATAGATTAAAATTAATTTTATTTTATTTGGGTCCCTATCTTTTCCGCAAAAAATTTTAATTTTTCTAATGAAGTTTTCATATTAGCATTTTTCAATATTTTTGTAATTGTTTCCAAATCCTTTAGGTATTGAGTTACATTTTTCGAAAAAATGATTATATCATCCATATAAACGTGACAGATATGGAGAATTTTTTAACCCAAAAGGCATCCTCAAAAATTCATATTTGCCATTATTATCGGAAAAGGCTGTTTTCTCAACGTCGTTTTCTGTTATTAAAATTTGATGAAATCCTGATTCTACATCAATGGTTGAAAAATATTTTGCTTTGCCTAGATTAGACAGTATTACGTTTGTATCCGGAATCGGATTTTTACTAGATCTTATTATATTATTGTTAATCATTTTATCTATTTCTTCATTAACAAATGAGTTTACAGATAAGGGATATGGATATTGTCTGCTCCATATTGGATCCTCTGTTTTCATTCTTATTTCCGCTTTCACATTTGTCACGAAGGGAAAGCTTGTATTGATATTTGATTGTGTTTGAGCAATTATTTCTTTAATTTTTGTTTTAAGTTGAGTTAATTTTTCATCCTGATTTTCAGTATTTAACTTTTCGGAAGTCTTTTCCGAACAATAATCATTAACATTATTATTTTCTGAGCTTCTTTCACCCAATATCGAATAGTTATCATTAATGTTGCCGGCAAATTGGCGTTTTAGAACATTTCGTTCCACTTCAGCTGGCGTTTTAGGATCTTTTTGTCCCAAAAAAAAATTTTTTTAGTATAATATTGCAGGTAACATCTTAGGCTGGCGGTGTAGAACTTGTTTGTTCCAAAATTTTTAAATTTTTCTTTCTTTTTTAATATTACGGTACTTTTCTCGTCTAGTTTTTTGGAAGCTTCTTGTTCCTTAGTTTTGTTCTTCAAATAAATCTTCATATTTCTGTTTTTTTTTTTCTAAGTTATTCTTTACCCTATAATTAATTTTCCCATTGGACACATCGATAAGTGCCTCAATCTTCTTAAAGAAATTGTATCCCAAAAGGAGATCCGATTCTAATCCTTCTATTTCATACAAGATTTCTTCGTTTCCAAATAGGATAATTAATTGGTAAAATTTGATTATGGAATAGCCATTCACGGTTTATATTGATATCATCGGCCTCAACACCCGCGCCGTTAGTTCTGCTTTCTCCAGACTGGACAAGGAAGCAAAAGAAATGGGTCTGGCAGTGAACGAGGGCAAGACGAAATATCTCCTGTCATCAAACAAACAGTCGTCGCACTCGCGACTTGGCACTCACGTCACTGTTGACAGTCATAACTTTGAAGTTGTAGATAATTTCGTCTATCTTGGAACCAGCGTAAACACCACCAACAATGTTAGCCTAGAAATCCAACGCGGGGATAACTCTTGCCAACAGGTGTTACTTCGGACTAAGTAGGCAATTGAGAAGCAAAGTCCTCTCTCGACAAACAAAAACCAAACTCTATAAGTCACTTATAATTCTCGTCCTGCTATATGGTGCAGAGGCTTGGACGATGTCAACAACGGATGAGTCGACGTTGCGAGTTTTCGAGAGAAAGGTTCTGTGAAAGATTTATGGTCCTTTGCGCGTTGGCCACGGCGAACATCGCATTCGAGGGAAACGATGAGCTGAACGAGATATACGACGACATTGACATAGTTCAGCGAATTAAAAGACAGCGGCTACGCTGGCTAGGTCATGTTGTCCGGATGGATGAAAACACTCCAGCTCTGAAAGTATTCGACGCAGTACCCTCCGTGGGAAGCAGAGGAAGAGGAAAACCTCCACTCCGTTGGAAGGACCAAGTGGAGAAGGACCTGGCCTCGCTTGGAATATCCAATTGGCGCCACGTAGCGAAGAGGAGAAACGACTGGTGCGCTCTTGTTGACTCGGCTATAATCGCGTAAGCGGTGTCTATGCCAGTAAAGAAAAAGAAGCCGCTTTACCCCATGTGCTTCCTGATTTTGCCCCTATGGGCCTGAAAGTTTGCATTCATTTGCATAGGTTTTACATTTTGATTAAAATTGCTATTTCTTTGTTGTTGATAAAAATTGCTAGTGCTTTGTTGTCCCCTCATATTAAAATCTCTATTGTAATGTTGGGATACAGATATATATATATACATATTAATATATCCATAGGAGATGGTTTCTGAAAATTATAATGTGTTTTGTTATTGGGAGGGTTGTTCCTTTGAGAAAATCTCAGTTATTGTTTGTGTATGTTGGCTTCACCTTAATTCTATCATACATGAAGTTTTGAGCAAACCGGGCTCTTTGATTATTTGATTCGAGTTAATGAGCTTTTGCTAAAGTGTCAGGTAAATCTTGTGGGCTTAGAAAGAATATTATGTCTCATAATGGGGTATTTAGTCCTATCATAAAGATTCTTAAGGCGTGTTGCCTGTTATTTTTGTTTAATTCTTTTGTCAGGTCTGCGTTATTTCCTTGTGTCATAATTGTTTTGTTTATTAATAACGTCAACTTTTTGTTGACGAGGTTGTAGTATTCTACAACCGATATTGCACCCTGCCTTAAGATGCTTAATTCTTGTTCAATAATATGTATTGGACATTTGTCTGCATATGCGAAGGCTAGACGAGATAGAATTGTATCGAGATTTAGGACTGTTCCATGGTTTGTTAATGCATCCTTATGCGTTATTGTATTTGTAAGTATTGTGAGTACGGCAAAGTATTTGCTACTGCCCCTCACGTATAGGCTCATAGCGTTAAGCGCTGCCTCTCTCCAACTAACGTATGAATTCATCCTGCCAGTAAATTCAGGTATGGTCTGTGTTAGAAAATCGGTTGCACTAGTGGTATTGACTACTATTTGTGAGCGTAATTGCTCTACTTCCTCACGTAATGCTATATTGCTGTCAGCAATGAAGCGAATTATTAGGTCTACGGTCAAAGCGTTACCGTTAACCATTTTGTCTCATTTTCAGTTTCTGGTCTTTTTTGTTAATAATTTTTATTTTATCAATTCTAGGAAGAGGTACTTTTTATTCTGGAGGGTCTGGAGTTCAGGATCGCAGAATTATGTTAAATTATAAACCGGAGGGTCCAATATATCCTTGTTATTTGGCTGGTCGAGCCTTTAATTATTATTTTATTGAAAAAATTTATTGGTTGGATTAATTTTTTATAATTCTCTGGAGGGGACCCGGGAGGTGAATCGCAGATTGTTATAAGCTGGAGGTTCCACCGTAAAAAACCATTAGTTATAGTCTTTATTTCTTTATTTTTTTAGTTTAGGACATTTCCTAGTATCGTGATGGCCTTTATAAAAGTCGCAGTATGACAGTTTCTGATATTTAATACTTGGGCTATTTCCCATTTCTAATATATATTCTGAATATAGTTAATTTTAATTTAAACTTAAAATGTATTCTCTCGCTGTCTTTGTAGTAATTCCTGCTAATGATGCTGTTGTTGCTTCTGCTGTTGTTACCGCTGTTTCCTCTATGATTGCTACTGCCGCTGTTGACACGTCCGCTGATGTTGTTACCACTGCTGCTTGGCTATTTTTGCAATTTAAGCCACTTTTTACTTTTTAAGGTTTCGTATTTTGTTGATTAGTTATGTTTTAATTAATTATTTTAATTATTAGTTTTTCAATAAATTTAAAATGTCTTGTTTTTGCTATCCTGTGATTGTCACTCCGTTGCCTGTTCTTACTCACACAGTTATTTTTTTAGTGGAAGTTTTTCACTAACACTTTTTTGGTTACTGTTACTTTTAGTTATTTTTTGTAAAAGTTTTTCGCTTACACGTTTTTTGGTCACCGTCATTTTTCAAATATATTTTTTAAAAAAAAATTTCTTTTTTTTTATTACCCCGCGATTGTCACTTCGTTGCTTGTTCTTACTCACACAGTTATTTTTTTGTGTGAAAATTTTCACTTAGGTATTGTTATTATCCTTGACATGGTGCAAATTATATTATTTTAACTTAACTTTTTAGTAGGCACTTTAACTTTAATTTTTTTAGCTCGTGCCAAACCATTTCTAATGACAACTTTTTATCATTTTAGCTTCACAATTTTTGATAACAAAACTTTTTGTAAATTTTACTATACTACGCACTTTGACTCATGCCAAACTATTTTTAATGACAACTTTTTATAATTTTAACTTCAGAATTTTTGATAACACAACTTTTTATAAATTTTACTATACCAGGCACTTTTTGACCCGTGCCAAACTGTTTTTAATGACAACTTTTTATAATTTTAACTTCACAATTTTTGATAACACAACTTTTTATAAATTTTACTGTACTAGGCACTTTTTGACTCGTGCCCCACGATGGGCGCCAATTAATTCCCGCAACGAGGGAATTTAAAAGAAAATATATATTTTACAAAATATTTATTTACAATATTTATTTTACAAAATACATATTACAAAATATAACGGCATATATATATATTACAAAATATATATTTTACATCCGCGAACGCGCGGATGAAATGAGAACACGTGTGGTTCTTGTGGATTGCCAAATACAAATCGAATCTTTATTTATCAAATACTAATATTTATACTTTTTGGGTTTTTTATTTACTTAAAGTTAAAGCTGAAGTGTAAGCATCAGCTTGATTAAATTCAGAACAAAGAATTAATTACAATTTTAGCTGTGACAGCAAATTCCTGCAGAACGTTAGCGTTCTGTTTTCTTTACGATTGTTATTGTTATGCCTTCTTGTGAGGGCGAACGATATTGTTTTGATGAAAATGGATTATTGGATTTAGAATGGAAAAAGCATATCGAATTCTTAGATAATCAAAAACGTTTATTTTATTTCTAATTTATGAGACAGTGTAATTGCAAAGTGCAAAGATTCAATTTATTTAGAGTTATGGTAAGGTTTCTATGCGGAGGCTATCGTTAACTTATATATATACAAACAAGTGAATTTGAGAAAATTATCTGCGGTCGGTTAGTTCTCTTTGTATTTTTCACTAAGCCAACATTTGCTGTGCACTTAAGTTTTTTTTTTTTATGTTTGCACACACTCACCTTCTCTACCACCACAAGGTTTTGTTTTAGAAAGGAAAAAAATGGAATTGGATTTGAGTATACGTGTGTATATATGTAATGAGGTTTTCTTGATTGTGTACAATGTATTTTACTTCATAAAATGTAAAAAAATGTAGTAATTAAATTTTTATAATTCCGAAACTGGATGAAAATGGCGAAACTCGGGAAAAAAACGCTGATGCTGCTCCATGACGAAAACTCGGGAAAAAAGAACGCAGATGTTGCTCGGTTCAACGGATCGCACACGCGTGGTGTTGGTGATCTCCTTGTGGTTCCTTTTTTCCCTTTGGTTTGTGGAATCAGCTGGTGTGATGTGGTTGGTTGGTGTACGTGTATGAGGGTGTTGATGTGTGGTGCTCTCATGTGTAGTGGGGGAATGTGGGTTGTAAGCCTTGATGATTTGTGAAGTGAGTATGGTGTCAGTGTTGTGAGGTTGAGTTTGGTGTGATAGTGTGGGGTATGTGTGGATGTCCAGAGGAGGATGCTCATTTGGACACCGTGGCCCCCCTAGGCGAGTATTTATCCTAGTAGCCCATGAAGTTGTTGCAGTGTTGCAGCAACGTTGCTGAGGCCTGTCTTATGTTGGGCTTGCGGCCTAGGATGGCGCGTCCGATGCGGAGTGGTATGATGATGATGGCGCCAGGAGCGGGACTCCTCCGAAGGGAAGGCTTGCCTTCGCGGTTGCGGTCGCGGTAGTCGTCAGCTGGCAGTACAGCCGCGAGGGGTATGATGACGCTCGACTTCGGGTCCGGCGCTGCGGTGCAGTATCGTGTGATGATGCCGCATGCAAACCTGGCACTGGTATCCGGTCATGCATTCGCGCGTGAGATGGGTAGGCGCCAGGCAATTCAGGCAATGGCCGTGGGCCTGTGCGATCTGCTGGCGTTGCATGGACGTTATCCCCTTGAAGATGCCACAGTGTGGCAACCGATGTCGTCGGCGACATAGCGCGCATTGAAGCTGTGACTGTTCCGAAGCCATTGCGGGGGGTCGCCGCAGCGATGGTTGTTCGCGGGCTGCTACTGGGGTAGCTTTTGGGCGCGGAGCAGTGACGGCCGAACGTACAGTGGGCGTTGGAATAGTGGACATCTCGGCATCCATATTGATCTGTTAAGAAATAGGTTTTTTTTTAATTATCATATACATATATGTGTATATAATCATATGGCCGGTGGTGCCACGTAATGTGGTAGGAGTAAGTCGTCATATGGATCGACCTTTCTTTTTTTGTTTGGGTTTTTGGTGGGTATTTATTTATGGCGTGTGAGTTTATTATTATATATATATATAAATTTTTTTTCTTTATTTATTAGTTGCGGTTACATATCGATTTTATCTGCGGTTGGCAAAAAGCACAATTTACCGAGCGGTCTGGTTAGCGTTCCCGATTGTGTACGGAGATCGACTACAAGAATATGACCGTCGGAGCCATAGTAGAGCTTCTCTATGCAGCCAAGCCGCCATTAGGTAGGGGGGAGACAATCGTCATTGATTAAGACACAATATCCAATCTTAGGCGCATTTTCTGTGATTTTCCATCGGTACCTTCTGTGGAAGTCCTTTAAAGAATCATCTTTCCATCGGCGACTGAAGTCATGATGGAGAATCTTAATTCTTTCCCAACGGTTTTTAAAAAGAAGAGTGACACCACGCCTGGCTCAGGTGTGGCCAGGATGGGCGCTCCTATAAGAAAATGCCCTGTCATGAGGGCGATAAAAATTTGAGGGATCTTGCGAGAGTGCAGCGAGAGGCCGTGAGCTAAGAACGGCTTCAATTTTAGTTAAGAGTGTCGTGAACTCTTCATAATTAAATTTGTGGTTGCCAGCTGTTTTTTTTAAATGAGATTTGAAGCTTTTTACAGCTGGTTTCCATAAGCCGCCCATGTGAGGGGCGCTTGGAAGGATAAACTGCCAATTGATACCTTTGGGAGCGTATTTTTAGACAATGTCCGGGGAGACTTGTTTTGTGAAGTTCACAAACTGTTTTTCGGTAGCTCTTTGAGCTCCGATAAATGTTTTAAACCCTTATCGCTCATGATTTTTGATGGGAAGCCTCGTCGTCCGACGAAACGAGCAAAAGCCACAAGAAAAACCTCCGTCGTCAGATTCGTACATAACTCAAGGTGTACTGCTTTTGTCGTGAAGCAGACAAAAACAGCCATAGAGCCTTTCATTAGGGTAGGAGACCTTAACATGGATGACTTTATCATAAAAGGCACAGCAAAATCTACACCTGTAGTGGTGAAAGGCAGAGCAAAATTGCAGCGTTCAGGTGGAATTGCTGCTATAATCTGCGATCGCACTTTCTGCTTATGCATAGTGCAGATTTTGCACATGAAAATGCACTTCTTTATTTGGGGCTTCAGTCGGAGTATGTACAGCTGTTGGCGGACCATATGTTGCATGAGGCGATGTTCAGCTTGGAATATTAGTATGTAGATATATCTAATAAATAAAGTGCCGAACGAACACCTCTCGGGCTAGTCGACCATTCACGCGAAGTATACCCTTCGTGTCTAGAAATTGGTTTAGAACTAAGAGTGAGCTCTTTTTATCAATAGGCTTCGATTCTTTCAGTAATGCTATATCGCGGCTAAAGTAGCGAGTTTGGTTTGATGCGATAAGAGCGACCTTTGCTTTTTATAAGTCTTGGTGCGTCAATTTACCGCAATGGAGATAAGATTAACTTTAAGTTTAAGCCGCTCTAAAAACTTGAGCATATAGGCAACTATCCGGAGGGCTCGTCCTCTATTAATGCATGATAAGTGTCGATTTTTCGACTTTCTGGGGCAAGTACGTTGCGCATGGGCGATTGTGGCCAAGAATCGGGAGATTCTGTTAACCATCGGGGGCCATTCCAGTAGTGGGTGGAGGTGGCGAAATGCAGAGGTTTGCATCCTATTGTACTTAGATCAGCAGGATTGTCAGCACTGGCTACGTGTCGCCAAGTGGCTGATCCTACTAGGTCAAGTATTTCAGACGTTCGGTTAGAAATATACGTTTTCCACGCATGTGGGGGTTTTTCCAACCAGGCTAGAACTATCTCGGAATCGGACCATAAATATAATTTGTATTTCGCCATGTTTAAGTGGGTCTGCACCATTGAAGCTAGTTTTGCTAGTAGCAGAGCGCCACACAGTTCAAGTCGTGAGAGACTTAGCGTTTTTAGAGGCTTTTGCTTTTGCCGCTAGTGGCTAGTGGCTTGTAGTTGCGATCTCGCTTTGTGTATGCACATACATATATAGTGGCACAATATACCTTTTTAGAGGCGTCACAGAAGCAGTGTAGTTCCACTTTGTTTTCGGGGGAATAGTTTACCCAGCGTTTAATTTGTATCTGCGAGATGTCTTTCAAATTATTAGCGAACTGGGGCCATTTTTTTAAGCGAAGAGGTTTCCCTTGTTCGTCCCAGTCGGTTCCGTCTAGCCATAATTCTTGTATTAGAACTTTCGCTTGTATCATAATTGGCGAAAGCCATCCTGCGGGTTCGAAAAGTTTTGCCACCGAGGATAAAATATGTCTCTTTGTTATGACGATAATGCGGATATTGACTCTGTAGTATATGAAAACTTGTCAGATATCACATTAGGATGCCTAGTGTTTTTGTTGTACTATTCTTTTCGAATAAATTTTAAAATATTTTTTTTAATGGAAGCCCTGCGGTGTTGAGGGCATTTATTACCTGTGATACGGTTTCGTATGCTTGTGAAAGACTGTGGCTTCCAGACAGGGTATCGTCTACATACGTTTGCGTTTTTAAAATTTGATTTGCCAGTGGAAATTCTGGCTTTGTGTCTTCTGCCAGTTCGTATAGTGTACGAATGGCTAGATATAGGGCACACTTTACGCTAAAGGTAACTGTTTTCAATTTAAAGTCACCTAGTGGACCATTGGCAGATTTTCAGAAAATAATCCGCTGAAAATCTTGATCATCTTTATGTACGAGTATTTGTCGATACAGTTTCTCGACATCCCCATTGAATACGTATTTGTATATACCCCAATTTAATATGAGGAACACCAAATCTGGGTGGAGTGTGGGTCCCGTAAATAGAATATCATTAAGAGAATTCCCCGAGCTAGTGGATCGTGAGGCATCGAAGACAACTCTGACCTTTGTGGTTTTCTTTGTCAGGCTTTACTGTTGCATGATGTGGCAAGTAGAAGGAATAATATTTGCCCTTTATGATTTTTTCGCATGGACTTTCTCCTCCATGTGATCTAAATGGAAGGATTCTTCGAATACACCTTCATTTTTGTTTCAGCTCACCTTTTCTAAGGAGGTTTTTTTCCATACTTGGAAACTGCTGTATTGCAGAGGTGCGAGAATGACCTAAGGCGAGTGGGTCTAGAAATTCTTGCTTTAGTGGTAGTCGTACGACATACCGATCTAGTAGTTGTGGCTTTGTAAAAGTCTTCACAATACTGATCTTCTGGGGTTTTGATTGAAATGGGGTACCAAGGCAAATTTTCATGACTTTTCCTTTCTTATGAAAATATATCTAAAAAGCCACTACTTTTATAAAATAGAAAATATTACAAATTTAAGAAAAAACGAAGATTTTTAAGCAATGTTTCTTTAACTTTTCTGATGTTATCGTCATTAACAGAAATTAATGGACGACTAGCATAAGACAAGTTTTCGATGACTCCACGATCTACACTTAATGCTTTACGCCCCCCTTTCATTCGTTATAAAATACTTGCATTTGTTATAAAATCCTAACCGCAATTCTACTTGGAACGCAACTTTTCAAGAAAAACTCGCATTCATTATAAAATCCTAACCGTAATTCTATTTGGAACACAAGTTTTCAAGAAAAACTAGTTAAAAACTCGATTTTTAGGTCTTGAGATAATCTCTTGCTCTTTAAGGGGCGAATGTATTTGCCAACAGTTTTTGCGGCAAAATATCGGCTAAAATTGTTTTGGTGGGAGGAAATAGTAATATATTTGAACTAAAATATTTTGTTAACTTTTTGTTGAAGAGAGTGGAAAAACTGAGTGTTTTTAAGGCGTATTACAAAAAATCAGGATGTTATAAGAATCGGGACAAATTCGGAAACATCCCAAGGGGGTGAAGTAAGTGCCATAGTTTTGTTGTTTCATCTTCTTCTTTACTGGCGTAGACACCGCTTACGCGATTATAGCTGAGTTATCAACAGCGCGTCAGTCGTTTCTTCTTTTCGCTATGTGCCGCCAATTGGATATTCCAAGTGAGGCCAGGTCCTTCTCCACTTGATCCTTCCAACGGAGTGGAGGTCTTCCTCTTCCTCTGCTTCCCCCTGCAGGTACTGCGTCGAATACTTTCAGAGCTGGAGTGTTTTCGGCCATTCAGACGACATGATCTAGCCAGCGTAGCCACTGTTTTTTAATTCGCTTAACTATGTTAATGTCGTCGTATATCTCATACAGCTCATCGCTTTATCGAATGCGATGTTCGCCGTGGTCAACGCAGAAAGGGCCATAAATGGTTCGCAGAACTTTTCTCCCGAACACTCGCAAGGTCGACTCATCGGTTGTTGTCATTGTTCACGCCTTTCTTCCAAATCGAAAAAGAACCTATTGACAAGAGTTATTCTGCGTTGGATTTCCATGCTGACATTGATGGTTGTGTTTATACTGGTTCCAAGATAGACTAAATTATCTACACTTCAAAGTTATGACTGTCTACAGTGACGTGAGAGCCAAGTCGCGAGTGCGATTTTTTCTTTTTGTCTTGCCCTCTTTCAATGCCAGACCCATTTGCTTTACTTCCTTGTCCAGTCTAGGGAAAGCAGAAATAACGCCGCGGATGTTGAGGCCAATGGTGCAGCTCGAATTATTTTCTCCAGCAGCAGATTGAAGAAGTCGCACGATAGGGAATCGCCTTGACTAAAACCTCGTTTGGTATCGACGGCTCGGAGAGGTCCTTCGCGACCCAGACGGAGCTTTTGGTGTTGCTCAACGTCAATTTACACAGCCGTATTAGTTTTCCGGGAAAATTTGCAAATTCAGACATCGCCGCATAAAGGTGGCTCTTTTTGTGCTGCCAAAGGCAGCTTTGAAATCGACAAAGAGATGTTGTTTGTCGATTATCTTTTTGTGGGACGTTTCCAAAATTTGGCGCATAGTGAATATCTGGTCAGTTGTTGATTTGCTGGGTCTAAAGCCACCCTGATAAGGCCCAATCAGTTTGTTGACGATGGGCTTTAATCTTTCACACTTCACGCTCGATAGAACCTTATAAGCGATGTTGAGGAGGCTTATCCCACGGTAGTTCGCGCAGATTGTGGCGCTCCCATTTTGTGGATTGAGCACCGCACACTTAAATTCCAATCGTTGGACATGCTTTCGTCCGACCGTATTTTACAAAGGATCTAATGCTCCTTATAAGTTCTTCGCCGCCGTGTTTGAATAGTTTAACTGGCAATCCATGGACGACATTGACATAGTTCAGCGAATTAAAAGACAGCGGCTACGCTGGCTAGGTCATGTTGTCCGGATGGATGAAAACACTCCAGCTCTGAAAGTATTCGACGCAGTACCCTCCGTGGGAAGCAGAGGAAGAGGAAAACCTCCACTCCGTTGGAAGGACCAAGTGGAGAAGGACCTGGCCTCGCTTGGAATATCCAATTGGCGCCACGTAGCGAAGAGGAGAAACGACTGGTGCGCTCTTGTTGACTCGGCTATAATCGCGTAAGCGGTGTCTATGCCAGTAAAGAAAAAGAAGCCGCTTTACCCCATGTGCTTCCTGATTTTGCCCCTATGGGCCTGAAAGTTTGCATTCATTTGCATAGGTTTTACATTTTGATTAAAATTGCTATTTCTTTGTTGTTGATAAAAATTGCTAGTGCTTTGTTGTCCCCTCATATTAAAATCTCTATTGTAATGTTGGGATACAGATATATATATATATACATATTAATATATCCATAGGAGATG